>CAVLGL010000057.1:37630742-38230742 GCA_963668995.1 Parnassius mnemosyne | reverse complement strand
GGTAGAGCCACGCTGCAGTTATGGTTGAAGCATGAATGAGTCAACTCGACCGAAGAAGGACCACGCTCTCACAGAATATCGACGCAGCGTAATATATCAGCTTATTACTGCTGTGTTTCGTATGGTGGCTATAGAAAACCGGAGACCCTTATTACTAGAAGTGAGGCATTCCATCTTAGTCCTCAAGAGTGACAACGCAACTGCATTATGATTTATTCTTATTATATGAAGATAGATACAGGTGTCATTTCTTTTATTATATGAAGATATATGACTGTATGCTCGTTTCTCATCCTTTTCCTATAAAATAAAATAAAATAAGTCCAACTTCAACCGCAGCGTTGGGTAGATTACGACACATTTTCTCGTCCCTTATTCCTCAAACTTGAAAAAAAAGGGTGGTGCGTGAAGAAAAATTATGGATATGAGACGTGATCCTTTACCACTGCCCGTATGAGAAGGCTTAAGTTCGCACAATGAGCTATGAAATATGAAAAGGGCGGTATGTTCGGGGTACTACGAGCATATGTAAGGGCTACATGGGCCTCTATTACTGCATGATTTGCCATAATTACCACTCTTTGGCAGATACATCCAGGACCTACGACATTGTTTACCGTTAACATTCTGAATACTTTACATCTAACTTCAACTGGATGGTTATAGAGCTTTCTGGCATTTCATACAGTTGCCTCTTACGGCGCCTGCGAGATGATATGGGCCACCATATGGCGGCTTTCAGGTAATAGTAAAGGAAGGTTAGTTGGTTAGTAAGTTCACAAAATACCAGCGTAAAATATCAGCTTAGTGCTGCTGTGTTTCGTATGGTGAGTGTAGAGAACCGGAGCCCCTTTTTACTGGAAACGAGGCGTTCCATTTTAGTCCTCACGGTTGACAATGCATCTGCATTTTGATTCGTAATCGAGGATAGATGTGGATGTCTATGGGCCACAGCAACCATTTAACATCAGGTGGATTGTGTGCTTGTTTGTCACCCTTATCCTATAAAAAAATTTACAGCCTATATACGTCCCAATGCTGGTCATAGGCCTCCTCTCTTTTCAATATTTGTCTGTGTCTATGAAAATAATTTCGTTTAATTTTATTCTAAAACTCTCTTTTTACTTTAAAATATATCACCAAATGCAGACCAATGTACATTGAAACGCAAATACCTCTACATTCAAGGAGTTAATCTCAAATGAAGCACGTTCTAATTTATCACAAGTATCAAGCTAAACGAGTTATAGTAATTTATCGAATTTAGAAGCAATTTAAACAAAGACGGTGTAGCAAAATTCAATTAGTTACGTGTTCTTCTTGTGATGTTTTGTTAAACTTTGGTACCATTCTGTAGATTAATTTTAATTAATTGTTAATTTAAACGTAAATCTGTTACACAAAATTTACATAATATTCATATATAAAATCTATATAAAAGTTGTCAACAATTCAATCATCATCATATTCATCATCACTACAGCTTCTCATAAGCCAACTGCTAAACATAAGCCGCTGCCAAAATGAACTTTACGTGAAACTATATATTGAATATATTTTACTGAAAATTACTGTTATTAGTGAATGCGAATATGTTTTTTTGGGTTTTCACTGACTTATACGGATTTTAACTACACATTGTCCATTAGAATAACGCACGATGAAATTGGCATTAGCTCATTGTCTTTCGTTATATACGACTTCAAAAAATACGAAGATATTAAGAATTGGACTAAACGTTTTTTTTTGTATGTATGTTTCGCGATATCTTATTCACTATCATTTAATTTAAATAAAGTATATACTTCAGGAATAGTTCCATATAAATTTTGTGAAAAAAATTCTACCCATAAGGGTGGCAAAATATAGTATTCAGCGGAACTACTTAGACGACATTGAGATTGTGGTATTACTTATTTCAACTTAAAAGGATAAAAAATTTACTTCTAATCTATACAAATAAATAAAATTGAAGTGTCTGTTTGTAATGTCAAAATATCAGCTTTTTACTAAATGCATATGTAAGTATAATATACGGTACTTATAACAAAAACACAATTTTTTAAATTTTTGTCTGTCTGTCTGTCTGTTTGTTCCGGCTAATCTCCGAAATGGCTGGACCGATTTCGACGGGAATTTCACTGACAGATAGCTGATATTATAAGGAGTAACTTGGGCTACTTTTATTTTAGAAAAGTAATTAGGGTTCCGCGCAACATAATTAAAGCTCGAAATTCCACTTGGGCGAAGTCACGGGGAACAGCTAGTAAAAAGTAAACGCTGAATATAAAATAACTAAAACAAGAAATACAACTAATAGAATCAGGTGTTACTTTGCGGAAATCCATTATATAAAAGCTTTTCGAAAAAATTTACTTCGCAAATATCCGCGTTATAAAATAAAATGATGTGTCTTACCTAGTACGAAGAGCACCTCCCGCCCTCCCTCAATTGCGTGCACTATCCCCGTCACCACTAATCCCAGCACCGCTACTCCCAACACCACTACACTAGGAAAGACACCACTGATGACAATACGACACGTGTTTCGCCTCTATGCGAGGCATCCACAGGTGATATAGACTCTACGGTGGCTAACCGCTAAGTGAGCGGCGAGCTAAAACAACTGCCTTTTATACAGACCAATGACGCAACAATTTATTTTATAACGCGTATAATTGCGAAGTAAATTTTTCTAAAAGCTTTTATAAAACAAGAAATCTATAACACCTTCTGAACAATTCTTCTTTTAACTATGTAACTAACTAGCACCCACTTCAGGATGTGAAATTATTTTATTACTTTTAGTGCTTTGAAGTCGAATTTACTTTTTATTAAAAGTTAACTTTAGTTCTTCATTTTTGTGGGTTACATGTTACTTAATTCCTCTTCAAGTGTTAACATAATTCTTATTATAGATATAAGCGATCCCCCTATTATATTCTGCATTTTTGTTTTGTTTTGACTGTCTCGTTGGTCTAGTGGTTGTAATAGTGCGACTGCTGATCATGTGAGGTCACAGGTTCGAATTCCGTGTTGGGCCAAAAATCCATTGTTGAACGTTTCTATCAAGAAGTTCTCAGTAGCTGCCCGAAGTCAGAAAGATGGCGGTGTCTCATCTCCGTGCCTCGGAAAAGCACGTAAAGGCCCTAGGACTATATTACTCTTCCCTTATTATTAGGAGAATATATTAGGAGGAGGACATTTATTTTTATTATAGTCTGCGTTGCGTTGTATCACAAATAAGAAACACTCCTCGATCTTCACAAGCTTTATACATTTAAAAATAATAATAATATTTCATAAACATGCATTCTTGCATTGGTCTATTTAGCCACCATAAGCAATGTCTCTTAGACAGGGCCTAATCAATCATCACCAGAACAGACCAGAAAAGTCTGCGGCAGATGATATTAAGCCGCCTTGATGACGAACATAATAAATAGCTTGAACTTATTATAGTGTTTATTATACATACCATATTTGAATGACAATAATGTTTTTTTTTAAATTTATAATTTGAATTGATAACAGTGTTCCTTCTTTCGTAACGGAATGGAATAATTTTTTATTCATTATAGATTACATGTGTAATTCTTATTGAAAGTCATTTTTTACTTTACCACTGGTTCGAAAAAAACCCTCTTTCCCGGGAAGAATTAGCAAGAAACCCAGCGGGCGGAAATTTAGTGTGCACATATTTTTACGCACAGCACTCGTACAATATAATCCTGTACAGTGCAGATAGTAGTCCCCGTTTAGACTGGCCGCCGTGACGGATCTTCGATCTAGAGGACATTTAGAATAAAGAATGAAAGTGAACGCAAGTAAGACGAAAGTTATGGTTTTTGAAAGAGAAGAAAGTAAAACGATATGTGAAATAAGAATAGAAGGGGAGTTGGTCCAGCAAGTAAATGAGTTTGTGTATTTGGGATGTGTATTTAGCAGGAATTGTAGACATGATAAGGATATAGAACGACAAGTGAATGCAGGAAATAGTGTGAATGGGGCTCTACACCCTTTTGCGAGAAGTCAGAATGTGTCCAAAAAAGGCACGTATGGCAATTCACAATGCTGTGTTAGTCCCTACTTTAATGTATGGTAGTGAAAGTTGGGTGGGGCAGAAGAATCACGAGAGTAGAATAAATGCTGTATAAATGCGGTCATTAAGGAGTATGTTAGGGATGAATCTAAATGACAGAGTGAGAAATAGTGTGATAAGAGAAGAGTGTGGTTTGCAAGATGATGTTGTGACTAGGATTAAGAAAGGAATGCTTCGGTGGTTTGGTCATGTAGAAAGAATGAATGAGGAATGAGTGACAAAGCAAATTTATGTTGCAGAGATGAACGGCAGAGTCGGGAAGGGACGCCCTAGGCGAAAGTTTATCGACCAAATTGGCGATATATTGAAAATGAGCCAAATCAAGAGTACCTTTAACCGACCAGCGTGTATGCGTAGGTATATGGATGTGGAGGAAGCGAGAGAGGTGTGTCAGGATCGTGACAAATGGAAGTCCATAGTCTCTGCCTACCCCTCTGGGTGACAGGCGTGAGTGTTTATGTTATATGTTATGTTTAGGACATTTAGGTATGTTTTTATAAATATTGACTATTGAATGATTTCATACGATGCAATAACATTTCTGGCCAATTAGTACCTGATTATCTTTTTTGTGACAAACGTATTAACATTGTAACTGATGGTAATTGCATAGTGCACACCATGGACACCTGTACCTCACTTCAAGTAAAGAAGGCTACATATGCGTTGTCACCTGTAATGGGGCCTATAAACCATCGGCAATGATTGACAACCACAGAATGGGGCATGATTGTCACAATCATTGCGCGGCTGCCTACACAATCGTGCATCCTACATATTTGTATTGTCATCTGTCCGACATGGACGTTGAAACAGGAGCAGCTGCCGCTATTTTAATTTTATTTTTGCTGAGGAATTCCTTTTTATCTTTAATTAAAATCCAAAGCATCATATGGCAGTGCCATCGGTAGTAGGTAGTAACCATTATCATCTAACCTTAAAATTTGTTAAAAAATGTAGAATATGTTATGGCCCACATACAAGGTCAGTTAAACAGATCAGTTGAACTGACGTACATCCAAAAAGTGACCGTGAGTGTGAAATCTTAAGTTGAAATTTGAAGCCAGTAAGTGGAGAAATCGTTTTGGCTTACATCCGTTTTAATTGATCAGGCCAACTGATAAGATTAACTGACCGTGTGTGTTGAGCATTAGGTTCTTGTACCCTTGACAACGACTGATGACAAAATTTCATAAAAACGACTGACTACAAACTCACATTTGCATTTATAATATTAGTTAGTTATTAGTTTAGTAGGCCGGCAACGCATCTGCGATTCCCCTGGTGTTGCAGTTGTTCATGTGCGGCGGTAGTCGCTTACCATCAGGTGAGCCGCATGCTCGTTTGACCCCTCTCCTATAAAAAATAGTTAGGATAGTTTGGTACTTCCTGTGTTTTTATCTTTATGATATTTATGTTTTAGATTCCATATTGCGGGTTTATTTTGGTACGATGAATTTAAATGTTTCGTCATTAGTCTCGTACATTTTATTGTACTCGTATCTAATTTAATTACGTAACTATGATGAAATAGCACGCGTCGTCACTGTAGCGTAAACAAATAAGTGATCGGCGATCATGTAAACGCGCGCACTATTATGGCCGAACTTCCTTTGATGTTTGTCCGAAACACCGACACAGCGGCAATCACGCTCGATCATCACCGATCAAGGGCAATTATATGCGATTATGCCCTCTACACAATCGTGATTGCTAGTATTCGTCCATAATTGCCGATGATATATAGGGCCGATAAGGATTAACGTGGAATGACATTCACAGCTATAATATAATTGACAGCCATTATAATGAATTATATATTGCTTCACTATTCCCTACAGATCTAGAAATAGGTAAGATTGTGGTGAAAAGAGCACACATTTCAACTGATGATAAGCGGATGCAGCGGCTCATAAACATCCACATTTATCCTCAATTAATAATCAAATTATGTGGTTCTCTACACTCACCATACCAAAACACAGCAGCTTTAAGTAACGTTTACAGGCTACAACTTTAAATCTGAATGGTGATGTTTCTTTCTTCTCTGTTTCATAATCTAGGCTTGCCACTAGGAAGTTCCAGTGGGAATACAAACGTCCTCTGTAGACCTCTGAGGTCCGCTTTAGCGGATACGAGCGGACAAGCAGATATATTATAATATGTAAGCCCAATCTCTTTTTCTCTCTCTCCCTCTGTAAGCTGAATCGTAGCTCATATATATTTCACAAATCAGCAGTTAATGTATATCTTATATTAATGAAATAAAATAAACTATTGGTAAATCCAATTGTGCATGCCATAAACGTATTATAAATTACGTATAACATGATTATACCTAATTTTTGAAGTAGTTTAAATACACAAAATTTTCACTAATAACCTTATTAAGTACTATCCTTCCAATTATCCGATAACTTTATGTCAAACTGCAATTAAAAAAATTGTTTGGAAAATCCAAAAGTGCTCAAATCATAATGCTCATATGATTGTGAAAAAATTAAATTGCATTTCTATTCCTCAAAGAGATCCAGTAGCAGTCACCGAATTGCCCCTTCAAGTCACTCCGTCAAGTCCGGAGGTAAGGTCTGGTCTATTCATAACTAACAAAACGAGCCCAAACTCGGCATATCTAGTTCTCCTTGTCGAGGAGTTCCAGTAGCAGTCATCAAAGTCCACCTTCAAGTCGCTCTATCAAGGCCTGAGGTAAGGTCTCTTTGTAATTAACAAAACAAGACCTAACTCAGCACATCTAGTTCTCCTCGTCGAGAAATTCCAGTAGGAGTCCTCTAAGTCCACCTTCAAGTCACACTATCAAGTTCGGAGGTAAGGTCTCATCATAACTAACTATTATAAATTAAATTTACACATTTTGCAAATAAACTATAATATTATAATTTATAATATAGTTTCATAATTGCAAAATAATTAGGATACGAGAACCATTAATTAAACAATAGAGTGACTTTCAATAAGTATTATTTATAATCTATATTGAATAAAATTTTTGTTTCTATTAAAAGGGGGGGGGGGCATAAATGAAAATTAAGAAAGTAAGAGCGATTTAAGAAGTTATCAATTCGACGAATTTTTTTTCGTTTAAAAACTTCCGTGCGCGCCATTTTTAACCTTGCGACCCTAGGTACGTGCCTAGTTTGCCTTAAGGATAATCCGCCACTGTTCGGAGGTAAGGTCTCATCATATTATATATATTAATACAAGGCTGCTCCAAACACCGAAAATTTCGCTACTTCTCAGCCGAAAAAAATTTATTTAACAAAAAAAATAAACTACCATTTACATTCTATGGCTTCCCACATGACAGATGAAGAGATTAAAAAATAGATTGAGTTGAACAAATGATATTTTCAAAAATTGTCGTGTTTACGCCTCCATGCGGAATTGATAAATCTACACCTTATGCCGCTTTTTAAATGTAAAAATAGCAATTGGTCGATTTAAAAAAATAATAAGTTCAATTATCATTTATCTTTCTGACAATGTGCTTTTTACACCATTTATATGTTCAATATGATTGTTAGATACGATTTCATGCGACAAAACGTTGGAATCTTGAATATACTTACGTGCTTTGTACTTAAGACACAGATTACTTAATTGCTTAAGGCATGCAATATAATATAATTTAGTAAAAAAACATTTGTTACTTGGATAAACATTGAGATAATACCAGCTCGAACCGGGGTGGTACCACGACTTCACAGAATACCAGCGTGAAGTAGAGGTTTACCTCTGCGTTGCGCTTGGTGAGTGCAGGTGGCCGGAGGCCCAATCCCCCGCCCCTGTCAACATGAGCATCCACGACCAAACTACTTCACTCCTGAGCGTAGGTGCTCAGGCTGTCCCGCGTATCCGGGGGGGGGGGGGGCAAAATTCCGCTCGTGACTAATGCTGCTCGGGGCAAGTGGAGCAATACAACCAAGGCGACCCCTGTCACGCTATCCGTCAATTTTTGCAACATCAGGGGACTTCATTCCAACCTTAACGCTGTCCATTACCATCTAGAGACGGTGAATCCGGCCTTGCTCTTTTTAACCGAGACTCAGGTGTCCTCTCCGGATGATACTTCATATCTCTCTTACCCGGGATACAAATTGGAACACTCCTTTGTGTCCCGGGCTGGAGTTTGCGTATACGTCAGAGAGGACATCTGTTTTCGACGCCGCGGCAGTCTTGAAGGTACGCACCTATCCATCCTATGGCTGCGCGTAGACAGCGACGACCATCCCCGCGTCTACGGGTGCCTCTATAGGTCCCATAGCGGTACTGCCGACACAGACCGACTCATCGACCACGTCCAAATGGCTGCAGACTCTGTGCTACAATAGGTCCCATCAGCAGAGATCGTGATACTCGGTGATTTTAACGCCCATCACGCTGAATGGCTTGGTTCTCGTTTAACCGATCATGCGGGTAGATCTGTCTATGACTTTGCTTTGGCATATGGTCTAACACAACTGGTTACTTCGCCTACGCGGATCCCAGATGTAGAAGGCCATGTACCTTCCATGTTGGACCTTCTGCTGACCTCTCATCCGTACGGGTATCAGGTCTCCGTCGATGCCCCTCTGGGCTCTTTGGACCATTGTCTGATCCGGAGTACGGTGCCACTCACGCTCCAATCGCATTTGCGATCTGCAGCTTGCCGCCGTGTTTGGCTCTATAGGTCAGCTGATTGGGACGGGATGCGGTCTTTTTTTGCATCCTACCCTTGGTGGCGGGTTTGCTTCTCGCCGGAAGATCCTAGCGTTTTTGCCGATTCTGTAGCTAATGTGATGCTTCAGTGTATGGAACTTTTTATTACATCCTCTGTGGTGCCCATCGGAGGCAAATCCCAGCCATGGTTTGGTCACTCCTGTAAAATAGCAGCACGCTTTAAGCAGGAGTGCTACCGGGCCTGGGCTGACGCATCAACGTCTCGGGATGTAAACACCAGCGCACTTAAAAAGAAGTATAACTCCGCCTCCAGGTCCTTCAAAAGCGTCATTGCCAAGGCAAGGTCTGAGCAGATTGGAAGATTTGGCAAGAAGCTAGTTTGCGTTCCTTCGGGAACCCGTGCATTCTGGTCTCTCGCCAAGGCTGTCCAAGGAAACTTCTGTCAGCCATCTCTTCCATCTCTGCACAGAGAGGACGACTCACTGGCCCATGCCGCAAAGGAGGAAGCCGATTTGTTGAGCTCTCTCTTTGCGTCCAACTCGACTCTAGATGACGGGGGAAACACACCGCCGACCATCCCGTGATGTGAGTGCTCCATGCCGGATGTAAGGTTTACACAGGGCTCGGTGCGCAAAGCACTCTTCTCCCTGGACGTCAGCAAGTCGTGTAGCCCTGATGGGCCCGATAGAGTCCCTCCCATTGTGCTGAAGACGTGTGCTCCAGAGTTGGCACTGGTTTCAACGCGTCTTTTCCGGTACTCCTACTCCCAAGGCGTAGTCGCGAATTCATGGAAGACAGCTTTGGACCACCCGATCCCTAAAAAAGGCGACCGCTCAGAACCGCCCTTCTACAGGCCTATCGCCATCACCTCCTTGTTCTCCAAAATAATGGAATCCATTATAAACTGCCAGCTCATGAGGTACCTTGAGGATCACCAGCTGATTAGTGACCGCCAGCACGGTTTTCGTCGGGGTCGATCAGCTGGTGATATTCTAGTCTATCTGATTCATAGATGGGCGGAGGCAGTAGAGTCCAAGGGGGAGGCATTTGCCGTTAGTTTCGACATAGCGAAGGCCTTCGACTGGTTTTGGCACAATGCGCTTCTTTCGAAGCTTCCTTCATGTGGGCTTCCCGAGAAATTGTGCAAATGGATCACCAGTTTCCTTGCTGATCGGAGCATCAAGGTCGAAGTAGACGGTGCATGCTCTTATTTCAAGCCTATCAATGCTGGTGTTCCAAAAGGCTGCGTGCTATCACCAACGCTGTTTCTCCTGCATATCAATGATATGTTGCAAACTGGTAGCATTCATTGCTATGCGGACGACAGCACTGGTGATGCCTTATATACCGGCCGTGCCAATATTTCCTGGGAAAACGTCGCCGAGTACCAGGACAAACTTGTGTCTGAAGTCAAGTCTTTGCTTAACAAAGTTTTGGATTGGGGGCGACTGAATCTAGTCCAGTTCATTCCCCAGAAGACACAAGTTTGCGCGTTTACCGCTAAAAAGAACCCCTTTGTCGTATCTCCTCAGTTTCAAGGCACTCCCCTTGCTGCCTCAGCTAGTATCGGAATCCTTGGCGTCGACATATCGAATAGTGTGCAGTTTCGTGGTCACTTGGAAGAGAAGGCCAAATTGGCCTCTAAAAAGCTTGGCGTGCTCAGCAGAGCGAGACAGTATTTCATGCCGGCACATCGCTTACAACTTTACAAAGTGCAAGTTCGGCCCCACATGGAATACTGTTCCCATCTCTGGGCCCGGGCACCCCAATGCCAGCTCCTTCCACTTGACCGCATCCAGCGCAGAGCGGTTTGAATCGTCGACGACCGAGTTCTTTCTGATTGGCTTTATACACTGGCACTGCGTAGAGATGTTGCATCTCTCTGCGTATTTTATCGCATCAATCACAGGGAGTGCTCTGAGGAATTGTTCGGACTAATTCCAGCCGCTCAATTTCGTCAACGCACATCGCGACAAAACTCGCGTTACCATCCATACTATCTGGATGATTGGCAGTCCACCACTATGCGATTTAGAAGAAGTTTTCTCCCTCGCACAACTTCCTTGTGGAATCAATTACCACCAGCGAATTTTTCCGGACCCATACGACTTAGGAACCTTCAAGAAAAGAGCTTACACCTTTCTTAAAGGCGGGCAACGCATCTGCGATTCTCCTGGTGTTGCGGTTGTTCATGGGCGGCGGTAGTCACTTACCATCAGGTAAGCCACATGCTCGTTTGTCCGCTATTCTATAAAAAAAAGTTACAAAAACTGGAAAAAGAATTGTTTTAAATTTATTTACTTTTTTATCATTTTCTTTCTGGTACATGTATAATGAGTTAGTTTTTCAGTAAGCACAGTGTGAACAAATCCTTACGCTGCCACAAATTTCACTCAAACGGGCTTTCGGAGAACGTTTATGGATCGCTGTAAGACTATTAAATAAAATACACGGCCGTGTTAATGAATCAAAACGAACATTTCATTACACAAAGAGCTATTATTACCCGATTTATTGTACAGTTTGCCCATATGTAATGTATTAAATATTATTTTTTTTTACATTTTACAAAATGTGTCAAAATCTGTATAAAATATTTAATTACTTGATGTTTGTCTTTTTTATAGAATGAGGGTGAAAAACGAGCACACAGTCTACTTAATGGTAAGTCGATGCTGTAGCCCATAGACATCTATATCTATCGATTAAGATTCAAAATACTGATTCGTTGTCACCCCTGAGTATTGACATGTCAAGTTTCCAGTAAAAAGGATATCTACACTTATCATACGAAAGACAACAACAACAAACACAACACAACAGAGAACCAGTATGTTACGTAATCCAATTTCATCTTTAATGTCCCACAGGCTGTGAGGCGATTATGTTTTTTATTTTTTTTATTTAATTAGATTATTAATGATTGTAACTCCAACAGTAATCTTAATTGCTACAGCTTAGTATCTAAGACATAAATCGAAATCACTTGTAGGTAATCATCATTTACACAATGAAACATTGACTTATAAACCTATAAATTTAAAGCTACATCTCTATAATTGTTTTCTTAAATTATTGGCTTTCATACAGTGTACTACTACGAGTACACTAAGATATATAATAAAATATATTACAAAATCATAATCAGGCAGATTGTATTGTATGCGTATTATGGTTATGTCAGAATTATCAGCGCTGTAGGTTACCATGTAGTATTACGCTGAGTTATAACCTTTTCACTGGCTTGATACACATTTCATCACTTATCCAATACATAAATAAACGTACTATTAATCGCAGTCACAAATCAAGCAACAAAAATGTAGTTATGTTAGTTAAAATCGACGTAGTTTCGTTTAGTCGTAGTTGAAAAAATAATCATTATCATCATCATCATTACAGCCCTTCACAAGTCCACTGCATGCCGGTACGAGGCTGCCACTCGAGAACTTTTTTTCACCATCGGTTGTCGGTTCTTCGAGCTATATGGCCAGCCCATTGCCACTTCAGCTTACTAATCCGTTGGGCTATGTCGGTCACTCTGGTTCTACTGCGGATTTCCTCATTTCTAAGTTTATCACGCAGAGAAATAGCTCGCTGAGCCACTTTGAGCTTCCTCATTCGGCAGCAATGAAGGACCACGTCTCAGTTCCATAGGTCATCACTGGCCACACGCACTGGTTGTACAGTCTCGTTTTAAGGTTTTGAGGTATACCTGACGAGAAGATGTGCTATAATTTCCCGAACGCTGCACAACCGAGTTGAATCCATCGATTGACCTCTCGGTTGAAGTTGGACTTACCTATTCGGAAATAAGATCACCTTTAAACCTCAACTTCCAGTACTAAGCCGTCTAGCGCCATCGTAAAAGATCAATCACTTCCTCTTATCATCCCGTGGGTGCCGTAAGAGACAAAAAAAGAAATGAAACTTAAGATAGGCACTAGTATGTTTGTTGATAACAACACAAAATAATAAAAAAAAACTGCGGTTGCCCATCTGCCCACTTAGAGGGGCAACTATAGAAATCCATGGGGGAGATTCAGCATTAGACTTACGAATAAATAATCAATAAATGGGCGCCTAACTTAAGTGTTTGGTGAAATTACTTTTATATAATACGTTCAATGCCTTGTAGGACACTAAGTACGAAATTGGATAATCTATGCTTTTACAGTCTTTACACATCGTTCTCAGTTATAATTTTTATATCATAAGAAACACTGTAATAGGTTTTGAATGCAAGATCTTTTCGTTTTGTATTGTATTTTTGGGTTACTCGTAATATTTTTAGTAACAGATTGTAATATGGATGAAATTTTGCGATGGCTATTTTTTACTAAATACGGACACAAAATGTGTATAAAAGGGTTCATTTAAATTTTTTTAGTCCACTTCTGATCGTAGATATGTAAAAGATGCTCCATTATTATTGGTTTTAAAATTTGTCTAAACTCATCACCATAAAGAAACAAATTAAATTAAGAATGCCCAGTTGTATTGTTTCTAAAATTTGTTTACACTAATCACGCTAAGCAAATGCATTAAATAAATATTCGACGAATAGACTCTTCGAAATTTAATTTATTTATTAAAAATTTTGTACAGTCGACTTCAATTTAAGTTATTAAGAATAACTCAAAAACTATTGGTCTGACCTTGATCAAATTCATATGGGACCACACGAGAAGTATCAGTTTTCATATAAAGAATCAACGAAATCGGTTCGACCAGTACAAAGTTAAGAGGTAACACACAAAAAAAAAAAACAAAAAAAAACAGTCGAATTGAGTACCGTCTCCTTTTTGGAAGTCGGCAGAAAACGCTTTGATTCGTGTACATTTGCAAGAAGTGCCCGAATGCGATTTCTTCGCGAAAAGCTTGAATTAATCTCTATTTGCTTTCTTGTGACGTTCGATCACATTTTTCCATTAGATCCCTCTGAGTATAGTGTCGCTTACGTTAAGTTTTTCTTCCAGTGTATCGCTCTAACTATAACTAGCAACTTTATTCTTTTTCTTTATGAATTATAAATAACTAGCTGTTCCCCGTGACTTCATTACGATTGGATTTATTGAGCTTAATTTGTAATTTTCTAAAACAAAAGTAGCCTAAGTGACTCCTTATAACATCAGCTATCCGCCAGTGAAAGTCCCGTCAAAATCGGTCCAGCCGTTTCGAAGATTAGTCGGAACAAACAGACAGACTGACAGATAAGACATTTAAAAAAACTGATTTTTTTTTGTTATAAGTACCGTATATAATTTCATGTGTATTTTGTAAAAAGTTGTTATTCTGACGTTAAAAACAGACACTTCAATTTTATTTATTTGAATAGATAAGCCAGTGTTTGTCTGACATCCTATCTGATGGTAATTAGTGATACAACGGAAGATAGTAGAGTGGACTGAATTAGCTGAACGAAAGTCTAGGCTAATTATATTGAAGATACCTACATCGTAATAAAATGGAAAAATAGATGTTGATAAATTATTTCATTCCTTTTTTGTACACATGACGATCGTCGAAGCAATCCACTTAGCTAGAATGCACTGAACGTCAACACAGACGTGGAGACAAGTTTCAATAACATTTTAGGGACAAGCGTCCACCTGACGGTAAATGGCTACTGGAGCCTATGGCCACCTGCAAACAACTTCAAACTAAGATTGCGTTGACGTTAAAATACCTCACAGTCTGTAACAGAGGTTGTCTGTCTCCTCGATTAAAAATCAAAATGCAGAATAAGTTGTCACTCTTGAAGACTAAGAAGGAATACGGAGTCGTTTCTAGTAACAAGGATATCCGGTTCCCTACACTCACCATACAAAGTACGGCATCAAGCTGCTATTTCTATGATAGCGTGGTCCTTCACGCGTCGAGTCAATCCATTTATGATAAAACAATAATCTATCTGTAGCGTGACTCTACCACTTATAAAAGGTATTATATATGTTCCAATTATTTTGTAAAAAGAAAGCTGAATTTTTTTACATATTATCGCTATCTGTGGTCGTATGGTACAAGTCACAAATAATGTTAGACATTTTTAAACTGTCTGCATGGGTGACTGAGAAACGAAGGGGCTGAGTGGATGGAACTCAACAAATAAAAGTTACTCGCAACCTTACGACTTCACTGAAGAGCTCGAGAACGGGTACGTTTACGTAAGAGCAATTTACATTTCAAATAAATATTGCATTCTAATGGTGAAGAGGATCTTTTCGAATTGAATTTGTATTTACAGTCTGAATGAGAACACCTGTTATATAAAAACATGTGTGAGTGTCGTGGAACACTTGGTTGGAATGAAGTTCCTTTCGTAGTATATTATTATTGAAAAACGTATTATATTATTGATTAACAAATACAAATAAATGAATTACTGGCATCTATTAAAATAAAGCGTCATTTAAATTAAAATAATATTTCTTTCATGGCAAGATAAGAAAAAGTACGAGGGAGATGGATCTTATAGCCGCCATGGCGGTCTACACTACATCAGAAGGGGTCGTGACGGAAAAACCTTACACTTTTTCTCGCCTGGGAGCTAGGCGCCAAATTCGTACCGTTCGATAAGGAACTTCGTTTCAAAACTCCGTTCCAATAATTATAAATAAAATTTATGACGGCATGTATCCATAGACAGTTTAGACGGAACGTTTCTCTGTTTATCTGTCTTTTATTGTAGCTATATCTCGAAAATAACTTGATTTAGGTGTTTTTCAAATTTTTAGATATATTATGTACGTTCTTTGGCTAAGGATTTGTTTCATAATTTATTATGTTAAGTAACAATTTTATCTAAACTAATCAATCACATCATATGCGAATGTTTGTGGAAATTTCCCTAACTTTATTACGCTTAAGAGTTAAACAGATTTGGATGAAATTTATAGAGACTCACCGTGTCTTGGATTAAAACGTGGGATGTGCATTACATCTATATTGCTTATGTATGAATGCCTGAGGACAAAAATAGAGCCTCGTTACAAAATAAAAAAGTTTTCGGTTCTTATCGCTAACCATAGCTATATGGGTGTAGACTCCGTCTCGGTATATACCCATATATCGCGAGGGCGCAGTTGAGCCCGTTCGTGCAAGTAATTTCATAATTGTTATTTATTATATGTGTATAACAAAAAACGTGAAAATACATAATTAGAGAGTTAATTAATGGATAATAAAGTACAATATTTTAATGAAATATTAAAGTTATAGAACTATTTTTAAAATAATTTAAGAATAGAGTCATTTCCTTTGTCGTTGAATCTACAAAATATATTTAATGGATAGATTAAGTAAATTGAACGTGGTAGAGCAATGCTGCAGCTATATTAATTGTATAGTTGTAGCACGAATGGGTCGTCTCGACTGTGGAAGGATAACGCTCTGACAGAATACCAGCGTAAAATGGCAGCTTAATACTGCTGTGTTTCGTACGGTAAGTGTAGAGAATCGCAAACCCTTTTTACTGGAAAAGAGGCATTGCAACTTAGTCCTCACGACTGACAGCACATCTGCATTTTGATTAGCAAACAATGATAGATGTAGATATTTTTGGGCTACATGGTAATTAGTAAGTGGTTGCACTTACCATCAAGTGAACTGTGTGCTCGCTTGTCACCCTTATCGTATAAAAAAAGATACAGTTTAATGTTTAGTGTACAGTCATAGTATATAACATACTTACGGATTTAATTTTTGGTGCCCTAGGTTTTTATAGCAAATGGCGCCCAAATTTTTCATTTTATATTGGTTTTTTATTTGAATTACAATAGTTATAATATTACAAAAAAATAAATCTAATTGCATTTAGTGAATTTGTAATAGCGAGAGATTCATTTCTCTTTTGAGTGAACTAGTAACATGCATTATTTTTCAATACTACTAAAACATAATATTTTTTTATCATAAATTGGCGTGATAGGCGTGAGTGTTTATGTATATTATGTATAAATTTAATAATCGGTGCCCTCTCTGCGGTGATACGCTAGGTCAGTACGTAGTGTGCCTGATTATAAATTCATTACTATACTTCCAATACAACACAATTCATTACCTTGTGTAGAAATCGGCTTCCGTAACAATGACAAGATGACGTCATTATTGACATTAAGCAGTTAATACATAGTTTTTTTTTTATGGAAGGAGAGGCAAACCAGCATGCTGCTTATGTTGTGCTAAATATACATTAATAATAAGTATTAAGACTTGAATCTGTGAAATAATTATGCCTTAACACTTCATCATCATCATCATTACAGCCTTTCATAAGTTCACTGCTTAACACAGGCCCTCCCCCAAGGAATGCCACTAAGCACGGTCCTGAGTCACCTGCATCCATCGACTTCCTGCATGTTTTACCAGGTCGTTACTCCATCTCGTGGGGGGTCGCCCTACACTTCGCCTACCGGTACGAGGCTGCCACTCAAGAACCTTTCTTCCCCATCGGTTGTCGGTTCTTCGAGCTATATGGCCGGCCCACTGCCTTAATGCTTATAGTCACTAAATGAAACATTATGAAGCAAACGACTCAATAAAAACCCTTGAAGATACAAAAGAGTTAAAAAAGCGACCCGTTAATAGGATCAGTCATTACTCAAGTGACCTTTCAAAATGGGAAAAACGTTTCATTTGTTCAGATTCACTAATGGAGCTTTAATTGCATTTTACTTAGCATTCTTTCATGTTGCTATTTTTAGTAAATAAAAATAAGTTTTAAATAATAGCTTGGGAGAAAAGCTTTCACTTTAGAATTTCATAATACACGAGCAAACCTAGTTCGACCACCGCTGGCACAAATTAAAAAAAATTAAAAAAAAAACAAGGTAAAAGAATCGCAATACGCAATTTGTGCGAAATTTTTCACGCAAATCTTACCCAATTAATTTAAGCAATTTCATTTTAATAGACTTCTGCAAAGTAACGCCTGATTCTATTAATTATATTAAACTCTATTGAGGTAGGCAGGGAAGTGCACTTCAAACTAGGTAAGATACGTCAATTTTGTTTTCTAGCTGATCTCCTGGCTAATTAATCGCAACATCTTTAATAAAACGCATTTCCGCAAAATAACGCCGATTCTGTTGATAGTAATTATGTTTTATTTCAATAATAATACGTTCTAATTTACCACGTACTCTGCGGTGAAAGGAAATATAGTGATGAAAGCGCTAAATAGAAATATTATAAAGAACACTTACAGTTCGCCAATATACAAGTACATTGGTTCAAAACGGCAGACTTTTCTCTCCCTAACCTAACCTAAACTTGAATGGGATTCGATTGAACGTCACCAGCAGATATTCCGGACCGACTAAACTTAGGCACCCCCACGAAAAGAGCCTACTGCGATTCAAAATGCGGTGTTCACTAAATATCAGCCCGGTTGCTTGTCCCCGGTTTGGTTCAAAATAAATGAAATTATATATATATATATATATATATATATATATATATATATATATATATATATATATTGATGAATTTAATTTACTTCGTCTTACCTACTACCGGATTCAAAATATAAATATTTACTAAACATTAGAGATAACCATTTAATTTAGCATGTATATGCTAAATTAATTCTTAAAATAACTTCAAAATCTTTTCAATATATATATATTGAGGCTTTTCTCAAATTCAGATAGAAAAAGAGTAACGCAAAGGACCAATGTTAAATTTTTTTTTAAGGATAAGGGTGACAAACGAGCACACAGTCCACCTGATAGTAAGCGGTTGCTACGGCCCATAGATATCTACATCTATCCTCGATTACAAATCAAAATGCATATGCGTTGTCACCCGTGAGAACTAAGATGAAATGCCTCATTTCCAGTAAAAAGGGTCTCCGGTTCTCTACACTCACCATACGAAACACAGCAGCGTTAAGCTGCTGTTTACGCTGGTATTCTGTGAGAGCATGGTCCTTCCCCGGTCGAGTCGACCCATTCGTGCCACAACCATACCACAAACATAACTGCAGCATGGCTCCACCACGTATAAACAGTCAAATGCACACACAATAGCCAATTTAATTGCTTTCTAATTATAGGTGGTAGAACTACTTTACAGACTAGGATATGATCAGTGTAGGTGCCATAACCCTTTTACATATTTCTGCCGCCAAACAGAAGTGCCTGCATTGCTGTGTTTCATTCTAAAGAGTATAAAGAGTGAGTATAATCATAGGTTGTGTGCAATTCCATCTTAGTAGGTGGAAAGGTAAAGTTTAATGTTAATTATAATATTTTGTCAATATAAAAATATTAAGTCTGATATAAAAATAACGCTGGTACTGGCAACGTGGTAGTGGAGATAACTAGATTTGGTCTATAAATGATAATATCATCTTTTGTAAACAAATAGGTAATTTTATTACATTTTATAAAAAAAATATTTTTGTAACCAGTCAGATTAAAAAAAGCAATAAACATTAAGTTGCAATGCAGATGCGTCAAATTTTTAATCCGTTTAGTCAACTTCAAGTAAAGAAAGCTACATCTATAGCTTAACTGTAGCTTAACGGAAAGTAAACACTCTATACCACAGTTTATTATTATAACTAGCTTTTCACTGAAGCTATTATAATTAAGGAATTTATACATGGTAAATATATTGAATAGAAATGCTTAGCTTATCGTTTAGGCTACGTTTAGGTAATATTTACAATGACGTCAGAATATTACGTTTTCAGACATCGACAGAACCCTATGTTGCGCGTGCGGATTTATTTGTCTTAGTGAAGTGTACGTGAAATCCAATTATTTGAAGAGGATTACCTTGAACCCATTCACGCTCTATTTCATCAATCAATAAGCATTAAATATACAAAACATGTGTTTGGTCGTCAACCTGAATTTAAAGCAAGAATATTTTAGTACATTTTTATAAAATTGAAATGACAAACGACGACGAATTAAGAAATTTACAGTCATGGGCTTAAATCCACTGTTTTGCCTACTATCTAATGCTCTATATATATCACAAGTATCTATAGAACTACCGACATAGGTGTGACATGGACATGATCTTTGTTTCATCCATGTTCATCTTAAGACCTGTTCGTTGGGAGACACTATTGGGGTCATTGAGCATAGTGATTACGTCCTCTAGCAATTTTGCCATAAGAACTATATCGGTGGCAAATCGAAAGTACGTGTTGTAATCGCCATTGATATTAGTACCGCACAGTTTCCAGTCCAGTAGCTTGAAAACGTCTTCCAGCTCAGCGGTGAAGAACTTCCGGGATATAACGTCACCCTGTCTTAGACCTCTCTGCAGTTGGATAGGTTTCGTACTCTGGTTCTGTACTCGGATAGCCATCGTAACCCTACTGTACAAATATTTCAGCACTTCGATATACAACAGTCAACTTGGCACCGTTGAATATTAGTATATCGAATGCTAGGGACTGTAGCACCGCCCAAATTTCGACGGAATCAAAGGCTTTCTCATAGTGCACATATGCAAGATATATTGACAAAATATACTCCTCGGCCTTCTGTACTATTTGCTGACCACATACCCGTATGTGGTCTATGGTACTGATGTCCTATTTTTTATAGGATAAGGATGAACTGAAGAACTTCAACCGGTTTTCCACCCGATTTCAAAAGTTTCGCTGTAATTCCATCCTCGCCCGGGGACTTGCCTTTTTTAAGGTACTGGAGAGCCATTCTAATCTCGATCAGACTGACGTCCGGGATATCATCGGAATAGGGTCAGATAAGACTTGCTCTTGGATCGTTACTCACACCTGATTGTGACTCCAACGATGACGTGTACAGCTGCCCATAGAACCTCTCAATCTTACTGAAAATCTCAGGTGCCTCGGAAACGATGCTGTCACACACGGTTTTCAGCTTCGACAGTTGGCTCTTTCTGGTAGACAGATCTCTAGCAAAGACTTTGGAGCCCGTTTTAGAGTTTCCGTTGCCTATTCCGAATTTTCCTACTTTCAGGTTACCATTCTCTCTTGCGTCTAGTTTTGCGTTGAAGTCTCCTATTAACTCCGTATATTGGGTTTTGGAGGAATGCATGGCTTTAGATATATCCTCTTACATTTCCTACACCTCCTCATCGGGATGTGCCGAGGCTGGTGCGTAAACTCTTATGACCTTCAGCGAATATCGTTTGGTATAACGTACGCAACCCTCGTCGATATACTCTCAATCTTTACTACGTAGTTAACGAGAGACTTGTGGACGATAAATTCGACACCTCCTTGGGACCATCTGTGCTGAGGAGGTGTCGAATTGGTCGTCCCGGTGATAGAACAAGTTGCCGTATTCGAGGATTACCGTGTCCTCCCCCTCTCTTCGAACCTCGGATAATCCTATAATATTCCAGCGCAAATTTTCTATCTCTTCTTCCAGCTCCATGTTCTTCTCGTCATTCCTAAGGGTGCGTGCGTAATATGTTGCCAGGTCGTGCCGTCATAAGTCGCAACCGAACTTAAACCGGAGATTCTTAGCACACCCTGCCCCGCCGTTACCATGGTCGCCACCGTAGCCAAGAATAGCAGGGCCGCCGGGGACGGGGCCGTATCTTCGTAACTTTATTCATGGGAGGTTGCCATGCTTAGCGAGGGGGTTGGCAACTGCAATTTCTTTCATTTTGCTGTTATCAGAAAGATGCTGCTGCCCATATTCTGCCTCAATTTCCCTCTATCGTCTCACCAACGGGAAGATATATATGTAGGGTAGTGGGTATTCTTACCCGCCACTAACCGGGTGGGGCGGGGGGGAATATATGTAAATGACTCGCTTAAGTGCCCTTAAACCGTTTCGGAAACAAAAGGAGGCCTGTACATAATAGTAAGACGTACATAGACTGTTACGTTACTTAACTATCTATGTGATACTAGCGTTATTTTAATTTAAAAATCCCAAAATTTTCATATTAATTATGAATAGGTATAACTAATTAAAAAGATATTATAAAATTATAGACCATTAAATTTTTAGTCTGGACGCTCAGTAATTTTTATTAAAAACTAGTGATCCACCCCGGCTTCGCATGGGTGATTTATGTATCTCAACAGATGCGCCACCTACCCGGATAAAAAGTAAACATAAACTATCCAGGGACTCAAACAAAAACACACAAAAATTCATTATTGATTGATATAGCCGTTCTCATGTGATGATCTTTCATAATATGCGGCAATTGATTTTTATTTATATATACATTTATGGTGACCAATAAATGATTAATGAAAGATATTAGTAAGGTATCGTTACGGCATGTACCTATACGGCATAGGCATACCCCAAGTAACGCCATAAAACACGGTACTAAGCTACATGCATCTATTAACTTACAACATAACTTACCAGGTTGTTATCAAATCTAGTGGGGACCACCCTGTACTTCTCCTACAGCTACGAGGCTGCTACTGGCGAACCTTTTTCCGGGCGGCCCACAGCCAATTTTTACTGATCCGATGGGCTCAGTGGATCAATGAAACGTTCGAAAATACATACAATTGTATTGGAACAAAGAGTATTTAAAAAGTAAAATAGTTATTATTGTGGCTTTTATTTTTAAAAAAAATCCTTAGTTTTAGTTATAGTTTTGTTATGTTTTCATATAGAGGGTAAGACGTGTAACAAGTGTATTACGGTAAAATTAAATAGGAGGATATACTCGTATAGCAGAGGCTTATACCTGTTTATGAGTTTGTAAAAATAAATCCTTTTTTTAATTTTTTATTAAGTTTTAAGCTCCAAGTGAATATTCTAATATAAAATAATGAGCACTTGATTATAGAAGCAACACCAGATAAAGAAAAGCCGCTTTTGCATTTTTGTCTTAATAACACTTGAAGGTGCTGCAAATTGGCGGATTTCCTACACTGCTTTTTAATGTGGTACAATTCATAAGCAAAGTGCTCACTTTTATATCACACAATTATAGATGTTGTATCTCACGATGGCGAACCAATCTTTCGTTTCTGCTCAGAAAAAGAAAAGTTAAATATTTTCTTACATTACCGCGAATTTTTTTTACGTTCACTTTTCGTTTTGACGGTACTTGATAATAATATTATAATGTCAATTTTACGTACACTGAAACAATATGTACTTACACCTACACTACAAATGATACAAATTATTACGAATACGTTTTCTACGTGGCAGCGCCACGCTCAAGCTATTTTATGGCTGTAGCCATGAATGGTTTGACTCGACTGGGAATGGATCACGCACACACAGAATACCAGCGTAAAATAGTAGCTTAATGCTCTGCTATGCTTCACATGGTAAATGTATAGAACCGGAGAACCTTTTTACTGGTAACTATACATTCCAACTTAGTCCTCAGGTGTAACAACGCATTTACATCGTGGATAGATGCAGGTGTCTATGGGCAACAGCATCCACTTGCCATCAGATGGACTGTGTGCTCCTTTGTCACCCTTATTCTACAAAAAAATATCAACCCGTAAACGAGGGCTTTTATTTTTACATACAACAGATGTCGCTAGTTGGGACTAAGGTGGACTTATTTGTTACACAAGTAGTCACACATTATTTAATTTATTACACGTTTTTAATTCTTTTTAAATCTTCTACTTTTAGGAATATCCGTAGTTAGGTATCTATATATCTATTTGTAATCTAATAAAAATATAAAATATAACTAAGTAGTATTGCAAAAAGAAGCATTAATCTCTCCACTTTTCTCACAAATTAACTTCCGCCGCTATGAAATCTGTCACATATTTCACCGCATTCCTAAGTGGTACCCTAATTCACCGTCATGAGGGAAAATACAAAACAATGAGAGAAGCCTTGTGGGACATGTGGACTGATGAAGAAAGAGAAGAATTATTTTATATAGTTAAATTCTTTGCATTCTCAAATCTATTGTTATTGCCATGATACAATGTAAAAGGTTTTAGAGAGGAGGGTTAGTTGTAAATAAGTAGAACTCAAGTTCAAGGATTACTGGACATATAATCAATAATAAAACATATATAAAATAATAGGATGCATATTTATTTTTAATTGCAATAGTATGTCAATTAGCTTGATATTAACCATTACCTATTACTGATCGTATAAAAATGTGAGTTACATAGAAATTACTGTCTAAATACCTATGTATCTGAAGTAGGTTTAGAAAAATAAATACATTAAACAAGTTGTAACTTATTTTCTGTACTAAATTGATTGACTATAACTTTTCATTATTTTATTAATAAGTTTCGAACAAAATATTTGCATCAGTCTAGCAAAGATATTCATAACTGCTGACATACCTTACTTAACAAGGTTACACATAAATGCATGTTTTAATTTTGAAAAACCATTTTTATTTTCTTCAAATCAGAGTAATAAACAAGCTAACAGCTTACAACCAACTTCAAACCCTTAGAGCATAAGTTGTGAAGAAAGTTCCTGGAGCTTAAAATCAAATCATTCCCTGTCTGTAATCATATTGGTTCGCCCATTACAGCCCATAATTGCCCCTTGCTGAACATAGGTCTCTTGCCCCGTAAGGGGTATATTCCATAATTGTCACGCTTCGCAGCCGCAGTTTTTTTATTATTTTGACAATGCTGCTGCCCATCTATTTCAGTTTCCCTCTAACTGGTTCTCTTAATCTTTAACCGCAACAGAGTAATGAGTAAGACATACCCATACGCACTATTAATCTGTGCAAGGCGGTGCGTTCTCTGTACAACTTAAGTGGTCATCACACAGGACACTGCAATATGGGAGTATTGTTTATGATAACAACACGCTACACAGGTCGGTGTATAACCTTCAGTGGTGGTCTCCGCAGAACGCTCCGTTAAATAATCAAAGAAATTTTATAAGCGAATCTCTTATAACTTGTCCAGCAAACTTGCAACGTTTTCCATAATATGAGAGCGCGTGCTCTGAATTTTATGAGGACACAAATGAACTAGGGTAGTATTTTTTGTTCAAAACCGCCTCTAATAATGCCTCAAAGTTAACGTGCCTCAGTTTTTATATTAATATACAAATTATATCCCTATACACCGAAACAATGTTGTAAACGACAGTTGAAGTTGCTTATTAATTGTGGTAAAGTGTTACGAAATACATTTCTGTTAATTTCGTTGATTGTCGTCATTTCGTTCATTGTTTTACAAATTTAATCTGTGATTAAATCTGTGACAACGTGAAATTTTACCAAATTTCATATAACTTTACTGTTATGTATAGCCAATACCATGACTGTAAAAAAGCTGTTACAAAGTGGTAGAAAACTTAATTATCAAGAAACTGAATCATTACTCGATAATACTTATATACTCTCACACTCGTAAACGACAACCCACTTTCAACTACAAGCACACACACGCACGCACGTACGCACGCACCACGCATGCACTCACGCACGCACGCACTAACACACGCACTCACGCACGCATGCACGCACGAATGCATGCACACACACACACACACACACACACACACACACACACACACACACACTTGGCGATGTAGGAATATCCACCAACCCACCTTCCCGTATACGTACGTATATGATACGTCATAAGAGACAACAGAAGGAAATTGAAACAGGAAATGGACAGCAGCATCTTCTTGATAGCAAAAAACAACTATGAGAAATACCTCCTTATGAGGCAATATATATGGGAGGCCTGCAACCAAGGCCTGTGAATATTTGATAGGCCATTTAAAAACATTTTTATATAAAAGGTGGCAAATAAGAATGATGGTAAGTGACTACCGCCGCTGCAGGCCAATGCAGGTGCATTGCAGGCCTTTTAAAAAAACAATAGGCCCTTTTCTTGAAGATAGAGAATGCTGTAGGGCATTAAGTCCGCCCTTTGCAGCCCCTTGTTGTTGTGTTGCTATAAATACTAATAAATAAATAAATAAGATACCTCATTCGTATCACGGTATGATAAAAATACTCATCTAGATAACGCAAGACCTAAAATAGCTAAAGCGGCGTCAAATCCGATAACAAATTCTCATATTCTCATTTTAGCAGGAAAGATCCATGTTCTACAGCTTTTTGTAATGTCAAAAAAGAAGAAGGGTTAAATTTCGCTCTTAATCGTTTTATTTCTCACAGAATTACAAAAATGACCTTTGTGTCTAACATATTCAAAAAAACAATTATAATTAAACAAAACAGGATAATAGCACGAATGATTTACACCTATTAAAAAATTTGTTATTTTCTATTACTGCATCATCAGTCTATTGTAAATAATAGGGGATATTATTAAGTATATTGTTTTACTTTTTTGGGACAGTGCCAGGCTGCATTTTCTTGTCCAAACTTATCTAAGGAAGTCGTTATAAAAATAAGTGACATTGAACTGCGGTTATCGCATTTTATTTATTACAACAAACAAAAATGAAAATCTAGTGTTTTCTACAATGGATTTAGGGGCTGACTTCTTTACTAACCACCATGTCACACCAAACATTTTACATAACATCATATAAACAGGCAGCAACTGCGGACTTCCATTTGGCGTAATCATGACACACTTCCCTCACGTTCACACTCTTCGATTAAGGGTATTCTTAATTTAGCTCATCTTCAAAATATTATTGCACGTTTAGTCGATAAGCTTCCGTCTATATCTAAACCAGTAGTGCGGAGCACTGTATAAGGTATAACGAACATGGTAGGAAATCCCTCTACCAAATATGTTCTTATTAGCGATTTTTCGCAGCTTAGGAGAACCTTATCTTTAGGAGTTCACAACTACAATATAATCTTACAATGAAGACGTAAAATATGTAATTAAATATCATGACTTAGTTATTTAAACTTTATTACAATAAGTATACTACTTAAACATATTTGACAATGTAGTTAGAATATTAACAGTTTCAGAGCTTTTGATAAAATCGCATATTAAGTAAGACAAAACTGTGAAATTTAAATTAAGATATTGCGACATAAGAGGGCGTTAATTACTTGAACTACTTGAAGGTACTTAATTAAACGTATTTATACAACAATATATTATCATAGTTTCATATTCCCAAGAAACCTCATTGTTAATATTATAATATCTTTAGAGAAGTAATGAGGAAAATTATGTGGATGTTCATTATATCCACATAATAAATTAAATTATGTGATATTTTATTAGACTTCATATTACGAAATAACATAAATATAATCTTATTTTACACATGGCTTCTTTGAGAATGATCCGTTACGTGGTTAACATTTTTAAAAAAATCTAGAAAAGTTTCTAAGAATGCGGCATAGTTAGGTGTATAATATTTGGGCTATATTAGTTTAGATGAACTGTAAAGAAAGGTCTATTTTATACGTTCTTTACTAAGAGGAATAAATGGAACAGAAGGAATTGTCGAATCAGCGTCAATAATTAATTTAACACAAATACCGCTATATCTTAGCTTATGGTCGATAGGATACGTAGGTCACTCAATAAGTTTTGAGATGCTTGAAATTTAAAAATGGAACGCACCCATGTTATATGTTTCTAAAAAGAAAATTTATTTAAAAATAGAACCCCATAAGCTAATTGCTCAATATTTAAAAAAAAAACAAAGTTCTATTAATTTTCCTGCAACGCTTCCCGCGCATTTCATTTAAAACGATGGATCTTAACCGTGAACATTTGCGCGCTATGATATATTATGATTTTAAATTTGGTTTAACGAAACAATTAAGTTTACAACGGTTACAATCAGCATTAGGGGACTCAGTTCCATCACTTGCAACAATTTTTAGGTGGTTTTCTGAATTGAAAAGGGGTAAAATAAATCTTAAATTTGACAAAAGAACCGGGGCTCCGCAAACAGCAGTAACGGCAGAAAATGTATGGACTACTGAAATGTTGGTGCGAGAAGACCCACGAATCACATATACGGACATCGAAAAGATTGTAGGCATTAGTTCGGGGAGCATTCATACCATCCTACATCAACATCTTGGAGTGGGCGAGCTTTATTGTCGATGGATTCCTCGTTTGCTCTCCGAAAGCGAAAAACAGACTCGTGTGGATTGGTGTCATGATATGCGTCTACGTTTTAAAAACGGGACATCTAGGCGTGTTTAAGAAATCAAAGATTTTTCAAGCGCCGAAGAAGCCGTGGCTACCTAAGACGAAGCGATTTCCGACCTTTGAGATCAAGAGTTGCAAAAGTGTTTTCAGAGTTGTTTTAGGCGAATGCAACTTTGTATTGAGCATGATGGAGAATATTTTGAAAAGATGTAAACTAAATATTAATAGGATCTAGAATACTTTTTGTATATCTCAAAACTTATTGAGCAACCTACGTAGCAAACATTATTTATACAAGGAAAAATATGACGTCTACGAAGATAAATGTATTATAAAATAATAAAATCATCATATGGAGGCATACAAATCGCGCACGCCCTATTTCAATAACATCTTTTGTAGCCAACAATATCGCCAAATAACTTAACCCTCTAATAGGATCACTCATCACTTATATAGGCCCTTAAAATGAGAAAAGTGTTTTCCTTGTTCTGTTACTATTTCATACACTATAATTCACTACGAAGACAAACAAAGAAAACAGACAGAAAAGATAGGACAATACAAAAAAGAAGGAGATACACAACTCGAATATATGTTTTTTTTTTTTATAATTACGAGGGTGGATTGAAAAGTACTCGGCCTAACACAGATCCATTCAATTCTAAAAATCAAATCTACCCACATAATTTAGTTCAGTTCAGACTAGTTCATTGTGTGAAGTTCGAAACGTGTGCGATAATTAGTTGTGATTTTATAAATTTATTAACAAAGTAATCGGACATAATTTCCGCGAATGGAGCAAATCGAGCAGCGTGCCGTCATTAAGTACTTCCATAAGAAGGGGCTATCATCAAAAGCCATCCATGATGACATGGTCAGTACATTAGGCGATTGTGCTCTGTCATATTCATCCGTCAAAAAATGGATAGCAGAATTTAAGCGTGGTAGAGAGAGTGTGAAAGATGAACCCCGCTTTGGAAGGCCTTAGGATTAAAAATTAGAGAGATAGCCGAGATTATAGGCATCTCTTATGAACGAACTCAAAACATCATTGTCAACGAGTTGGGTTTCCACAAGGTACTTGTACTTTACTGTTAGATTATTTTTTATTACATCGGTGTATAACCTTCAGTGGTAGTCTCGTATGAATATGGAGTAAAAGTAACCCATAAGGTTTTTCAAAATAATATCATCTTTGTAGTTATTTAATGATGGCTCTTAATTTTTGTAAAAACTTATGGATAATTATTATTACACAGATATTAAACTTTCTTATCGAAATAAGGGATAGGGATTGAGGGTTGAACGCGTGTAACTGTGTTATTTTTAATGAGGTAGCCGTTTAGCTTTTCTTTTATTAAAAATATAATATTAAATAAACAGAGTTAAAGTCCCTTAACAATGTACAGCCGCTTAGCAAAGAAGAAGTATGTCAAGTTGCGAGCTTAAGTGGTGACAGCGGAAATTAGATCTTCCTAGAGTCTGTCACTTAGTATAAGCTTGTATCTTTTTATGATATTTTAACAAAAATAAACCACTTTTACATAACTAGCAACACTGATTTAAATAATAATAGATTTTTTTCAATTCAACATAGATTATAAAAATACTTACTAATGCTATTCACATTAGACAGTCATTTTTTAGACAATTTTTATTTATAATTACCACTGGTTTACAAACTACTTCAGTCCTGGAAAGACCAAGCTAGAAATACAGTGGTAATAAAAAAACTTTATTGCTAAACCTTAATCTAAGTGAGACCAATGTTATGGACTCTGTTGGGCACGCAATTTATGGACTAGGAGAGAGGAAGCGTATTCAACTACTTATAAGAATGTCATTGTGGTTTATTTAAATAGAATTCAATTTAAATGAGTGATCATTTTGTAAAACCTAAGTATGTATTATTTATAAAATATTCATTAGTACTATAGTAACATTTATTAGTTAGGTACTCTTTTAATTTGTTTGTAAATATGATATAACCATTTTAATTTTTTTAATATTTTAGCTAGTTTATTTTATGGAAGAACTTAATGTACCAGAAGTGTTTAGTTTTAATCGGGAAGTTGGCAATACTAATTTATTTTTGTGTCGTAACGTGTATTTGCATGGTAAAAATAAATAACATATAACTTTTTTTTATCATCATAATAATTATCAATTATTTAAACAAATTGAATTAGATAGTAATAGCCTATTACCAAGGGGCTATTATCATCCACGTATTACCTAATTTTACAATGAAAATTTCTAAACAAACTGTGTTCAATAAATATTTTAAACTTAGCAGGTGCATTGACGTTATCAGCACCAGTTGCTGGCACACCAAATGCTGCTCTTAGTTGCCGATCTGTATATTTTATGTGTATCGTAAATAAGATGGTTATGCTTATGTTTGGATAGTTGAATGCAATAAGAGGCTTACAGAGAAGGGTATATGTATGCAAAATTACCGGGTGAAAATGGTGTAAGAGAATCTATCAACATCTTAATTATCACCCATCATTAACTATGAACAATTATCAACCATCTTTATCAGCGTCGAAGGTGCAAGAGGTCCGGTACTACAAAAAAAAGGAAGAAAAACAAAGCCCAATCTTCAATGTGTTCGAAAACTCACTTGCTTATATTCTTAAATACACTATTTTTTTGCGTGGTAGAGCCATGCTGCAACTATATTAGTAGTATAGTTGTAGCACGAATGGGTTGGCTCGACCGGGGAAAGACCAGGCTCTCACAGTATACCAGCGTAAAATAGCAGCTCAACGCTGCTGTGTTTCGTATGGTGAGTGTAGAGAACCGGAGACCCTTTTTACTGGATTATCCCCATAGATTACATATCCATAGGCCTATGTTCATCAGTTGACTTTTTAAGGTTGGAATAAAGATAATGGATTTAGAACTTTGGTCTTTAAATATATTGTGAATATAAATCATATTGGTCTATATGAACTATCTTCTTCACCAAGCAGTCATTATAATATTATTATGACCCCAGTCGGTCAAGTCGTTTAAATTTTATGCGATCATAAACAGGCGCGCCAATGGTTATAATATATAATTATCATTATAATATACATTTACACAACCCACTCTGGGCACAGAACTCGTCTCATATCTGAGAGGGTTTTAGGGCAAGGAAGCTGTCCCCCACTGGTCAAAATACGTGTTCGAGGACTTCACAAGTCTTCGAATTTTTTTTTATTTCTCAAACGTTCAGTTTTCCTCACGATGTTTTTCTTAGCCGCCTAGCAACACCGCGTGGTAAATCAACATTTAAAATTTTCATTGGTTCCGGCTGGATCGAGGCCAAATTGCTCGTGTACTGCATAATTTTCCCTGAGTCATCACGGCACTGTCATCATCATCATCATTACAGCCCTTCACAAGTCCACTGCTGAACATAGGCCTCCCCAAAAGAATGCCACAAAGCACGGTCCTGAGCCACCTGCATCCATCGACTTCCTGCATATCTTACCAGGTCGTCACTGCATCTAGTGGGGGGACGCCCTACACTTCGCCTGCCGGTACGAGGCTGCCACTCGAGGACCTTTCTTCCCCATCGGTTGTCGGTTCTTCGAGCTATATGGCCGGCCCATTGCCACTTCAGCTTACTAATCCGTTGGGCTATGTCGGTCACTCTGGTTCTACTGCGGATATCCTCATTTCTGAGTTTATCATGCAGAGAAACTCTGAGCATAGCCCTCTCCATAGCTCGCTGAGCAACCTTGAGCTTCCTCATCCGGCCAGCAGTGAAGGACCACGTCTTAGTTCCGCATGTTATCACTGGCAACACGCACTGGGTGTACAGTCTCGTTTTCAAGTTTTGAGATATACCTGACGAGAAGATGTGCCGTAATTTCCCGAACGCTGCCCAACCGAGTTGAATCCGTCGATTGACCTCTCGGTCGAAGTTGGACTTACCTAGTCGGACTATTTGTCCCAGGTAAACATACTCGTCAACAACTTCGAGCTTAGTGTTCCCAACAACTACCGGCATAGGTGTGACATGGACATTAAACATGATCTTTGTTTTGTCCATGTTCATCTTAAGACCTATCCGTTGGGAAACACTATTGAGGTCATTGAGCATAGTGCTTAGGTCCTCCAGCGATTCTTCCATAAGGACTATATCGTCGGAAAATCGAAGGTGAGTGATGTACTCGCCATTGATGTTGATACCGTATCCTTTCCAGTCCAGAAGCTTGAAAACATCTTCCAATGCAGCGGTAAAGAGTTTCGGAGATATGACGTCACCCTGTCTTACACCCCTCTGCAATTGGATAGGTTTCGTACTCTGGTTCTGTACTCGGATAGCCATCGTAGCCGTAAGGCTGTACAGTAGGTACAAGCACTTCAACACTTCGATATACCGACAGTCAACTTGGCATCGCTGAAGGGACTGCAGCACCGCCCAAATTTCGACGGAATCAAAGGCTTTCTCATAGTCCACATACGCCAGACATAGTGGCAAATTGTACTCTTCGGACTTCTGTACAATTTGCCGAAGGGTATGTATGTGGTCTATGGTGCTAAAGCCTTTTCGGAAACTGGCTTGTTCGGGAGGCTGGAAGTCGTAAAGTCTGCGCGCGAGGCGATTCGTAATGACTCTTGAAAACAGCACGTAGACGCGGCCCAGAAGTGGAAATCGGTCTGTAGTTCTTCAAGAGAGCGTTGTCGCCTTTCTTGAAGAACAAGACCACCGCACTTCTGCTCCACGCCTCCGGTGTAATGCCACCATGGAGGACGGAATTAAAGAGCTTCTGAAGGACTTCAAGTACCGGTTTTCCACCCGCTTTCAGAAGCTCCGCTGTAATTCCATCCTCACCTGCGGTCTTGCCTTTTTTAAGGTGCTGGAGAGCCATTCTAATCTCGCTCAGACTGACGTCCGAGATATCATCGGAATAATGTCGGATAAGACTCGCTCTTGGATCGTTACTCACACTTGCGTGTGGCTCCAACGATGACGTGTACAGCTGCCCATAGAACCTCTCAATCTCACTCAAAATCTCAGGTGCCCCGGAAACGATGCTGCCACATTCGGTCTTCAGCTTTGACAGTTGGCTTTTACTGGCAGACAGATCTCTGGCAAAGACTTTGGAGCCTTGGTTCCGCCCGATCGCTTCTTCAATACGAGCTGTATTGAAGTTGCGTAAGTCCCGCCGCATGCATTTGGAGATCTGTCTGTTCAGTTGCCTGTATGCTGTCAAATCTGTTGAAGAATGTAGCTTCATCTCCCGTCTAACAGCCATGAGATTAAGAGTGTGATCAGAGAGTTTTTGTGTTCTTCTGCGGCGGGTCTTGCAGAACTTAGCTCCGACCGCATGGACAGTTTCCACGAGCTTGTCATTCAAATCGTCCACTTCATTGCCGTCTTCTAGGCACTGAAAACGGTTTTGTAACTCGAGCTGAAAGGTTTCGGGACTTTGGATTAGAGCACGAGAGGGACGGAGCGTTGACTTCATTAGACGAGACCTCTCCAACTTAACGTTTAGGTTCAGTGTGCCTCTAACCATTCGGTGATCGCTGCCGGTTTTCACCCTCGCGAGCACTGAGACATCACTGAACAGTTGTCGTCTGGTCGTCATAATGAAGTCCATCTCATTTTTTGTCGAACCATCGGGGCTCGACCAGGTCCACTTCCTGTGGGGCCGCTTCTTGAAGAAAGAGTTTATCATAAAGAGTCCCTCTTTCTCCATGAAGTCGGCCAGCTGCTGGCCCCTTGGGTTCCGTTGCCCTATTCCAAATTTCCGCACTTTCAGCTCACCGTTCTCTCTTGTGCCTAGTTTTGCAAGTCTCCCATTAATACCGTAGATTGGGTTTTGGAGGAATGCATGGCTCTAGAGATATCCTCATACATTTCCTCCACATCCTGATCGGGGTGTGCCGAGGTTGGTGCGTAAACCTGTATGACCTTCAGCGAATACCGTTTGGTGATTCTGAGTATAAGGTACGCAACCCTCGTCGACACACTCTCAGTCTTTACAACGTTGTTAACGAGAGACTTGTGGACGATAAATCCGACACTTCCTTGGGACGGATGGTCGCCCTCCCGGTAATAGAGCAAGGTGCCGGATTCGAGGATTACCGTGTCCTCCCCCTCTCTTCGGATTTCGGATAATCCTATAATATGCCAGCGTAACTTGTCTATCTCTTCTTCCAGCTCCAGAATCTTCTCTTCAGTCCTCAGGGTGCGTGCGTTGTATGTTGCCAGGTCGAGTCGTCGTAGGTGGCAACCGAACCTCCAACGGAGATTCTTAGCACCCCCTGCCCCGCCGTTACCATGATCGCCACCGTAGCCAGGAATAGCGGGGCCGCCGGGGACTGGGGGCTGTTTCTTCGTAACTTTCATCATGAGGGGTATATTGCCATAGTTGCCACGCTTGGCGAGCAGTTTTTTATTGTATTTTTGCCGTTACCAGGAAGATGCTGCTGCCCATCTCCTGCCTGTTTCCCTTTGTCGCCTATTACGACACCCACGGGAAGATATGGAGTAGTGGATATTCTTAACCGCCACTACACGGCACTGTAGTCAAGCTTATAAAAAATTGTAATATCAGAGCTAAAGTAACTTATATTTGTAATATTATGTTGCTTTAGTGTCAAAGTAAAACCCGACAAGTGAATATTATATTGACACGGGAAAAAACTAACGAAGTAAACGCGGATAAAAACCGGAAAGACTGAACAATATCTGCCGGGTCAGCTATACAAATACAAATACAATAAATCATAAAAAGCGAAAAATTTCCATCATACGTCGAACATCTCTTTCGCATGAATGAAGCGACGAAATGTTGAGAGAGCAATCAAGTGAAGGTAAGTGAATTGAGTGAGCTGGAAAGAGTTAAAGATTTTAAAGTTTAAAGTTAGTTGGGAGCCATAGTTTACCTGCGGGCTACTTTACTTGCAAGACCAAAACAGTAAGAGAATAACCAATACTCACCATGCTGGAAAGAAGAATTAAATCTTTGGAATTCAGTAATTTAATTAAGTTAAAATTATTGGTGAAATTGAAAAAACTAATATGTTACGGATTTTATTGAATTCCATTTTCATATTGAAAAAAACTATTCCTACGAATACGTTTTCCGTAAATTTACATACTTTTACGTAATATGTGGTGTTCGCGTCAATAACTGCGGTTGTCATTTTCATGTTTATAAAAGAAGGAAGTTAAAAATAAGTTTGCATAAGTATCAAAACTAATTATTTTTCATATCAAATCACGCGGAAAACATACACAGACACATAAACATATAAATAATACGTGAAACGTAATTTGAAAATCGTAGAATAACTATTTATTTAGAGACTATTTTAAAATATGCACTAAAAACGCGACAAAATATTTCCTTCGAATAATTTCATTTCTGTTTGTAAAATAAAAGTTAGAATTAACGACGAAAATCGACACTTATAAGTCAACAACAAAGTGAGGATAAGAGCTATTTTTCGATTCCAAAGGGTTATTCGAATGACAAGTGACCCTATTAGACGTTTGGGTCACTTTTAGGGTTCCCTCTCACTGAGCATTAATGAGCGATTTAACATCTTATATTTATTATTATCAAAGCTTTAATAAAATTGAAAACTATTCGCATATCCCCTTAAAAGTTTTATACTTGAAAAAACACGCTGCAGCTAGTATATTATGCTTGTAGCACGAATGGGTAGGCTCGACCGGGGAAGGACCACACTCTCACAGGATTCCCGCGTAAAATAGGAGCTAAATGCTGCTGTGTTTTGTAGGGTGAGTGTAGAGAACCGGAGACCCTTTTTACTGGAAACAAGGCATTCCATCTTAGAGCTCAGGGGTGACAATCCATCTGCATTTTAATTCTTGATTGAGGAAAAATATAGATCTCTATGCGCCACAGCATCCACTAACCATCAGGTGGACTGTGTGCTCGTTTGCTACCCTTATTCTGTAAAAAAAGACCTTTTGAAGCAGTGCAGTGTAATCTTGCGGAGAGAATGGACTTTTAAAATCATATAAAACCAACACCCTAAGACCTTTTCCCGTTAATTCCATTTTTGCTACGGATGACGAACTTTAACTTGTGACAAAAACAATTGACAGACGACTTCCCGCCAAAATTATTTTAATCAATATAAAAGTATGTTATGTTTTAGAAAATGTGATATTCGACATTTAAATATTTTTCAGCGGCCGGGAGCGCAGAAATTTCAGTATGCCATATGTAACATACATAAAAATATAGAGTCGATTTACCTCCTACTATTTCAAATTTTACGATCCCTCGCTGGCATTCAGTTCGAGCCTTGTTCTTCCCCAGTTTAGCCAATCCGTCCTTTTACTACAACCTACACATGGACATATTAACAACAAGCTACATTGCAACATCATTATATTTATATGAATTTGACCTTCTAGATTTCATTTTTAAATATTTTTTTAACTATTTGTAAAACAAAGAGTAACAATCTCTTCGTATTTTAATTCTACGAATAAATAATGCCACGTCATACGGATGACGCTTACGCAGTCATTTAGGTAGAAAACAAAAAACCTTCATAGAAATAGGGCCATATTTCATCACATCGAATCCGAGGGCGAGAATTCTGGCACTACAATAAACCTCAGATCGTCAAAAGTGCTGTGTTTTAATTATACCGAAAACTCATACTACCCACAGACACGATAGATAAAATAGAGAGTGCAGTGTTATTGCAGTGATCTTGTGGAATAAAATCCGTGATTTTTAAATTTTTACACTCAGATGAAAATCCGAGAAATCAGTTTCACTAGCTGGGTAAAATATATTAATTGAAAGCTCGTGTCTTTTTAATTTGTCACTAATTTTAACAAAGAACTTTAGAAAACGACCTTTTCCTTGTACAGGGAAGCCAAATTGATCTTAGCTCTTACAGCCATAAACGTGATCAAAATTCATTCATCCATTACAATCTAAGTCCATCGTTAATAATTAAGTTTAAAGTTTGCAAAAGGAAGCAATACGGGCAATCTATAACTTAAGCCTGGCGAGTAGCCTACGCGACCTTTTCTATGAGACTTATGTTTTTACATCAGCGTCGTGGTTTATTCTTGAAAATATTATAAGTATAAAATAGTATAGTCATTTGGTGCTAAAGAGAGGTTATCTGGAAAGTTTTCCGGGAGTTTTGAAAATGTGCAATTTTAAACATTTTCATGTATTCTTTTCGAATTTCAACTTTGCCACCTTGTATAATTGCCGCTCGCGTCATCTTGAAGAGCGTCATAGTGCATTGCATGTGGATTAGGCCTACTGGGGATATCAGAATAAAAAAACACGCCACTTACACTACCTTATCATCATCATTATATCATCATCATCATTACAGCCCTTCACAAGCCCACTGCTGAACATGGGCCTCCCCCAAGGAATGCTACAAAGCATGGTACTGTACATGTACTACATGCTGAGACACCTGCATCCATCGACTTCCTGCATGTCTTACAGACTCTATCTAGTGGTGGGCGGCCCTACAGAGAAATTTTCTTCCCCATCGCTTGGTGGTTATTCGAGCTATACGGGCGATCCATTGTCACTTCAGCTTACTACCTCATGGTTGTGTGGAAATGAGTTCTTTTTGGCCGAAACACATGTGAAATAGACTTTGCGGCTTTTTTTAATAAAAAATCAAAGAACTCTAAAATAATATAAGTGCTTAAGACACGGTGTTTATGAAAATATTAAAGCCCAGACTTCAGAACGTGAAATTGTTTTATTTTATTTTCAATTATTTGTAGTCGGTTATTTTTTTTACCCGTTTGAGTGGGATAAGGAACATCACAATTTCAATATCGTCTAATTAGAATATAATTATTAACATGAAAAAGTTCGTTTCCTATTTTGCCAAACATATGTTATATAATCTATTAAGTAAAAATAGTAAATAATAAAGTAGACCTATGCTTTGCTACGGAGGCAGGGCAGACATGGCAAACGCTCTGTCCCGATGAAAATGTTCCACTGGAAGTTAACCGAAAAAACAGTGGGATATTCCGTTGGTACGGGGCGTGCAGAAAGATTTGTGTCATAATTTCCATAGTGACCAAGATAAGGCACGCCTTCTAGCTGTTTCGACTTAGGAATCTAGTCACTGGTTACACGCTTTACCATCAAGTAACCTCGGCAGATAACTTGATGGGGAAAGCTTACGTATTGCCGTAGGAATCCGACTTGGAGCGGCACTTTGTCAACCCCATGAGTGCCCCTGTGGTAGCAGCGTCGACAAGTTTGGGCTCCACGGACTTTCATGTAAGAAAAGCGCTGGTAGGTTTTCACGACACAGTTCTTTGAACGATGTCATCCGAAGGGCTCTTGTCTCTATAAATGTTCCCTCGGTTTTATAACCTTGTGGAATATTTAGAGACGATGGCAGGAGACCCGACGGTATGACATTGGTCCCTTGGGAGAGAGGTAAAGCCCTAGTGTGGGATGCTACTTGCGTAGACACTCTGGCGGCCTCACATCTCAGGGGTACCTCGTTTAGAGCCGGGGCGGCATCAGAGGCAGCTGAACTGAGTAAGTGGCGCAAATATGAGTCTCTGAGAGATGACTACATATTTGTGCCATTTGCGGTAGAGACTATCGGTCCGTGGGGTCCACGTGCGGTGAAGTTCTTAAAGAAACTCCATCCGCGGCTGGTCGTTGCTGCTGGTGATAAGAAGGCTGGTTCTTTTCTCGCTCAAAGGCTAAGTATAGCCATTCAGCGGGCAAACGCAGCCAGCGTTCTTGGCACGATACCTCGGGGAGTAGGACTATATGATAATTAAGTTTCTAGTTTTAGTTTTTCTTTTTTTATTATTATAGTTTTTAATATTGTATATAATTAAACTAAATAAAATACAGTTTTATTTAAGAAATAAAGTAAAAAAAATAATTTTTAAAATCACTTTGCCATTGACGAAGATACTCGTATCGCGTTATGCGTGGTTGCCACCCCTTGAGGGATGGATTTCTTATAGAATATGAGCGAAAAATTAGCATAGAGTCCACCTGATAGAAATTGGATGCTGTGACCCATTAACAACCACATCTATCCTTGATTATGAATTAAAATTCAGATGCTCTCTCTCCTTGAGGATTAAAATGGAATGCCTCGTTTCCAGTAAAAAGGTTCTCTGGTTCTCTACACTCGCCATACGAAAGCTTTAAGCTGCTTTTTAACGCTGGTGTTCAGTAAGGGCGTGATATTTCTTTGTTCGCACCTACCCATTCCTGCTAAAGCTATTATATAGCGGCAGCATGACACAATCACGAAAAAATATCATATCTTAGGCCGCCAACATACGACACTATTTAATTTTTTTTATAGGATCGGGTGACAAACGTGCACACAGTCCACCTGATGGTAAGTGGTTACTGTGACCCATAGACATCTACATCTATCCTCAATAAAGACTCAAGATGCAGATGCGTTGTCACCCGTGAGGACTAAGATGGAATGCCTCTTTGCCAGTAAAAAGGGTATCCGGTTATCTACACTCACCATACGAAACACAGTAGCATTAAGCTGCTATTTTACGCTGGTTTCCTGTTAGAGCGTGGTCCTTCCCCGGTCGAGCCGACCCATTCGTGTTACAACCATAATATAGCTGCAGCATGGCTCTACCACGTAAAGAAAAAATACCACCTAAATGTATATTATTAAAAGTTACAACGACAAAAAACAAACTCATTCGATAACTAACATTTCCGTCCATTAGTTTAAACGATGAAATCCAGCCAAAACATCAACGATTAAAGCTTGCGTAAACTTGTTATTTGAACCCAAATCCCTTTTAAAAGCTTTTAGCTTAGACACTTATCGACTATAAACAAAATCTTGCTGCGGAAGTGAACGCAAATATATCAAATCCACGTAGTATTAATTAGCATGACCGCCTATTAGACCGCTATTGAATTTTAAGAAAAATATTTTTATTTAATGACATAAGTACAGCAAATGATATATATATTAAAGTCGCGAATACGAGTCTCTGATAGATGACTATATAAAAATAGATAGATAAAGCATTTTTATTTGTTTCTCCAATCACATACGTGAATTCAGTGACGAAAAGTAGGTACTAATGGGTTATGATCAAACAATGTAATCAATAATGAAGTTTAAATCAGTCATATCATCTTATGTCAAAACAAATTCAATAAAACATATATTTGATAAGTTTTTTCCGTAACAGATACATTTGAAAAAAAAAAGTAAAAATACAGCCCATAAGTGTCTCAGTTTTGGGTACAGGCTTGATGAAAAGTTAAGTAGCAGAGTGGACTATTCCATTACACTGCTCCAGTGCGTATGTTGGCGGATTTGATATGACCTCGAAATATATAACGCTCAGATACGCATTTTACAATAAGTATGTAAATGTGGCGGCGCTGTTGTCGCGCCACAAGCAAAACACACCGAAACCTAAATCACGCTATCAAAGTTCCGAAGTACTGCGGTATAGAATAGCCTTGTACTACATCATGAAGTTTTAACCGTTCCTCCCGTTGAGCACCTTAGCCGGCGCGAGATTATCCTTTTTCCTTTCACTAAATTTAGAGCTAGATTTTAGTAGATGTATATTGGCCGATTGGTGGCGGTGTAAGAGAACCCAGCGCCCCATTTTATCATGTGTGTGTTGTGAAAGCGTCTTCGGTAAACCTCCGTAAGTTTTCATAGCTTCCGATAGATGGCGTTTTAACTAACTTTTCCACACCCGATGTATACGAATTCCGATGACGGGAGAACGGTAAAAGGTGCAAGATATTTTTTTATAGAATAAGAGTGACAAACGAGTACACAGTCCACTGTGTACGTGGTGTGCTGAGACCCTTATTCATCTACATTAATACTCAATTAAGAATATCTTGTCTGTAATTATCTGGTACTACGATGGTCCATATCTACGGATATGGCATATCGCAGTACATAGGTCCATATCGGGCAGTAGTATTATGTAAAAAAAGAGAGTACATAAACTTGATTCATTATAAAGAATGTTTCAAGAGCCACTTAAGGTCTTAAGGATTTTTTCTAAATTGGGTTTTAACTTTGTTCGTGGCCTGTCAATAAAGTCCCGTTCTAACTCAAATGCTAAGCGCTCGATGTAAACACAGTCATCACTGAAAATCAGCGCTGTGGTTTCACCCCAACAAATGCTGAGTGATTTACTTTTTAGCATTCCTTCCTTAGTCGAGGTGAACTTATCGGGTTGTAGTCCTAAAATGCTGCAACATTGTTCCACCACATTTTATTATTACTATTTATGTTCTTAGCCTATTTAACTGTATTATCCATTATATAATATTGTTAATAATGTTTTCATTTTTCCGAACTGATACGACCTAGGGATCTTCAAGAAAAGAACCTTCGCTTTTTTTGAACCCTGGTGTTGCAGTTGTTCATGGGCGGCGGTTGACACTTACCATCAGGTGAGCCGCATACACCTTTGCCCCCTCTTATATAAAAAAATAAAATAAGAAATAAAAAAAACGTTCGTCACAATTTCTGTAAATTCAATTAATTAATATCAAATAATTCTCTTTAATCTTGATTAATATTATTTGATAAAATGCTTTCAAATGACCAATAGGATAATGTAGCCGGTTATATAATCCCATTCTTCAATCAATCTCAAATTAAACAAAATTGTGCCGGACGGGCGTAACTCTCCGGAGTAAATGTTGTCGTAGATACTCCGCGAGCCGCTCACGTCCTACACCTATAGGTTCCGGAGGATACTTTCACTGCCGCCTTTGTGTATGCTGCTGAAGAACTGTGGACTGAGGTACAGAATTAAAAATGCACTCAAATGTTCGACTGATTAATTAGTCGCGAAATTTTACAACTATTATTTATTGAACACGGTTGTTCAACTATGGTTGTTCACTATTAGTTGGTCACTATATATTTCAAACAGATTTAATTAAAATGCGCGGTAATATTAAATTTTCTATTGGTATTAAAATTTCTATTGGTATTTTCAAAATATCTATTGGTAATTTCAAATATCTATTGGAAGTAACAAATATCTATTGGAAGTAACAAATATCTATTGGTAGTATCAAAATATCTATTGGTAGTTTCAAATATCTATTGGAAGTAACAAATATCTATTGGTAGTATCAAAATATCTATTGGTAGTAGCTGGTTTTCTAACACTATTGACTAGCAGCTATTAATCAACTAAAATTAGTTGAATTTAACACTTATGTAACTGCGAATATCAGTTACCACCTTTTCCGTCTAGCTAACAGTTCTCACTATATGTAACTGCGAATTTTCAGTTACCACTATTTTCGGCTAGCTAACACTATTTTACTATATGCAACTGAGAATTTTCAGTTGCCACTTTTTTCGACTATGTGTAATTGCGATTTTCAGTTACGACCTTTTTCGGCTAGCTAAACTTTTTCTATTTCACTATAACTGTTCACTGTGTTCTGCTACTAGTCACTTCAGCTACTACCGGATACTACTGCTTGTTACTGGTAGTTCTTCCTACTACAACGTTACTGTGATTTGCCCCCATAAGGTAGACTTCGGCTATACTGTATAGAGAGCCGCTTGCCATTTTCCGGTTTTGCTTCTTTATTTTTTAAACATTTTCATTATGTAATTAGCACAAATCGCAATATTTTCTATACAATGCTAATTTTTACACTAACACGCTATACACTATTAAATAGGCATTTTGGTCCTTTATTAGTATGTGATAAAGGTTACTCAATATATTTACATTTACATACAAGTTATTAAACAAAATGTGCCAAATTTTCATAACAAATGTGTACATTAAATCTTTAATTTTACTATATTTATCAAATGCGTCTATTTACACAAATTATTTCTTTACTATTGCAATCTATACAACATATGCTAACTAAATATCATATTTACAACTCTTTTAGAACATAAAAATATTCTTATTATTTTCATACAAACTATTGCGCAGTTAATTAAACTTCCAGAAAGTTCCACGATATGATGCGCTGTGATTGGTCGAATTTTTATTAAATGCTTAAAGCTGTTTATATCAATTATTATTAAAACGACATTCTATACAAATATACTAAAAGTTGTAAACACACTGTAAAACTATATTAATACACAATTTACTCGATTTCGTTGCTAATTTCACTTTTTAAACAAATTAATATTCTTTCATCACTTTTTGCTTAGTCTTAAGTTTTTGTTAAGTCTTTAAACCGTCGCGAACTAAAATATTTTATTAAAGAAAGCTATTTCGTTTATTAAAGTTTCTTTATTATTTTTTATAAGGATCATTAATTTAAATAAAACTAATTTTACGGATTTTATCGCGTATATTTAGTTTTACTTAACTGTGTAGGGTTCGCATAAATATAAGAAATCATTAGGATCATTAATGTTCAACTATAGCATCACAAAATTTCTAAACCCAAATCTTAAAGTGAAAGCAAAATAAACTGTTAAATTTCTCGTTGAAATTTCATCAAAAATGTGTTATAAGTTTTTAATTGACTAAGGTTTTTTATTTATTTCATCATCATCATTCATCATAATAATACAGCCCTTAACAAGTCCACAGCTGAACCTAGGCCTCCCCCAAGGACCGTGCTTTGTGGCATACAAAGCACGGTCCAGAGCCACCTGCATCCATCGAGTTCCTGCATGTCTTACCAGGTCGTCCCTCCATCTAATGGAGGTTCGCTCTACACTTCTCCTACTAATACTTATTTATGTAATTATATTGTAAGAATGTATGAAATATATATGCTTAAAGAAAGTCTTACTACTTGCTCTGCCCGAGTCAAAGAATTAGAGGTGATTTCGGTATGTTTCACTTGTGGCGCGACGACAGCGCTGCCACATATACATACTTATTATAAAATGCGTATCTGAGCGTTATATATTTCGAGGTCATATCAAATCCGCCAACACACCCACTGTAGCAGTGTCGTGGAATAGTCAACTCTGCTACTTAACCCTTTTAGCAAGCCTGTACCCGAAACTGAGACACCCATGGGTTGTATTTTTACTTTTTTTTCTCATATGTATCTGTTACTGAAAAAACTTTTCAAATAATAGTTTTATTGAATTTGGTTTAACATAAGATGATATGACTGATTTAAGCTTCATTATTGATTACATTGTCTGATCATAACCTATTAATACCTAGTTTTAGTAATAGTAATTCACGTATGTGATTGGAGAAACAAATAAATGCTTTATCTACCTATTTTTATATAGCCATCCATCAGAGACTCGTATTTGCAACTTTAATATCTATATATCACTTACTGTACTTATGTCATTAAATAAAAATATTTTACTTAAAATTCATTAGCGGTCTAATAGGCGGTCATGCTAATTAATACTACGTGGATTTGATATATTTGCGTTTAGTTCCGCTGTAAGAGTTTGTTTATAGTCGATAAGTATCTAAGCTAAAAGCTTTTAAAAGGGATTTGGGTTCAAATAACAAGTTTACGCAAGCTTTACTCGTTAATGTTTTGGTTGGCTTTCTCTTAATGTCGAACGTTTACTTCCTTTAATATAGGGGGTAACGTTCAGCGTTTAAACTAATGGACGGAAATATTAGTTATGGAATGAGATTGATTTTTGTCGTTATAACTTTTAATAATATACATTTTGTAACAGCAACAGTGTCGTATGTTAGCGGCCTATTATAATATAATATATATATACAGGGTATTTTTGGAACGCTCCCGAAAACTAAGACAGGCGACAGCACCAAGTATACTCGTACCTTTGATCATGGGTAACACATAAATTCGATCCTGATGAAAAAAAAATCATCTTTTTACAACGTTTTATTAGCTTTATTCACGCGCTATCATGTTAGTACAGCTAAATGAAACGATAATTTCATAAAAAAAAATCATGAAAATACTGAAACATAAAACCAGCAGTGGAATCACTGAATTAATATCAGCTGATTTGAGGTCAATGCACGCGCGAACGCAAATTCGCGCGGCCCGCAACTAGCACATTACCTAATAATTTACAACACTTGTCTAAATACCTAACTTATCTACTTAACCTACTATTTTGCCACTGTACTTGTCTCCACGTAGCCACTTTAATACGAATTTACAGGTTAAATAACCCAAATAACTGGTTCGATTCCCCGCTAATGAAAAAATACTTAAATTAATGAAATGTAACCAAGATTGGAGTCATGCGTTTTTATTCATCGTGTAGGTATGTTTATTATTCTCATGTATTCAGTTATGTACCTATTCAGATTAGTCCAGTACTAAGTTATTTAAAAAAAATACTTATGAAACAGCTTACCGCTCTAAATCCTCCGTGGTCTTATGAGATGCGGCTCAAATTGTGCTCCATTCATTTCAAGGCAGATTTGGGCTCGGTGTTGCATCTCCTCATGCAGGCGGGGCATCATCGTGTGGTCTTCGACACAGTTCGTACGTAGTTTGTCGAAAACATCCACGATCCTTTGGCGCATTTCATCAGCACTATCACACTCGCGATTAAAAACCCTTTCTTTCACATACCCCCACAGAAAGAAGTCCAACGGGGTCAGATCTGGTGAGCGAGGTGGCCAAGCGTGTGGTCCTAGTCTGCCGATCCAGCGATCATCAAATAGCTCATTGAGGCGCTCACGGACTAACCTCACGACATGTGGAGGGGCACCATCAGGCTGGAGCCATGTGCGGCGATATTCAGCCAACGATAGGTCGTCTAAAATGTCCACCAACTGTTCATTTATGAATTTCAGGTATCGCTGTCCGTTAAGTCGCTGTGGCAGAAACACTGGTCCTGGTATGCGATTCTTAAATAAACCTGCCCATACGTTAACCGACCATCGGGTTTGGTGCCCGGTTTATCGAACAGCGTGCGGGTTAACCTCTGAATACACGTGTGTATTTCTTCGATTCCACAGGCCGTTTCTGGTAAATGTCGACTCGTCCGTCCAGATGACGTGCTCAATGAAACCAGGCACACGTTGTTGTTGGTCTAATAACCAACGGCAGAAGATTCGCCGGCGGTCGTGATCGCCGGTAACTAACGCTTGCACTTTGTACACTTTATATGGGCGCAGTCGGTTACGCTTTAACATTTTGTGAACTGTACAGTATGATACACTTGTTCCATCCCGACGCCTTAACAATTTAGCGATACTTCGTGTACCTAGGTTCGGATTCCGGCGAACGACATCTAAAATACGCTCCTCTGAGTGAACAGCCACTTGACTTCCACCTCCTGCCGCTACCAGAGCAATGGGCCGATTTTCCAACACTCGCTGAAATGCTGCTGTTATCAGACGAGAGTCAGCTGGATGTCGAGCGGTCGGGAATTTCTCTCGATAAATTCGCAATGCATGCGAAGCATTCCCGCGAGCTTCACCAAGACACATTAACATATTGCCGTATTCACGAGCATTATAAACGTAGGCGTTAGGCATTATAAAAACAAAACAAGAAACTTAAACCGTAACAACAAGAATAATATCATTAAGTAATAAATAACAAGAATAATTTAATAAACAAAAAAATTGTACTGTCTCTCGCCACAGTCAAGACGGAACTGTAACAAAAACTAAAATTATTAATTTATTCCGCTAAAACAAAAGCGGCAATGTCCTTGAAGCACTGGAACTTTCCAGACACCGTTAAAGCGTTATGTATGTTAAGACATCGCCAATGTTTATTTATTTATCACTACGACTAGTCTTCATATGGAATTTAAAAGTTATGGTTGTCATTTTTAATACAATTACACAATCAATTGTACCCTGACGCAACAAGCAGTTCTTTACTACAAAAATTATTGAAATTAATAAACGTACCTAATTGGGTACTCAGTACTCACACAATTATAAACACTATTTCATCGTTATCTTTGTTTTTGTATAAGAAAATAGAAATGAAATGGTACTGAATAATTTAATAGTTAAAATCAATTGCAATTATGATCGATAGTTGATATTATCAATCAGAATTAATGTAAAAAATAATACTTTTATTTTATTATAATTGACTTTCCGTATTTAATCCGGCCAATACTTTGAATTTAAAAAGAGGTTCGTAAATTATTAAAAATGACTTGCAAGTTTTATAGTGATTGCCGCCTCTGATTCTATTGTCGCTGGCAAATTAAATTTCTGTGGAGGGAGTGTTTGCGCATGGGTACAGTCGCATTCTAAAGTACTACGGCTAAGTCAAGCTAAAATTATTTATATCTATTGTTTTATGACTGCACTAGTGAACGAAAAGGTAAATATGATAGGAGAAGGTAAATGGGGAAAACTGTGCAATAAAGTTAAAAGTGTTGAGGAAGAATACCGAAAAACTTACCATGTGATCGACCTGATGACGGAAGCTCAAGCGAAGATGAAATTGATGATGAAGTAGCATCCAGTAACACCAACACACCATCAACATCTGGCTTCCATGTGACCCAAGACGACATAATGGACGGCGTGTCACCCTTAGCTTAAGTTTTCTTGTTACAAACTACTTTATATTTTACGATAGAAATAACAAATAATGCTCAAGTAAACATTATCCATTTTTAATTCCAACCTTTTCCAAAGTTCTAAGTAGCTAGTAAAGCACCTATTATGATTCTACAATAAAACAATTAATTACTATAATATTATAAAACAATATCCCAATACCATGTAGTACTTTAGAACGCGACTGTAACTACACTGTCGACCTGTATCTAGCTCGGTGCAAAACAATGCTGCTGTCATAAGAAAAAAGGGCGCATCTAACAATTTTTGAATAAATGAGTTAAATATACCATTCGACTCATGATAAAAAGGCGCATCTACTAAATTTTTTAATATTCAAAAATATCAATATTTTAGAAAATATCGTAAAAATTTTAGACGTAACTGTTGATCACAGATGACATTTTTTTAGTAGAAAAGACTTATACAAATTATGGAGTGTAGAGTACAAGGAGAACCATCTTATAAGGGGCGAAAGTTGAAAAAGTGTCTTACTATTTACTGAAAATAGAGGTTCCAAAACCTACCACAATAGCGCTGGCGTTTGAAAAACTACGATATGAAGATAGCTGTTATGGACGGAGTGAAGTCAGCTGAATACAAATATTTAAAAAATTTCATGACTAGATTAGTTAGTAAAATGCCAGTACACAAAATCTCAACTATTTACGTAGTACAAAACCAAGCGGATTAATCGGTCCTTGTTTATTTCTCCATCTTACTCTAATTACTTTTGGCGCTTTTTTTAATTTATCCTATACTACTGCAGCGCCACCCTTATTCGACACGTTTTTAGGGACACTTTTCATAGTATAGAGATGGTCCTCCTTCTCTCTACACTCCACAATACAAATTCGACATAAAAGAAAAGACTTATTTAACCAGTTGCTACGTCATCTTTAACAATATTTGCATCGATTACTTAAATTTCGATTATTCTTGTCTTATTATTCTATCTTATTATTAAGAGCTTATATCTTATTATTAAGAGCTGGTGTTTCACATGTCGTCCCATATAAATTTGATCGAGGGTAGACCAATAGTTTTTGAGTTATCCTTAATTATTAATATTGAAGTCGGTTGTAAATTTTTTTAATTTTTAATTCTTATCGTAGTAAGTCTGGTATGATATCCCCTTTAAAATCATAACTCAAGAGTTGCGGGTTGTTATTTTATGTGTCTCACTACCAATGCTTTTCTAATATTCACTAATAATAAAAAAAGTAGTAAATTACTATTAGCGTCCTTTCAACTTCAAATGACCTTTCCAAAATATGTAAAAATGTTAAATGAATGGCGGTTTTTTTTATTTATTACGTTGGAAAGACGCAAAATGGTTATATGCGTCTTTCATTCGATATTTTTATGTGGCCAGGTGTATTTTTTAAGCTAAAATGAAAAAGAAAATTCGTTTTATTTAAATAAATAAACAAATTATCAAAAAAATAAGTTCGTCTTTAAAATCTTCAAGTCTCTACGTATTTCAATTTTCATATTGATACCTTTTAATATACTTTAGACACAGCAGGGTCTCAAAGAAAAATTCATCTATTTATTATTTATTTCGATTTTACGTTTTTGTTAGTTGCGTCCTTCTTTATTATGACGGCAGAATGCCTAACGCTTGTGACGCAGTAGGTTTCAGGCCTTGGCGGGGTTCGTTCGTTTTAGTTTTTGAGACAGTTCCGTGTTGATTTTGTACACGCGTGCGCGAGCGACAGTTCAATCGTTTTGTTTAATAAATTTACTTGTGATTACGTGTTGATATTATTGTTGTTGTTACGTTTTTGGATTCTATTTTGTTTTAATAATGCCTAACGCGTACGTTTATAGTGCTCAACATGTTAGGTATCCGAACCTAGGTACACGAAGTATCGCTAAATAAATTGTTAAGACGTCGGGATGGAACAAGTGTGTCATACTTTGTAGTGTACAAAGTGTTGAAGCGTAACCGGATGCGCCCATACAAATTGCACAAAGTGCAAGCGTTAGTTACCGGCGATCACGACCGCCGGCGAATCTTCTGCCGTTGGTTATTAGACCAACAACAACGTGTGCCTGGTTTCATTGAGCACGTCATCTGGACGGACGAGTCGACATTTACCAGAAACGGCCTGTGGAATCGAAGAAATACACACGTGTATTCAGAGGTTAACCCGCACGCTGTTCGATAAACCGGGCACCAAACCCGATGGTCGGTTAACGTATGGGCAGGTTTATTTAAGAATCGCATACCAGGACCAGTGTTTCTGCCACAGCGACTTAACGGACAGCGATACCTGAAATTCATAAATGAACAGTTGGTGGACATTTTAGACGACCTATCGTTGGCTGAATATCGCCGCACATGGCTCCAGCCTGATGGTGCCCCTCCACATGTCGTGAGGTTAGTCCGTGAGCGCCTCAATGAGCTATTTGATGATCGCTGGATCGGCAGACTAGGACCACACGCTTGGCCACCTCGCTCACCAGATCTGACCCCGTTGGACTTCTTTCTGTGGGGGTATGTGAAAGAAAGGGTTTTTAATCGCGAGTGTGATAGTGCTGATGAAATGCGCCAAAGGATCGTGGATGTTTTCGACAAACTACGTACGAACTGTGTCGAAGACCACACGATGATGCCCCCGCCTGCATGAGGAGATGCAACACCGAGCCCAAATCTGCCTTGAAATGAATGGAGCACAATTTGAGCCGCATCTCATAAGACCACGGAGGATTTAGAGCGGTAAGCTGTTTCATAAGTATTTTTTTTAAATAACTTAGTACTGGACTAATCTGAATAGGTACATAACTGAATACATGAGAATAATAAACATACCTACACGATGAATAAAAACGCATGACTCCAATCTTGGTTACATTTCATTAATTTAAGTATTTTTTCATTAGCGGGGAATCGAACCAGTTATTTGGGTTATTTAACCTGTAAATTCGTATTAAAGTGGCTACGTGGAGACAAGTACAGTGGCAAAATAGTAGGTTAAGTAGATAAGTTAGGTATTTAGACAAGTGTTGTAAATTATTAGGTAATGTGCTAGTTGCGGGCCGCGCGAATTTGCGTTCGCGCGTGCATTGACCTCAAATCAGCTGATATTAATTCAGTGATTCCACTGCTGGTTTTATGTTTCAGTATTTTCATGATTTTTTTTTATGAAATTATCGTTTCATTTAGCTGTACTAACATGATAGCGCGTGAATAAAGCTAATAAAACGTTGTAAAAAGATGATTTTTTTTTCATCAGGATCGAATTTATGTGTTACCCATGATCAAAGGTACGAGTATACTTGGTGCTGTCGCCTGTCTTAGTTTTCGGGAGCGTTCCAAAAATACCCTGTATATATATATTATATTATAATAGGCCGCTAACATACGACACTGTTGCTGTTACAAAATGTATATTATTAAAAGTTATAACGACAAAAATCAATCTCATTCCATAACTAATATTTCCGTCCATTAGTTTAAACGCTGAACGTTACCCCCTATATTAAAGGAAGTAAACGTTCGACATTAAGAGAAAGCCAACCAAAACATTAACGAGTAAAGCTTGCGTAAACTTGTTATTTGAACCCAAATCCCTTTTAAAAGCTTTTAGCTTAGATACTTATCGACTATAAACAAACTCTTACAGCGGAACTAAACGCAAATATATCAAATCCACGTAGTATTAATTAGCATGACCGCCTATTAGACCGCTAATGAATTTTAAGTAAAATATTTTTATTTAATGACATAAGTACAGTAAGTGATATATAGATATTAAAGTTGCAAATACGAGTCTCTGATGGATGGCTATATAAAAATAGGTAGATAAAGCATTTATTTGTTTCTCCAATCACATACGTGAATTACTATTACTAAAACTAGGTATTAATAGGTTATGATCAGACAATGTAATCAATAATGAAGCTTAAATCAGTCATATCATCTTATGTTAAACCAAATTCAATAAAACTATTATTTGAAAAGTTTTTTCAGTAACAGATACATATGAGAAAAAAAAGTAAAAATACAACCCATGGGTGTCTCAGTTTCGGGTACAGGCTTGCTAAAAGGGTTAAGTAGCAGAGTTGACTATTCCACGACACTGCTACAGTGGGTGTGTTGGCGGATTTGATATGACCTCGAAATATATAACGCTCAGATACGCATTTTATAATAAGTATGTATATGTGGCAGCGCTGTCGTCGCGCCACAAGTGAAACATACCGAAATCTAACTCGCGCTCTCAAAGTTCCGAAGTACTGCGGTATAGAATGCCTTGTTTTCTTTTTATAGGACAGGGGGCAAACAAGCATGCGGCTCACCAGATGGTAAGTGACTACCGCCGCCCATGAACAACTGCAACACCAGGGGAATTGCAGATGCGTTGCCGGCCTTTTAAAAAGGAGTAGGCTCTTTTCTTGAAGGTCCCTAAGTCGTATCGGTCCGGAAAAATCGCTGGTGGTAATCGATTCCACAAGGAAACTATACGAGGGAGAAAACTTCTTCTAAATCGAACAGTGGTGAACCGCCAATCATCCAGATGATATGGATATCGCGAGTTTTGTCGCGATGTGCGATGGTGAAATTGAGCGGCTGGAATTAGTCCGAACAATTCCTCAGAACACTCCCCGTGATAGATGCGATAAAATACGCAAAGAGATGCATCATCTCTACGCAGTGCCAGTGAGTCAAGCCGATCGGAAAGAACTTGGTCGTTGACGATTCAAACCGCTCTGCGCTGGATGCGGTCAAGTGGAAGGAGCTGGCAGTGGGGAGCCCCTGCCCAGAGATGGGAACAGTATTCCAAGTGAGGCCGAACCTACGCCTTGTAAAGTTGCAAGCAGTGTGCCCGCATGAAATACAGTGCCGCTCTGCTGAGCACGCCTAGCTTTTTAGAGGCCAATTCGGCCTTCTCTTCCAAGTGACCATGAAACTGCACGTCACTCGATATGTCGACTCCAAGGATTCCAATATTGGCTGAGGCAACAAGGGTAGTGCCTTGAAACTGAGGAGATACGACAAAGGGGTTCTCTTTAGCAATGCAATGCAAACTTGTGTCTTCTGGGGATTGAACTGAACTAAATTTAGTCGCCCCCAGTCTGAGACTTTGCAACAAAATCTCGACTTCTGACACAAGTTTGTTTCGGTACTCGGCGAAGTTTTCCCGAGAAATATTGGCACGGCCGGTGTATAAAGCATCACCAGTGCTGTCGTCTGCACAGCAATGAATGTTACTGGTTTGCAACATATCATTGATATGCAGAAGAAATAGCGTTGGTGATGGCACGCAGTCTTGTGGAACACCAGCGTTAATGGGCTTGTAATCGGAGCATGCACCGTCTACTACGACCTTGATGCTCCGATCTGCAAGAAAAATGGTGGTCCAATTGCACAATTTCTCGGGAAGCCCATAGAAAGGCAGCTTCGAAAGAAGTGCTTTGTGGCAAACCCGATCGAAAGTATTCGCTATGTCCAAACTAAAACCACCGCCATCCCGCAATGTGAGTGCTCCATGCGAGAAGTGCTGTTTACACAGAGCTCGGTGCGTAAAGCACTCCTCTCCCTGGATGTCAACAAGTCAAGTGGGCCTGATGGAGTCCCACCTATTGTGCTGAAGACGTGTGCTCCGAAGTTGGCACCGGTTTTAACGCGTCTTTTTCGGTACTGTTACTCCCTAGGCATAGTCTCGAAGTCATGGAAGACAGCTTTAGTGCACCCGATCCCTAAAAACATTGTTCTACCACATTTTATTCTCTATTTATCCATTTATCCATTATGTACACACACACAAACACTCACGGCTGTCACCCTCTGGGTAGGACTTTCATTTGGCGCGATCCTGACACACCTCTCTCGCCTCCTTTAGATCCATATATCTACGTATACACGCTCGTCAGTTAGGGGTACTCCTATTCGGGCCCATTTTCAATGTATCGCCGATTTGGTCGATAAACTTTCGTCTGGGGCGTCCCTTCCCGACCCTGCCGTTCACTTCTGCAACATAAATTTGGTTTGTCACTCTTTCCCCGTTCATTCTTTCTACATGATCAAACATGGGGATGAGTCGCTCGCGTCCGTAGGCTACGACCACCTAACCCTAGGCGCACCCTACACGTGTCCCGCGGGTGGTGCTAAACGAGCGACAAAGTCGATAAGATAGACTTGGCTCCTCGCCGTATGGTAGCGGCGTAAAATCTACCACCCCTTAGTTCGCACCATGAGCCAACAAGTATAAAAATGGCCCCGAGTTCCCATTAGGTAATATTGTGAATAATGTTTTTAATCACAAAAGATTTCTAATAAAATAAAATAACTTTTTTTTTCGATTTTTCCGAACTAATACGACTTATATAGTCCCATTCATCAATCAATCTCAAATTAAACAAAATATTTTAGTCAAGAAAGTTATTTCGTTTATTAAAGTTTGTTTTGAGTGGACCCAGGGTTGTGCCTTGTGGTATACCTCAGGGTTCGATTCTGGGGCCTCTCTTGTTTCTTATATATATAAATAATATAAAAGATCTCGGGCTTAACGGAGACATAACGTTATACGCCGATGATACCACTCTATTCTACTTTGGCCATTCTATAGACTCTGTTATTAAAGACGCACAAAATGACTTAGATCTTCTAAATATCTGGTTTCAATGCAATCGGCTAACTATAAATATATCAAAAACAAACTATATGTTATTTACAGCAAAAAACAAAAAAATATCACATTATACACCATTGAAAATAAATAATCAAATTATAAATAAAGTTGATGTACAGAAATATCTTGGACTGATCTTAGACTCGCATTTAACATGGAAACCACATATTTCTGAAATTAAAACAAAATTAACTTCTCTTTCTGGAGCCCTACGGGGTATGATTACATGTTTACCGCACCGAATTCGATATAATATATATAACTCTCTCATAAAACCGCATTTAGAATACTTGACTGAAATTTGGGGCACTGCTGCAAAAACAAATCTAGAACCACTACAAAGGTCACAAAATAAATTAATTAAAACCTTGTTTAAATATGATTTCCTCACACCAACAAATTTACTATATAAAGAAACAAAATTATTAAATATAACTCAAACATATATATATAAAACTTGTATATTAATAAGAAAAATATTAAATAAAGACATACATACTCAAATAACATTCACAAAGAAACAACAAATACAAAAAATTAGACTAAGACGTGTAAACGACCTTTGCCTCTTAACCCCAAGAACTAATTATGGTAAAAAAAAATTTAATGTACGAAGGTGCAAAATTGTATAACCAATTACCGAAAAATATTAAAGAAGCAAAATCAATGCCAACTTTTAGAAAGCACTTAAAATATTATTTAACATCTAATCTGAGCGCACCTTAGTTTCACTATTTCACACGTCACTTCTAGCTACGCTCGATCTGTGTAAGGTGCGCGTCCAAGCATTGTTTGCTCCTTGTTTATGTTAGTTTTTTTTACAAGTACCCTGTTAATCTACATTGTATTTTGTTTATACTTAGAAATTAAAATTATTTAAAATGTATACTTACGATTTGAACGTGTTTGAGTGAAATGATTTCGATATATTAGTGTACGCCTAGGATAAGATTATTATTTGTTTGCAAGTATTTAAACTTTCTCATGTAAGTGAATTGTTGTAAATTCTTATGAGAAATAAAGATATCTCAAACCTCAAAGTTTCTTTATTATTTTTTATAAGGATCATTAATGTTTAACTACAGCATCATAAAATTTCTAAACCCAAATCTTAAAGTGAAAGCAAAATAAACTGTTAAATTTCTCATTGAAATTTCATCAAAAATGTGTTATAAGTTTTTAATTGACTAAGAGTTTTTATTTATTTCATCATCATCATCATCATATTACAGCCCTTCACAAGTTCACAGCTGAACATAGGCCTCCCCCAAGGAATGCCACAAAGCACGGTCACGGCACGGCTCCATCTAATGGAGGGTCGCCCTACACCTTTCCTACTAGTACTTATTTATGTACGTTTAACTACATTGGAATAATGATGAAGAAAAAATATTAAAATAGCTCTTTTATTTTTTGCATGAAGCGATTTTTCTAAGGAGAAGAAAATAGTTGGAATATTGTAATTTATTTTGAATTATATTAATCATCTAATACTTTTTTATTAATCTGAAATGATAAGCTAATGTACACTCTACCTGCTAGTTAGTGACTACACAGCCGATGGACATCTGCAACCAACTTCAAACAAAATAGGCTACAGAGGCGACACCTCAAAGGACTAAGATGGAATGCCTCACAGTGTGTAATTATGCTGGCTTTCTTTACCTTTTAGATCGGACCACAGCAGTGCAAGTAGCTAATATAAATAAATAAAAAAAAATCATAACACAGATTTTAAAGGTTTAAATTTGTATTAATAATAAAGCACTGCAATATATATCATACTTTATTTTTATTACAAATTCAAATTACATGGGTCCTCTAGACTCACGATTATAGAAGCGTTTATAATTTTAGGCCTACATTTAAGGGTTAACATTAACGTTACCGAAAGCACTGTTATCGCATTGTACGGCGAATGGGCTATTCGCAATTTTTAAAAGGAAACATTATCTAAAATAGTTACAAGAGGTTCATTCTGAATGATATTACACAAACTATAATGAGGCTTTCTATTTAAAATATTTAATTATATAACATTGAAACACATACAACATTAAAAACTATAAATAAAAAAGCTTTTGTATAGATATTTTGCTAATTTGTAGTGTTATGCTACTTACATATCATTTTACATTTATTTTTCCATTCTGTTTTGATTTTCTGCATTCACCTCAAAACTGGATATTTAGCATCACCTGTATTTCCATAGGATCCTGTAACGTTTTTAAACCATAAGAACACAATAACAAATCATTTTCACTTCGTATTTTCACGCTATCAGCACTTTTTAAATCGGTATCGATGGAATCTACCTTTATCGATCTTTTATTTAGTTCTCCGTAACTCTGCAATTTCGGGATTCGTGCGCACTGGTGCGCTACCTTTTTTCCTATATCAAAAATATCTCATTTTTCACTTAAATCTTGCCGTTTCTCTATTACGAGCCTGAAACCAAAATTTGATATGTTTTGACATCGTTGTTTATCTGGTTGTCATGGCAATTTTTATTCAAATTCGTTACCGGTCTGATGTTTTTACTTCAATACTTCCACAAAAATACTCTTTTCCTCTTGGCCATTTACAAAAATTTGCTTTTAATTTAAATAATTTCCCGTCGAACGCGGAGCTCTCTAAAAAGGTATAAAAGCCGAACAATCGGCCAATAAACTCAGTCTCGCTTCAGCTTTCAAACTTGAAGCATCTCCTAAAGGCCTTATCCCGGGGCCGCACTGCCCCGGGATCCTGCAAGCCTCTGCCTTCACCTGAAGTCGTCGCCTAGCCACGCCCACGCCTCCACCTACTAGTGCCCGCGCTATCTTTAGCCGCTGTGCGTGCTTGCTCCAGGCGTTGCGTGTACCTACTCCAAGCGCTGCGTGTGCCTACTCCAGGCGCTGCGTGTGCCTACTCCATGCGCTGCGTGTGCCTAGATCAGGCGCTGTGTGTGCCTACTCCAAGCGCTGCGTGTGCCTACTCCAGGCGCTGCGTGTGCCTACTCCAGGCGCTGTGTGTGCCTACTCCAAGCGCTGCGTGTGCCTACTCCAGGCACTGCGTGTCCCTACTCCAGGCGCTGCGTGTGCCTACTCCAAGCGCTGCGTGTGCCTACTCCAAGCGCTGCGTGTACCTACTCCAAGCGCTGCGTATGCCTACTCCAGGCGCTGCGTGTGCCTAGACCAGGCGCTGTGTGTGCCTACTCCAAGCGCTGCGTGTGCCTACTCCAGGCCTGCGTGTGCCTAGACCAGGTGCTGCACGCCTACCACAGGCACAGCCTGTGCATACTAGCACCACCGCCAGGCGCGGTGTGCCACTTTGGTCTTCGGGCTCCGCATCAGTACTCATCTATCTTTATTATCTTTTTTTTAAATAATTGTAATTCACGTCACCCATCATCATCATCATACTTCATCTTTTATTATAAACCTGTAAATATCTTTTTAAATTTTAAATAAATTATTTTTTTTGTTTCATTTTTGTTGTTTCGTTGTTGTTAGGTTAAGTTCTTTTGTTCTTAATTGTCGCTTTACGACAAATTATTGTATGTATTAAAGATTTATTAACATCAAGAAATTTGATAACTACAAATTTGAGGCCTCCCAATCCCATACAGATTTCCACAAAATTGAGTCTTGAGCCACCTGCATACATCGACTACCTCTTTGAGTTTCATCAGGTCGTCTTCCCATCTATTGGGAAGGGGGTGAGGAGGGTGTCACTACGACGCTGTCGTTCGAGAGCCTCCCATCTGTTCCTCCCATCATGTTGTTAGTTCTTCGAGATATATTGAGTCGAGCCAGCCCTTTGCCACTTCAGCTTACTGATCCGCTGAGCTATCTTAATGAATCTGTAGTCTCGTTATTCTTTAGGTAACCTCATTACGATTGTATACCGCAAAGACTTTTTTTTATAGGAGAGGGGGCAAACGAGCATGCGGCTCACCTGATTTTAAATGACTATCGCCGCCCATGAACAAGTGCAACACCAGGGAAATCGCAGATGCGTTGCCGGCCTTTTAAAAAGGAGAAGGCTCTTTTCTTGAAGGTCCCTAAGTCGTATCGGTCCGGAAAAATTGCTGGTGGTAATCGATTCCACAAGGAAGTTGTGGGAGGGAGAAAACTTCATCTAAATCGCATAGTCGTGGACCGCCAATCATCCAGATGATATGGTAATCGCGAGTTTTGTCGCGATGTGCGATGGTGTAATTGAGTGGCTGGAATTAGTCCGAACAATTCCTCAGAGCACTCCCCGTGGTAGATGCGATAAAATACGCAAAGAGATGCAACATCTCTACGCAGTGCCAGTGAGTCAAGCCGATCGGAAAGAACTCGGTCGTCGACGATTCGAACCGCTCTGTGCTGGATGCGGTCAAGTGGAAGGAGCTGGCACTGGGGAGCCCCTGCCCAGAGATGGGAACAGTATACCATGTGAGACCGAACCTACGCCTTGTAAAGTTGTGTGCCTGCATGAAATACTATCCCGCATACATTTATAGGGTTCCGTAGTTACATAACAAGGAACCCTTATAGTTTCGTCCGTCCGTCCGTCCGCGGTTTTGCTCAGAGACCCTTAGTGCTACAATTCTGTTACTTGACATAGATATATATAGATATTAATCACGCCTAGAAAACTGTTAAATGAAATCTTAAAAAACATTTTTATTTTGGGTGCTTCCCATACAAGTAAATGAAGATGATTTTGTTTATCCGTCTACTCCATCATGTGGGTTATCGTTGGAGAGGTCTTTTAAAAACATTAGAGGCGTGGAACAACATCTTTTCGATTCAGAACTCGGAACGTTGGTGTTTCACGTCAGCTATGTGTTCTTTTACGCGGGTTTTAATGGATCGTTTTATTTGTCCTATATATGAGAGACTACATTCACAATCAAGCTTGTACTGTACACTCATGCATCTAGTAAAGGGATATTACACTTGAAGGATGGTAAGAAGAGACTAACCTTCTTCGGCGGCTTGAAAAATGTTCTAATAGAAGCTCGCTTCAAGATGTAGCCAATCTTGTCTGTGACACCTCTGACATATGGTAGTACAGCAGGCACTCGCTCGACTGTGGCCAGCTTCACTCGGTCACTGTGACGTAGGCGCAGGACTCGAAGCTTGTTGTCGCGCAGAACCTGCTTGACGTGTTGAAGCTCGGCGGCCAGGTGTTTGCTGTCGCAGATCTCTCGTGCTGTCTGTGATAAAGATTGCTGATACTCCGGGTTAACGCTGACATCGGGACGTCAATCACCTCAGTCCACCGTGACCATGGGTACTGTAAAGCACCCGAAACGTAAGGAATTTAAAAATAAGTATAATTAAACGCGACAGAATCCGTAAAGCTAATTTTGTTCAATGTGTAGTGTTCGCGTAAATACAAGAAATCATTAGTATAAGCTATATATAATATTATAGCATATGCGACTATGCAAAAATTAAATACATATAATCCCATTTTCAGTTTCTTACCCTCTTATCGCCTCTTACGACAACCACGGCATGAAATGGGGTAATGTATTCTCATACACCAAACTACGGTGTAAAGTTAAGTGGAACGTTTTTGTTTTTAACCGAAAATCAAATTATAAACTCGAAAACAAGATTCAAAGATTAAGTGTCTTATTTGTACAAAGTAAATTACTCTTGAATTTATTGCGAAATGGCGTACTTTGAACTAAGAAAGTGATGCAAATTTTAATTAACTCCGCCTCTTGCAAGTGATATTTGCGTAGTACTTTGGTTTTCATTTAATCGTGTGCTCGCAATATGTTTTAAGGTTTTCTAGAGATTTATCGCCGAGTGTATTGTTAGAATAGTGTTCACTTTACGCTATAAAGTTTGAATTAATATAAAGTGTTTTGAATGGGTTAAAGTAAATTATGAATAAAATAAATAATTGGTAAATCCGTAAAGACGTGGTAGAGCCACGCTGCAGTTATGGTTGAAGCATGAATGAGTCGACTCGACCGAAGAAGTAAAATATCAGCTTATTACTGCTGTGTTTCGTATGGTGCAACATTCCATCTTAGTCCTCAAGGGTGACAACACAACTGCATTATGATTGATTCTTATTATAGGAAGGTGAAGATATAGGACTGTATGCTCGTTTCACATCCTTTTTCAATAAAATAAAATAAAATAAGTCCAAATTCAACCGCAGCGTTGGGTAGATTACGACACATTTTCTCGTCACTTATTCCTCAAACTTTAAAAAAAAGGGTGGTGCGTGAAGAAAAATTATGGACATGAGACGCGATCCTTTACCACTGCTCGTATGAGAAGGCTTAAGTTCGCTTAACGAGCTATGAAATATGAAAAGGGCGATATGTTCGGGATACCACGAGTATATGTAAGGGCTACATAAGCCTTTTTTTTCTGCATGATTTGCCATAATTACCACTCTTTGGCAGATCCATCCAGGACCTACGACATTTTTTACCGTCAACATTCTGAATACTTTACATTTAACTTCAACTGGATGGTTATAGAGCTTTCTGGCTTTTCTTACAGTTGCCCCTTACGGCGCCTGCGAGATGATATGTTCCACCATATGGCGGCTTTCAGTTAATAGTAAATGAAGGTTAGTTGGTTAGTAAGTTCACAAAATAACAGCGTAAATTATCAGCTTAATGCTGCTGTGTTTCGTATGGTGAGTGTAGAGAACCGGAGCCCCTTTTTACTGGAACATTTTAGTCCTCACGGTTGACAATGCATCTGCATTTTGATTCGTAATCGAGGATAGATGTGGATGTTTATGTGCCACAGCAACCACTTAACATCAGGTGGATTGTGTGCTTGTTTGTCACCCTTATCCTATAAAAAAATTTACAGCCTATATACGTCCCACTGCTGGTCATAGGCCTCCTCTCTTTTAAGTATTTGTCTGTGTCTATGAAAATAATTTTGTTTAATATTATTCTAAAACTCTCTTTTTACTTTAAAATATATCACCAAATGCAGACCAATGTACATTGACACGCAAATACCTCTACATTCAAGGAGTTAATCTCAAATGAAGCACATTCTAATTTATCACAAGTATCAGGCTAAACAAGTTATAGTAATTTATCGAATTTAGAAGCAATTTAAGCAAAGACGGTGTAGCGAAATTCAATTAGTTACGTGTTCTTCTTGTGATGTTTTGTTAAACTTTGGTACCATTCTGTAGATTAATTTTAATTAATTGTTAATTTAAACGTAAATCTGTTACACAAAATTTATATAATATACATATATAAAATCTTTTAAAAGTTGTCAACAATTCAATCATCATCATAATCATCATCATTACAGCTTCTCATAAGCCAACTGCTAAACATAAGCCGCTGCCAAAATGAACTTTACGTGAACACTATTTATTGAATATTTTTTACGAAAAATTACTGTTATTAGTGAATGCGAATATGTTTTTTGGGTTTTCACTGACTTATACGGATTTTAACAACACATTTTGCATTAGAATAACGCACGGCGAAAATGGCATTAGCTCATTGGCTTTCGTTATATACGACTTCAAAAAATACGAAGATATTAAGAATTGGACTAAACGTTTTTTTTTGTATGTATATGTATGTTTCGCGATATCTTATTCACTATCATTTTAATTAAATAAAGTATATACTTCAGGAATAGTTCCATATAAATTTTGTGAAAAAAATTCTACCCATAAGGGTGGCAAAATATAGTATTCAGCGGATCTATTTAGACGACATTGAGATTGTGGTATTACTTATTTCAACTTAAAAGGATAAAAAATTTACTTCTAATCTTTTTAACATTTTCTATATTGGACTCCTTTACTGTCTATGAATCTGTCCGAGTATATACTTTTACTTATTTCTGCCACCAATTAGCAGTGCGTTCAATGCTGTGCACCGATTTGAATGGCATATAGAGCCAGTATAATATATGTTTTTATTAAACATATTTTAGAGTAAGAGATTAAAAAGCAAAACGCAGATAAGTTCATCCTTCAGAATTAAAATGTAATGCCTCATTACCAGTAGTAGCCAGAAAAGAACTGCTACCACTTATATATTTTTATACGATAAGAGTGACAAACGAGCACACAGTCCATCTGATGGTAAGTGGATACTGCAGCCCATGGACATCTTCATTTATCCTGATTAAGATAGAATGCCTCGTTTTAAGTAAGTAAGAAGGGTCTCCGATTTTCTACACTCACTATCTGAAACACAGCTGCATTATGTTTCTCAGGCGATCCAATTTGTATAGATGTTTATTATAAATAATAAACATCTATACAAATGAATAAAATTGAAGTGCATGTTTGTAATGTCAAAATATCAGCTTTTTACTAAATGCATATGTAAGTATAATATACGGTACTTATAACAAAAACACAATTTTTTTAATTTTTGTCTGTCTGTCTGTCTGTTTGTTCCGGCTAATCTCCGAAACGGCTAGACCGATTTCGACGGGACTTTCACTGACAGATGGCTGATATTATAAGGAGTAACTTAGGCTACTTATATTTTAGAAAAGTAATTAGGGTTCCGCGCAACATAATTAAAACTCGAAATTACACGCGGTCGAAGTCACGGGGAACAGCTAGTAATAAAGTAAACGCCGAATATAAAATAACTAAAACAATAAATACAATTAACAGAATCAGGCGTTACTTTGCGGAAATCCATTACCATATTGCGAGGCTCTCTATTATTAGAGAGCAGGCTTAAAGATATTTAAGAGAGGTGAGTTAGTAACATTTGTTTGTTCATTCAGCAGTGCAACGGTACTATTATTACTTTTTACTGCTGAATGAACAAACTTAAGTAGAGAGCGGTTGCGTCATCGGCCCGTATAAAAGGCAGTTGTTTTGGCTCGCCGCTCACTTAACGGTTAGCCACCGTAGAGTCTATATCACCTGAGGGTGCCTCGTGTAGAGGCGAAACACGTGTCGTATTGTCGTCAGTGGAGTGTCTTGCCTAGTGTAGTGGTGTTGGGAGTAGCGGTGCTGGTATTAGTGGTGACGGGGATAGTGCACGCAATTGAGGGAGGGCGGGAGGTGCTCTTCGTACTAGGTAATACACATCATTTTATTTTATAACGCGGATAATTGCGAAGTAAATTTCTCTAAAAGCTTTTATAAAACAAGAAAACTATAACACCTTCTGAAGAATTCTTCTTTTAACTATGTAACTAACTAGCACCCACTTCAGGATGTTAAATTATTTTATTACTTTATTGCTTTGAAGTCGAATTTACTTTTTATTAAAAGTTAACTTTAGTTCTTCATTTTTGTGGGTTACATGTTACTTAAATCCTCTTAAAGTGTTAACATAATTCTTATTATATATATAAGCGATCCCCCTATTGTATTTTGCATTTTTGTTTTGTTTTGACTGTTTCGTTGATCTAGTGGTTGTAATAGTGCGACTGCTGATCATGTGAGGTTACAGGTTCGAATCCCGTGTCGGGCCAAAAATCCATTGTTGAACGTTTCTATCAAGAAGTTCTCAGTAGCTGCCCGGAGTCAGGAAGATGGCGGTGTCTCATCTCCGTGCCTCGGAAAAGCACATAAAGGCACTAGGACTATATTACTATTCCCTTGTTATTAGGAGAATATATTAGGAGGAGGACATTTATTTTTATTATAGTCTGCGTTGCGTTGTATCACAAATAAGAAACACTCCTCGATCTTCACAAGCCTTATACATATTGTTACGAACTTGATGTTCGAGATAATTAAAAACTGCCGAGTGAATTACCAAAATAGACTATTTAATTACACAACACTAATTAAAACTTAAAATCACACTAATAATAAAACACAATCACTTTAGTTCGCAGTTATTTCGCTTCGAAATATTCTCTTGTATCGCCAATTCAATACTGCCCCGGTCGTGGTCTACACCGGCCTTATACAGGGCCTCAGATAGTTTCCAGAACCCTCTACTGTAGCGACATTTAGAATGTTCGAGTACATATCGGTCCCGAAATTTCTGGAAGGATCTCGACTCTCCTAGTTCTGCTACTCGACACTAGAGGGCTAGTGTAACTAGTGTTGCCATGTACAAGACATTAATAGTGGCACGCAACACTGCCCCCTCCTAAAACATGCTCGTCCCGAGCATTATTGGCCCCATAATAACGCGCCAGTCTATCCACATGGACAATCTTAGGAGTACCTCTGGCACCTTTCTGTATCCGGTAGGTTACGTCATTGATCCTTGTCACAATCCGGTACGGTCCGTCCCATTTAGCTTGAAGCTTAGAAGATTTCCCTTTGCTGCGAGCTGGATTGTGTAACCACACTAGTGAACCTTCATCAAACCCCTTGTTGTTCATTTTGCGGTCATACCGTGTTTTCATCTTCTCAGACGTTTGCTGGCCCGTCTGTCTGACGTGCTCATAAATGTCATTCATTTTGTTCCGCAAGTCATTTGCATAATCGGTTATACTGCGTGGGGCATCAGGTGGTATTCCGGTGATCAGGTCTGCAGGCAGCCGCAATTCTCTCCCAAAGTTTGCGAAAGCTGGTGTCACTGATGTACTTTCGTGAACAACGCTTCGATATGACAACAAAAACGGTTGTATGTGCCTGTCCCAGTCACGTTGCCGTTTTTCCACAACTTTTGCTAGGTACCTCTCCAATGTCTGATTAAATCTTTCTACCATTCCATCAGATTGTGGGTGGTAAGAAGTTGTTCGTGTTTTCTGAGTACCCATAACTCGGCAAGTTTCCTGGAATATTTGCGACTCAAAATTCCTTCCTTGATTGCTGTGAATCTCTAAAGGTACTCCAAAACGACAGAAGACTTCATGAACTAGTTTAGCTGCAACTGTTGAAGCTTCTTGATTTGGAATGGCGAAGACTTCTGGCCACTTAGTGAAGTAATCAATCACAACCATGAAATACTTATTACATCTTTCAGTTTCTGGAAACGGCCCCGCAATGTCAATGGCTATCCTCTCCCATGGTGCTCCAACATTGTACAATTTCAATGCGCCTCTACTACGAATTTGTGGTCCCTTTACAGCCGCACAACTTGTACATTTGCGGCACCAGTCCTCGACATCGTAACGACAGTGGACCCAGTAAAACCGTTCTCGGATCTTCTGGAGAGTTCGTTTAACTCCCAGGTGGCCTCCTGAACAACCACTATGGTACAGCTGTAGAACATCCGGCACTTTAGCCTTAGGGACAACAATTTGCAAATGACACCTGTCTCCCCGACCATTTTCCCATTTACGGCACAGGACTCCATCCTGAATCAGCAAGCTGTCCCATTGGGCCCAATAGCTTTTCGTGGTCGAACTCATTGCTGAGACGTCGCTCCACTTGGGCTTAGGAGCACTGGCCTTCATCCATTCCAGACTCGGCTTAATATCCGAATCTTCCTGCTGTGCATGTTGTAGACTGTCCTTCCATTCATTGCTGAGCTGGTCTGTCCTGAATATCCTCGCAGATACCACTTCTTTACCTTCTTGCCTAGTAAAATGCTTGTAATCTTCAGGGCAAGGTCTTGTTGATAATGCATCTGCATTGCCATGAGATTTTCCGCTGCGATGTTCGATCACAAACTCGTATTCCTGTAGTAGTGCAATCCATCTCGCAACTTGTCCTTCCGGAATTTTGAACTGCAACAGCCATTTCATTGCAGCATGGTCAGTTCTTAAGTGGAATTTCCGCCCTAGAAGATATTTGCTAAAATGCTGCAAGGACTTTACCACAGCAAGCAATTCCCGTCTTGTGACACAATAGTTCCTTTCCGGCTTTGACAACGACTTGCTGAAGTACGCTATCACAATCTCTTGATCACCATTCCGTTGAGACAATACACCGCCAATTCCTATATCACTTGCGTCTGGGTCAACTATGAATTCCTTGCCCGCATCAGGGTACCCGAAAATAGTTTGGCTATATCTGCAAAGTTCTTCACAAATCGCCGATAATAAGAGCACAAACCCAAAAATGCTCTAACCTGTGTCTTGTCTTTTGGAACCGGCCACTCTTTGACAGCAGCAATTTTCTCTGGATCTGTGCGGATACCTTCTTCCGACACTATATACCCCAAAAAACTAACTTGCCGTTTGAATAGTGCGCACTTCTTTGGACTCAACTTGAGGTTGGCACTCTGGATCTTTATGAGCACGTGTTCCAGGTTTTGAAGGTGTTCCTCAAACGTACGGCCTACGATGATGATGTCATCCGAATAGACCAGACAGGCATCTCCAATTAGCCCGGTAAGTACAAGCTCCATCAACCATTCAAACGTTGTTGGAGCATTGCACAATCCAAACGGCATGACTTTAAATTGCCACAGACCCTTTCCTGTGGAGAATGCAGTTTTCTCCTTGTCGTTAGGGTCAATTTCAACCTGCAAGTAGCCACTTTTCACGTCCAGCGTACTAAACCACTTTACGCCTGTTAGCATGTCCAGCGTGTCATCAATTCTAGGCAAGGGATAGCTGACCTTCTTCGTAACGTCGTTCAGTCGGCGGCAGTCAACACAAAAACACATGCTGCCGTCCTGGTAAAGAAGAAGGCTTCTTTACCAGCACCACAGGTGATCACCATGGACTAGATGAAGGTTCAATAACACCATCCTTCACCATTCCCTCAATCATGGTTTCCACTTCCTTTTCACGTGCTACAGGCAATCTTCTTGGCCGGTTACGAACAGGCAATTCTTGTCCTGTGTTTATTGAACTAAGCCAGTCAGGATGCAGTCGTCCATTATATCAGCCACGATGACATTATGCAGGTAGATCATGTTGCCTAGCTTCAACTCCATCTCCTTCTCTCCACGGACAGGTATGCGCTGACAGGTGGCGGTCACCAAATTAATGCGTTCTCGGTTGTATGCGGAGTCCCCAAGGAACCGACTTATAAGTTGGGAACTGACAACCGTGCGAGAGGCTCCAGTGCTATGGTCAGTTTACACGGTGTTCCGTTGACCTCGCCCTTGATGATCAGGCTGTTCCCATCACGGGTTTGTGAAATTGAAATCCTTGGGGCTCTTTTAACATCATCCAGCACCCGCCAGTTTCCCTGCTGCTGCTGGGCGGTGCTGTTAGCCACACTACCCTCTCGAGATCGATCACCTTCCCTTTCTACAGTTCGTTTAGGGCAGCTGGATCGAAGATGGCCCCTTTCCCCACAGCGGTACCACCTAGGGCTGTAGCCGTTGTTGCGGTCCCGAACTGTAGCTGCTGCAACCTCCTTGACGCGGTGGGAATGATGATCCTGCCGCACGGCTTCCACCTCCAGTGCATGGGTCAAGGCGTCCTTAAGCGTCTCGTGGTGCCCGAGCCTTACAGCAGCTCTGACTTCAAGGTCGCGGATGCCGTCGATGAATGTCTGCACCAGGTTCCCTACAATGAGCGCAGGTACAGACTGGTATGCTTTTCGAACCAGTTTCTCCACCTCAAGGGCCCACTGCTGCAGTTTTTCGTTACTGCGTTGCACGCGATCTTTGAGCTGTGCACGACAGACGTGTTCCAGGTGAGCATCGCCATATCTCGCCTCTAATGCCTCAAGCAGCTGCTCGTAAGTCGCTTCCTTACCGAGAGCTTCCAGAACGGATAAGGCCTTGTCACGCAGGCCTAGGGTGAGAGCAGTCATGGCTTGACATTTATTCCAGCCGTTTGCCTTCATGACAGCCTCGAATTGGATTTTGTAGGCCGACCAGGAAGAAGTGCCGTCGAATGGCGGCACTTTGAATCCACGTAGCGAAGGTGTCGTAGCTACCACGGGAGCTGTAACTCCATTCCCAATTTTGAGGTTGTCCAGCGTTTTCTTCACGTCAACCATCACGTTGTCAACCCGATTGTTCACTTGGTCGATTCGGGTTTCAGCTTCCGACAGGCGGCTGTCATATTGAGCAACCTTATCCTTCACCTTCTTTATCTCTTTCCCGAAGGTAGCGTGAAGATCCTTCATGAGAAGTATCTGATCTTCCTTATTGCGTTTGAGCTGCTCTTCCAACTGACGGCCCTGTTCCTCCTGTTGGCGGGCCTGTTCCTCTTGTCCGCGCTGCAGTTGTTCTTCCAACCGACGGGCCTGTTCCTCCTGTCCGCGCTGCAGCTACTCTTCCAACCGACGGGCTTGTTTCTCCTATCGGCGAGCCTGTTCCTGCAGCATCATCATCAGAGCACCTAAGTCAGGTGCTGTAGATGCAGGAGCTGATGACGGACCGGCCTCCGTGGTCAACAGCTAGCCCTCCGATGTTTGCGGCGTTGTATTACCAAATCGTCTCTGGTCCGTCTCCAGCTGGCGTTGACTTCGGGTACGGATACCCTCCATGTCTGACACAAATTGTTACGAGCTTGAGGTTCGAGATAATTAAAAACTGCCGATTGAATTACCAAATTTGACACTTTACTATTCACTATATTATATATATATACTACTTACACCTTAAACACACACTAATAATAAAACGCAATCACTTTAGTTCGCAGTTATTTCGCTTCGAAGTATTCTCTTGTATCGCCAATTCAATACTGCCCCGGTCGTGGTCTATACCGGCCTTATATAGGGCCTCAGATAGTTTCCAGAACCTTCTACTATAGCGACATCTAGAATGTTCGAGTACATATCGGTCCCGACATTTCTGGAAGAATCTCGACTCTCCTAGTTCTGCTACTCGACACTAGAGGGCGCTAGTGTAACTAGTGTTGCCATGTACAAGGCATTCACGACAATCATCATCACCTGAACAGACCAGAAAAGTCTGCGGCAGATGATATTAAGCCGCCTTGATGGCGAACATAATAAATAGCTTTGAACTTATTATAGTGTTTATTATACATACAAAACTTGAATGACAGTAATGTTTTTTTTTTAATTTATAATTTGAATTGAGAACAGTGTTCCTTCTTTCGTAACGGAATGGAATAATTTTTTATTCAATATAGATTACATGTGTAATTCTTATTGAAAGTCATTTTTTACTTTACCACTGGTTCGAAATAAACTCTCTTTCCCGGAAAGAACCAGCAAGAAACCCAGCGGGCGGAAATTGAGTGTGCACATATTTTTACGCACAGCACTCGTACAATATAATCCTGTACAGTGCAGAAAGTCGTCCCCGTTTAGACTGGCCGCCGTGACGGGACATTTAGAATATAGAATGAAAGTGAACGCAAGTAAGACGAAAGTTATGGTTTTTGAAAGAGAAGAAAGTAAAACGATATGTGAAATAAGAATAGAAGGGTCCAGCAAGTAGATGAGTTTGTGTATTTGGGATATGTATTTAGCAGGAATTGTAGACGTGATAAGGATATAGAACGACAAGTGAATGCAGGAAATAGTGTGAATGGGGCTCTACACTCTATTGCGAGAAGTCAGAATGTGTCCTAAAAGGCACGTATGGCAATTCACAATGCTGTGTTAGTCCCTAATTTAATGTATAGTAGTGAAAGTTGGGTGTGACAGAAGAAGCACGAGAGTAGAATAAATGCTGTAGAAATGCGGTCATTAAGGAGTATGTTAGGGATGAATCTAAATGACAGAGTGAGAAATAGTGTGATAAGAGAAGAGTGTGGTTTGCAAGATGATGTTGTGACTAGGATTAAGAAAGGAATGCTTCGGTGGTTTGGTCATGTAGAAATAATGAATGGGGAAAGAGTAACAAAGCAAATTTATGTTGCAGAGATGAACGGCAGAGTCGGGAAGGAACGCCCCAGGCGAAAGTTTATCGACCAAATTGGCGATATATTGAAAATGGGCCAAATCAAGAGTACCTTTAACCGACGAGCGTTTATGCGTAGGTATATGGATGTGGAGGAAGCGAGAGAAGTCTGTCAGGATCGTGACAAATGGAAGTCCATAGTCTCTGCCTACCCCTCTGGGTGACAGGCGTGAGTGTTTATGTTATATGTTATGTTTAGGACATTTAGGTATGTTTTTATAAATACTGACGATTGAATGATTTCATAAGATGCAATAACATTTCCGGCCAATTAGTACCTAATTATCTTTTTTGCGACAAACGAATTTACATTGTAACTGATTGTAATTGGATACTGCACACCATGGACACCTGTACCTCACTTCAAGTAAAGAAGGCTACATTTGGGTTGCCACCTTTAATGGGGCCTATAAACCATCGGCCATGATTGACAACCACAGAATGGGGCATGATTGTCACAATCATTGCGCGGCTGCCTACACAATCCTACATATTTGTATTGTCATCTGTCCGACATGGACGTTGAATCAGTAGCAGCTGCCGCTATTTTAATTTTATTTTTGCTGCAGAATTCCTTTATATCTTTAATTAAAATCCAAAGCATCATATGGCAGTGCCATCGGTAGTAGGTAGTAACCATTATCATCTAACCTTAAAATTTGTTAAAAAATGTAGAATATGTTATGGCCGACATACACGGTTAGCTAAACAGATCAGTTGAACTGACGTATATCCAAAAAGTGACCGTGAGTGTGAAATCTTAAGTTGAAATTTGAAGCCAGTAAGTTTTTTTTTATAGGATAAGGGTGACAAACGAGCACACATTCCACCTGATGGTAAGTGGTCGCTGTGGCCCATAGACATCTACATCTATCTTCGATTAAGAGTCAAAATGCAGATGAGTGAGGACTAAGATGGAATGCCTCGTTTCCAGTAAAAAGGGTATCCGGTTCTCTACACTCACCATACGAAACACAGCAGCGTTAAGCTGCTATTTTACGCTGGTATTCTGTGAGAGCGTGGTCCTTCCCCGGTCGAGCCGACCCATTCGTGCTACAACCATAATATAGATGCAGCATGGCTCTACCACGTTTGAAAAAAAGTAAGTGGAGAAATCATTTTGGCTTACATCCGTTTGAACTGATCAGGCCAACTGATAAGGTTAACTGACCGTGTGTGTTGAGCATTAGGTTCTTGTACCGTTGACAACGACTGACGACAAAATTTCGTAAAAACGACTGACAACAAACTCACATTTGCATTTATAATATTAGTTAGTTATTAGTTTAGTAGGCCGGCAACGCATCTGCGATTCCCCTGGTGTTGCAGTTGTTCGTGTGCGGCGGTAGTCACTAACCATCAGGTGAGCCGCATGCTCGTTTGACCCCTCTCCTATAAAAAATAGTTAGGATAGTTTGGTACTTCCTGTGTTTTTATCTTTATGATATTTATGTTTTAGATTCCATATTGCGGGTTTATTTTGGTACGATGAATTTAAATGTTTCGTCATTAGTCTCGTACATTTTATTGTATCTAATTTAATTACGTAGAAGAAACTAGGACAAAATAGCACGCGTCGTCACTGTACCGTAAACAAATAATTGATCGGCGATCATGTAGACGCGCGCACTATTATGGTCGAAATTCCTTTGATGTTTGTCCGAAACACCGACACAGCGGCAATCACGCTCGATCATCACCGATCAAGGGCAATTATAGGCGATTATGCCCTCTACACAATCGTGATTGCTAGTATTCGTCCATCATTGCCGATGATATATAGTGGAATGACATTCACAGCTATAATATAATTGACAGGCATTATAATTAATTATATATTGCTTCACTATTCCCTACAGATCAAGAAGTAGGTAAGATTGTGGTGAAAATAGCACACATTTCAACTGATGATAAGCGGATGCAGCGGCTCATAGACATCCACATTTATCCTCAATTAATAATCAAATTATGTGGTTCTCTACACTCACCATACCAAAACACAGCACCTTTAAGTAACGTATACAGGCTGCAACTTTAACTCTGAATGGTGATGTTTCTTTCTTCTCTGTTTCATAATCTAGGCTTGCCACTAAGAAGTTCCAGCTGGGAATATAAACGTCCTCTGTAGACCTCTGAGGTCCGCTATAGCGGATACGAGCGGACAAGCGGATATATTATAATATGTAAGCCCAATCTCTTTTTCTCTCTTTCCCTCTGTAAGCTGAATCGTAGCTCATGTATATTTCACAAATCAGCAGTTAATGTATATCGTATATTAATAAAATAAAATAAGCTATTGGTAAATCCAATTGTGCATGCCATAAACGTATTAAAAACTACGTATAACATGATTATACCTAATTTTTAAAGTAGTTTAAATACACAAAAGTTTTCACTAATAACCTTATTAAGTACTATACTTCACATTATCCGATAACTTGATGTCAAACTGCAATTAAAAAAAAAGTTTGGAAAATCCAAAAGTGCTCAACTCATAATGCTCATATGATTGCGAAAAAAAAATGCATTTCTATTCCTCAAAGAGATCCAGTAGCAGTCACCGAATTACCCCTTCAAGTCACTCCGTCAAGTCCGGAGGTAAGGTCTGGTCTATTCATAACTAACAAAACGAGCCCAAACTCGGCACATCTAGTTCTCCTTGTCGAGGAGTTCCAGTAGCAGTCATCAAAGTCCACCTTCAAGTCACTCTATCAAGGCCTAAGGTAAGGTCTCTTTGTAATTAACAAAACAAGACCTAACTCAGCACATCTAGTTCTCCTCGTCGAGAAGTTCCAGTAGGAGTCATCGAAGTCCACCTTCAAGTCACTCTATCAAGATCGGAGGTAAGGTCTCATCATAACTAACTATTATAAATTAAATCTACTCATTTTGCAAATAAACTATAATATTATAATTTATAATATAGTTTCATAATTGCAAAATAATTAGGATGCGAGAACCATTAATTAAACAAAAGAGTGACTTTCAATAAGTATTATTTATAATCTATATTGAATAAAAAAGTTTCTGTTTCTGTTTCTATTAAAAAGGGGGGGGGGGCATAAATGAAAATTAAGAAAGTAAGAGCGATTTAAAGAGTTATCAATTCGAGGAATTTTTTTTTCGTTTAAAAACTTCCGTGCGCGCCATTCTTAACCTTGCGACCCTAGGTACGTGCCTAGTTTGCCTTAAGGATAATCCGCCACTGTTCGGAGGTAAGGTCTCATCATATTATATATATTAATACAAGGCTGCTCAAAACACCGAGAATTTTACTACTTCTCAGCCGAAAAAAATTTATTTAACAAAAAAAAAATAATCTACCATTTACATTCTATGGCTTCCCACATGACAGATGAAGAGATTAAAAAATAGATTGAGTTGAACAAATTATATTTTCAAAAGTTATAATGTTTACGCCTCCATGCGGAATTGATAAATCTACACCTTATGCCGCTTTTTTAATGTAAAAATAGCTATTGGTCGATTTAAAAAAATAATAAGTTCAACAATCATTTATCTTTCTGACAATGTGCTTTTTACACCATTTATATGTTCAATATGATTGTTAGATACGATTTCATGCGACAAAACGTTAGAATCTTGATTTTCAGGCGCTACTAGAATATACTTACGTTTGCACTTAAGACACAGATTACTTAATTGCTTAAGGCATGCAATATAATATAGTTATAACACTTTTTAGGGCGTTACTCACCGGCTACGGTTGTCGGAGAGTTAAGGGACACGAGGATCAAAATAAAAGTATCCCAGGGCGCCTGTTGTTGGATGATTAGTAAATGAAAATGCTAAGTTACATATACAGACAAAAAGTAGTTTATTTCCTTCAACGGTTCACATATATAGCTCCAAATATCAAGTTTTCACTTTAAAATACCCTACGAACTGAGGTTTTGACTAACCTGGGGGATTACACAATATTACACTGTTTATGGTCAATCCCGCGAAGCAGTGAGGCAACAGATATCCTCCAGGTGTACGCCGGTCGCGGTCTCCTGGCCGCCCAGTCCCAATATAGCCACCCGTTGAAGCTGCCTCGCCTCGTTCACATTGTTGAACTTGATAATGGACCATACTCAAAGTACGGACTAAGGACTAAGGACTAAGGACTAAGGACCCAATTTATGGGATGTTGTGTTTCAACACATTAAACTGCCCGTAGACATTGTGTTTAAGGGGCCGTACGCCCAAGTACTCGTCACTTTAAATTCATGTTCCGGCGTTTCGATTCAAAAATTATATATGTGCGTGTCCGATCATTACAACGGCTCGCTCCAAAAATAACTAGGCCTCCCTTGGGCTACACGCCACCGTCGATCCGTGGTAGGATTTCGAACTAACACGAAAGGTCAATTGCATGCAATTAGCTAGCTCGATTCGTCAATATACGTTTCTAGTTACTTCGGACTAATGACGTTAGATGGCGCTCTGAAGTCTGTTCATCGCATGTAATAACGTAAATATGCTAAAATAATGTACACGAAAATTTTCGTGTTACACATCCCCTTTGCTTGGGTTAAAAAGTTCTTCGTAATGAAGGTACTTTTTCCGAAGACATTTCGTGCCACCTGCAGAACAACGACTGAATACCAAAGACAGTGAAGAAGTTGTAATGCGTCTCTAATCCAATCTGGCTAAAAACATTCGCACGGATAGTAAATTCCAAGTCACCCATGCACCAACAACTAACAAGTACCAAGCCATCACTTAATCACTTAATTACGACGTTTAATCTTACACAAGGCTCATTATTACTCTACTTATTACCTAATTTTCATTTCTGTATCTGTATACCTAGTAACATTATATTCCACTAAACAATTTAACCTCAAAATGTAATTACCTACTTGTGTTGTTAACACAAAAAAAAACACTACCACAAATTTACCTACTTGTGTTGTAAGTTAGAAAATACTACACTAATTGTTATACCTATATTAACCTAATGGCATGCAACTTTATTTACATTTATTCCTACGTGTTTTTACAATAATGAAATACAACCGCCCATGAATAATTACGTTCCCGAATCCTACGCGCGAATAGTCTATTACCATTCATGCGGTGCGTGACGTAACATCACGGGACAGAAACGAATACCTACAGTGCACTAAGCCTACACACGATGTTTACGTTTCGACTCGACTTTTCTCTAAGTAGTCGAAAAACGAACGTGTTCTTATTTATTAAGTTGAGTAGTTAAGTGATTTGGAAATCATATTAAGTATTAAGTTAAGTTAAATATCTATCTCGCATTAAGTTAAGTGAATTAACGTTTAATCATATTAAGTTAAAAGAAACAGCTTAAGTAATGCTACGCAATGGCTGGTATGCACTTTCTTATATAATGTCCAGAGTGCGGACATAAAGAACAAATTCTTATCTAACTCGCGCCGATGTTCACAACATAAGATGACCTACTAGTTATGTATCGCTCGTTCATCAATACAATCACAGCTTATTTATCTCAGAAAGTTCACCGGTGGAAATGAATTTTGAAAATGTTTATTATTCTTACATTCTTTCACTCAATCATACTCATCACTCACATTCTACAAAACTATTAGTCATCTTGTTTAAGGATGTCTTTTATGTGAAAATTACCTAGTGTCTTACCTTCCATGCTGGCTAAGGTATACACTAAAGGTGATAATTTCGCTGTTATGACACATTTTTGAAATTTTGGTGCTAGTTTAGCCGTAAATCTCTTTGAGGCATTAGATAGGTAATGGGTACGTTTATATACAATCTGACCTACTTTTCTGCCGACTTCCAAAAAGGAGCCGGTGTATGTTTTTTTTTTTTTCGTTTTTTTTTTTATGTGTGTTACCTCAGAACTTTTTTCTGGGTGAACCGATTTCGATGATTCTTTTTTTATTTGAAAGCTGGTACTTCTCGTGTGGTCCCATATGAATTTGATCAAGGTCAGACCAATAGCTTTTAAGTTATTCTTAAATAACTTATATTGAAGTCGGCTGTACAAAATTTTTAATTTTAAATTATAACTCAACATGTCGTTTTCTTAAGTTATAGTACTTTTCATTTCTAGAATGAGCATTTTTAATATGCTTTTGTACCTTTTTAAATATGGTGTCTAATTCCGCTAATTTTTTACTGTATGCTTGTGGTTCACCGAGAGTTACTTGTGATCTTTGAACTGGCTGAGGGCTATCTAAGCTGTGTAACATTCCATCTATTATGAATTCCCGTCCGTGCACAAGAAAATACGGAGTAAACTTAGTGGTATCATTCACGGCTGAATTAAGTGCGCATTGCAACTGTGGGATGTTCTCGTCCCATCGTTTATGCTCGGTACCTATTTAACATGATATACCGTTAACTACGTTTCTAATCGCTCTTTCGGCTTGATTTACCTGTGGGTGATAACGCGGGTTATAATAGATATTCGGTACGTTATATTTATGTAACAGTTGCCTAAACTGATTAGACACATACTGGGGGCCATTGTCAATATAGATAGTCTTACATACGCCATGTACTAGGAACACTTTCTCGTCTATGAACTTAGCGACCGCAGCGCCTGTTGCGATCCGTATAGGATGCAACATGACATACTTGCTAAAATAGTCTGTACATACAATTAAGTGAATATTCCTATTGCGAGAAACCGGAAATGGTCCTAGCAAATCGCAACATATGGCCTCCCAGGGTTTGTTAACCTCCTTCGGGTTTCCCATTAAACCAGGTCTAGCCGTGTTGACGGGTTTTTATTGTTTACATATCTCGCATTTTTTAACATATTCTTTCACATCTCGGTACATGCTGGGCCAGTAATAATTAAGACTAAGACGCTGGTGGGTTTTAAAGACACCCAAATGAGCACTAACTGGTTCATCATGACATTTCTTTAAAATATCTAACCTGTCTTCCTCGGGTACCACTAACTTCCAATTAAACTCATTCGTTAACTCATATTTATTTTTAGAGTACCTAAGCAATCTATCGTCTTTTACCATGAAGTGGGGATATTTGCGAGGGTTGGCCTGACAATCTTCGTATACATGTCTATACCACGCATCACTGGTTGCTGGCGTAGCGATTGCATCAACTTGAATCCTACTTAGTGCGTCTGGAATAACATTTAAATTACCTTTTCTGTGTTCTATTTCGAAATCAAATTGACTCAATCGCATGCTCCACCTGGCTAAGCGACCTGATGGGTTATTTAATTTATAAAACCATAATAACGAGGCGTGGTCGGTTATTATTTTACACTTTGTACCTTCTACATAAGATCTAAATTGCTCTAATGCGTAAATCACGGCCATAAGTTCTCTCTCCGATGTGGAAAAATTAATTTCATTTTTGGCAAGAGACCGACTGCAGTATGCTATGGGATGTTCTACCCCGTCATAAGTCTGGGTTAAGACTCCGCCCACAGCCACTGAGGAAGCGTCACAATGGATAGAAAAAGGCAAATCAAAGTTTGGACATTTAAGTATCGGAGCAGACACTAAAGCGGTTTTTAAGTGGTTAAATGACTCATCTGCCTCCGTAGTCCATTCAAAGCGGACATTTTTGCTAGTTAACTTATTCAACGGTTTACTAATTTTCGAAAAATTGTTAATGAACCTCCTGTACCAGCCTGCCATGCCTAGAAACCTTTTAACCTCTTTAGCGGAAGTTGGAGTTGGATAATTCAATATAATATCTACCTTTCCCGGATCAGTTCTAAGTCCATGTTTGTCAACTAAATATCCCAAGTACTTAAGTTCTCTACGGCAAAATATAGACTTATCCATGTTTATAGTCAAGTTTGCGTCCCTGAGTTTTGCGTAGACCTTATGCAAGAGCTGCACATGTTCTGAGAAAGTGCTGGATATTATGATTATGTCGTCTTGGAAACAGAATACTTTGTTGTTAAATTCGGGACCAAATAGCCTATCCATTAATCTCTGCATTGTGCTTGACGCGGAAACAAGGCCAAACGACATTACATTGAATCTAAATAACCCCCTACGTGGCACTGTGAACGCGGTCTTATCAGCTGATTGCTCGCTATCATAGGGTATTTGCCAATACGCAGCGGAAAGATCTATTGACGTTAGGTATTTCGCGTCGCGGAGCTGGTCCAATATGCTGCTTATATGAGAGGATACGCATCGGGTTTGGAAACTGCATTTAATTTTCTACAATCTAGACAAAGCCTTAGGTCCCCGTTTGGCTTCTGAACCATTACTACAGGTGAGTTCCAAGCTGACTGTGAAGGTGACACAACTCCCAAACTAAGCATTCTATCCAATTCTTTTTCAAGTGCTAGTTGCTTAACAGGTGATAATGGATAGTACCTTTGCTTAATAGGTTTGCTATCCCCTGTGTCTATGACGTGATGAATTAAATTGGTACGTCCCAAACCTACTTTAACTGTGTTAATTGTATCAAACTGTTGGACTAACTTATCCATGATTTGTTTTTGTTCTATGGATAAAGACTCGTATTCTTCAAGGCCTTTATTAAGAGAAACCGAATTTATGCTATTACATATTGATGACTCCGACTTTCGGTCAAACTGTACTTCGGATACAAGGTCACTCCCTAAGTCAAACACCTGCCAAAAATCAACACCTAGAATTATAGGTGAAGTTATTTGTGCAACAACATAAAAGTTAATCACTCTGAAATTATTGTTAAATTCAATAGGTAAGGACATATACCCTAAGCAATGCAATCTCGTACCATCAGCAGTTCTCACGTAGTGCTCAGTGTCAAACCAGTTGAGTTGAAATCCGTGTTCTAAAAAGATCAAATGCGCATTATTTCCAAGAATGCTACAAGTTGCACCCGAATCTAATAAGCCAAAAGCTTGTAAGTTCAATATTTTTAATTTTAAGTATGGTCTTATATCCCTAGTATTTTTTTAAACAGAACTACCTCTTCATTATTGGACGTATAAGACCTATTTTTATTAAAGGTGTTGGATAGTTCCGTGTTAACTAGTTTTTTGAATTACAATTACTACAATCTGAACGCTTAACACCTTTTAATCCACACTTAAAACACACTAACTCTTTCGAATTGCATTGATTGGTGAAATGAGTGTTTAATCCACACCTAAAGCATTTCCTATCCAATTGCCTCGAAGAGCTAGCTTCATTCAGCACAGAGACTTGTTTACTGTGAGATCGCGGCGTTTGTTTATTTAAGTCCGCTGTAATTATAAAGTTATTCAAGTTAGGTTCACTAAATTGTTCCGCACGCGACCGCGCAATTTCTAACTGTTTGCAATAAAGTTTAAGTTTGTCTTCAGAGGTTATATCATGTAAAGCTAAATCTTTCATGTACTCTGGTCTAATGTTATGCATCAAGATTTCGAGTTGTTGTCTACTCGACAACGGCTGAGTGAGTCGCGAGAACATTCCCTGCATAATGGAAAGATAGACTACTATCGTTTCGTGTCTGGCCTGTGTACGCTGCCTTATTTCATTTAATAGTTTATAGTCTAAATCGGGAATATCAAAATCGTCCCTTAAGCATTTCAATAATTGTGAATATGAGTGGATATTATCCTTATTACTTCTAAACCAACATAAAGCAGAGTTTTCTAAAAGATCAGAAAAAGCTGAAAGTATGCGAGCTTCAGTAATGTTGCGAGCCTCTTTAAGTTCCTCAAGACGTTCAATAAATACACGAACACACGTGGTTCCGTCAAATTTTAAGTTAAATGTATTTAGGTTCAAGGGTTTATCTTTCACATAGATCACGTTACTTTCCACTTTCTGGTTAGACGGCTGTGCCTGGGTTTCCTTGTACTCACTATCCGTGTCGCTATCTTCACCGTCTATGACACTCAAAATGCGAATCAAACGACTACGGAGATCTGACAAATGCGAACTACTTTCAGAGATACGAGCTAGTCTATCCATCAAATAATTTGCACGACGAGACAGTTTAAGAGTCAAATTGCGATCATCTACTTTACCCGCCTGCAGCTGGGATTCCAGAAGTTCGACCTTTGGGGTGCAGATCTCTAGTTCAGAGGCTATATTGGGTGACTGGAGTGGTTCACAATTTATGCTTCCACAGCGTGCGAGTTTGTACACCTGGCGGATCTGCCTCCTCACTGCATCGGTGGTTACATTTTCATCTGTGGAAATACCAATAATGGCGAGTTCATATCTGATTTCATCTTTATGTAATGAGTCTATATACTTGTGGATCGACATTTTGTTAAAATGTACTGACGGTTACAAGAAAGTCTTAAATCGGTTGATATTAAAAATATCTACTTAAAATAGCACAAATATTTTTATTATGTTAAGTTTTAATTCATTTAAGTACATATAAATCACATTCAAGTTAAACTTTCTTTGTTCTCAAGCTTACTTAAATCTACCTACATCAGAAAAAAAAATGTTAACATTAAATTTCACTAAGTTTTCATATTAAATGGATTTTTAACAGCTTAAATAGTTACAATTAAGGTTAATTCATCTACTAACATCCAGCAACTTAAGGTTCAACGTTGGGTAGCCACTTTATAACACTTTTTAGGGCGTTACTCACCGGCTACGGTTGTCGGAGAGTTAAGGGACACGAGGATCAAAATAAAAGTATCCCAGGGCGCCTGTTGTTGGATGATTAGTAAATGAAAATGCTAAGTTACATATACAGACAAAAAGTAGTTTATTTCCTTCAACGGTTCACATATATAGCTCCAAATATCAAGTTTTCACTTTAAAATACCCTACGAACTGAGGTTTTGACTAACCTGGGGGATTACACAATATTACACTGTTTATGGTCAATCCCGCGAAGCAGTGAGGCAACAGATATCCTCCAGGTGTACGCCGGTCGCGGTCTCCTGGCCGCCCAGTCCCAATATAGCCACCCGTTGAAGCTGCCTCGCCTCGTTCACATTGTTGAACTTGATAATGGACCATACTCAAAGTACGGACTAAGGACTAAGGACTAAGGACTAAGGACCCAATTTATGGGATGTTGTGTTTCAACACATTAAACTGCCCGTAGACAATGTGTTTAAGGGGCCGTACGCCCAAGTAGTCGTCACTTTAAATTCATGTTCCGGCGTTTCGATTCAAAAATTATATATGTGCGTGTCCGATCATTACAACGGCTCGCTCCAAAAAGAACTAGGCCTCCCTTGGGCTACACGCCACCGTCGATCCGTGGTAGGATTTCGAACTAACACGAAAGGTCAATTGCATGCAATTAGCTAGCTCGATTCGTCAATATACGTTTCTAGTTACTTCGGACTAATGACGTTAAATGGCGCTCTGAAGTCTGTTCATCGCATGTAATAACGTAGATATGCTAAAATAATGTACACGAAAATGTTCGTGCTACATAGTAAAAAATATTTGTTACTTGGATAAACATTGAGATAATACCAGCTCGAACCTGGGTGATACCAAGACCTCACAGAATACCAGCGTGAAGTAGAGGTTTACCTCTGCGTTGCGCTTGGTGACTGCAGGTGGCCAGAGGCCCAATTCCCCCCCCCCTCCCCCCATCAACATGAGCATCCACGACCAAACTACTTCACTCCTGAGCGTGGGTGCTCAAGCTGTCCCGCGTATTCTGGGGGGGGGGGGGGGGGGCAAAATTCCGCTCGTGACTAATGCTGCTCGGGGCAAGCGGAGCAATACAACCAAGGCGAACCCTGTCACGCTATCCGTGAATTTTTGCAACTCAACTGGTTTGACACTGAGCACTACGTGAGAACTGCTGATGGTACGAGATTGCATTGCTTAGGGTATATGTCCTTACCTATTGAATTTAACAATAATTTCATTCCAACCTTAACGCTGTCCATAACCATCTAGAGACGGTGAATCCGGCCTTGCTCTTTTTAACCGAGACTCAGGTGTCCTTTTCGGCTGATACTTCATATCTCTCCTACCTGGGATACAAATTGGAACACGCCTTTGTGTCCCGGGCTGGAGTTTGCGTATACGTCAGAGAGGACGTCTGTCCACGCCTCGGCAGTCTTCAAGGTACGGACCTGTCCATCCTATGGCTGCACGTAGACAGCGACGACCATCCCCGCGTCTACGGGTGCCTCTATAGGTCCCATTGCGGTACTGCCGACACAGACCGACTCATCGACCACGTCCAAATGGCTGCAGACTCTGTGCTACAATAGGTCCCATCCGCAAAGATCGTGATACTCGGTGATTTTAACGCCCACCACGCTGAATGGCTTGGTTCTCGTTTAACCAATCATGCGGGTAGATCTGTCTGTCTGTTTGGCATATGGTCCAACACAACTGGTTACTTCGCCTACGCGGATCCCAGATGTGGACGGCCATCTACCTTCCATGTTGGACCTTCTGCTGACCTCTCATCCGGACGGATATCACGTCTCCGTCGATGCCCCTCTGGGCTCTTCGGACCATTGTCTGATCCGGAGTACGGTGCCACTCACGCTCCAATCGCATTTGCGATCTGCAGCTTGCCGCCGTGTTTGGCACTATAGGTCAGCTGATTGGGACTGGATGCGGTCTTTTTTTGCATCCTACCCTTGGTGGCGGGTTTGCTTCTCGCCGGAAGATTCCAGCGTTGTTGCCGATAAGCAGGAGTGCTACTGGGCCTGGGCTAATGCGTCTACGTCTCGGGATGTAAACACCAGCGCCAAGTATAACTCCGCCTCCAGGTCCTTCAAAAGCGTCATTGCCAAGGCAAGGTCTGAGCACATTGGAAGAATTGGCGAGAAGCTAGTTTGCTTTCCTTCGGGAACCCGTGCATTCTGGTCTCTCGCCAAGGCTGTACAAGGAAAATTCTGTCAGCCATTCTTCCACCTCTGCACAGAGAGGACAACTCACTGGCCCATGCCGCAAAGGAGGAAGCCGATCTGTTGAGCTCTCTCTTTGCGACCAACTCGACTCTAGATGACGGGGGAAACACACCGCCGACCATCCCGCGATGTGAGTGCTCTATGCCGGATGTAAGGTTTACACAGCGCTTGGTTCGCAAAGCACTCTTCTCCTCTGATGTCCAGCATCAGCAAGTCGTGTGGCCCTGATGGGCCTGATGGAGTCCCTCCCATTGTGCTGAAGGCGTGTGCTCCGGAGTTGGCACTGGTTTTAACGCGTTTTTCCCGGTACTCCTACTCCCAAGGCGTAGTCCCGAATTCATGGAAGACAGCTTTGGTCCACCCGATCCCTAAAAAAGGCGACCGCTCAGAACCGCCCTTCTACAGGCCTATCGCCATCACCTCCTTGTTCTCCATAATAATGGAATCGATTATAAACTGCCAGCTCATGAGGTACCTTGAGGATCACCAGCTGATTAGTGACCGCCAGTACGGTTTTCGTCGGGGTCGATCAGCTGGTGATCTTCTAGTGTATCTGACTCATAGATGGGCGGAGGCAGTAGAGTCCAAGGGGGAGGCATTTGCCGTTAGTTTGGACATAGCGAAGGCCTGGGATCGGGTCTGGCACAAAGCGCTTCTTTCGAAGCTTCCTTCATATGGGCTTCCCGAGAAATTGTGCAAATGGATCACCAGTTTCCTTGCTGATCGGAGCATCAAGGTCGTAGTAGACGGTGCATGTTCTGACTTCAACCTATCAATGCTAGTGTTCCAAAAGGCTGCGTGCTATCACCAACGCTGTTTCTCCTGCATATCAATGATATGTTGCAAACTGGTAGCATTCATTGCTATGCGGACGACAGCACTGGTGATGCCTTATATACCGGCCGTGCCAATATTTCTTGGGAAAACCTACCGCTAAAAAGAACCCCTTTGTCGTATCTCCTCAGTTTCAAGGCACTTCCTTTGCTGCCTCAGCTAGTATCGGAATCCTTGGCGTCGACATATCGAATAGTGTGCCGTTTCATGATCACTTGGAAGGGAAGGCCAAATTGGCCTCTAAAAAGCTTGGCGTGCTCAGCAGAGCGAGACAGTATTTCATGCCGGCACATCGTTTGCAACTTTACAAAGCGCAAGTTTGGCCCCACATGGAATACTGTTCTCATCTCTGGGCCAGGGCACCCCAGTGCCAGCTCCTTCCACTTGACCGCATCCAGCGCAGAGCGGTTTGAATCGTCGACGACTGAGTTCTTTCTGATCGGATTGATACACTGGCACTGCGTAGAGATGTTGCATTTCTTTGCATATTTTATCGCATCTATCACGAGGAGTGCTCTGAGGAATTGTTCGGACTAATTCCAGCCGCTCAATTTTACCATCGCACATCGCGACAAAACTCGCGTTACCATCCATACCATCTGGATGATTGGCGGTCCACCACTGTGCGATTTAAAAGAAGTTTTCTCCCTCGCACAACTTCCTTGTGGAATCAATTACCACCAGCAAATTTTCCGGACCGATACAACCTAGGAATCTTCAAGAAAAGAGCTTACACCTTTCTAAAAGGCCGGCAATGCATCTGCAATTCCCTTGGTGTTGCGGTTGTTCATGGGTGGCGGTAGTCACTTAGCATCAGGTGAGCGCATGCTCGTTTATCCCCTCTTCTATAAAAAAAATATATTAACAAATTGTCCATTCATCTTAGTTTGAGACTTGCGTCTTAAGCTGTATTGTTTAAACATACGACTCTAATATTATATTCTTCTTCATTAGCAAGTCTAACTCTCTACAACGGGAGAGGCTTCCGTTGTAGGGAGTTGGACTTGCTAATGAATGATTTGTGATAATCGTCACGCTTGGCAGGTGGATCTGACGTCCCACTTCTTTTACAACGTTTCCCGTCACAAGTATTCTCAAGTTAACAAGATTGCTACTCGTATATCGTCATCTCTTAAAAACTAAGATCCAACCTCTAACTTAACACATTCACTGCTTAAGATATTATTAAAATAATTAGCCAGGAACCAAATTTTTTTAAAGCGTATTTTGATTATGTATATATGTATGTTTAAAAATATGGATAAAAGTAAATTGTTATTATTATTCTTTTAATAAAAAATAACCTTTTTCGGATCCGAGTGTTCGGCACATAGCGCGCCAGGTGCCGGTCACTCGGATCCGAGCGCTAGGGACAACAATGGTTGAAATAAAACTACTGCACAGATTTCGATAATTCTTTTATCATTCAAAAGCTACATTATCCCTAAGTAAACTAGGCTATAGATAGTAAATAAAATAAAATACGCATTTGAATAATTATTTATTAAGAAAAACATTCATAAATCTGAGCGATACAATCATAATTATCAAAAATCAAATCAAAGCCATAGAATCAAAAGTATCAAGTACATAATAATTATAAGTTTAATTGAATACTTGTCATAGAATAAAGGTGAGTCACTCACAGAAAGGTAGAAGTGATAAAAAATAATCCGAAAACAAGAAAATTTTAACCACTTGACATAACACAATAATAATGAAATTTAAAACAATAATCATGTAATTTAAAACACTTAGGAATGTACTAGGCAGAAGCATTTTGTACAGAAACCTGGATAACCTTCACATTGCTTACATTCATAAATTGTTTGCACCCTTTTTTTTTGTGCTTTGCAACCTTTGCATTCTTTTCGGGCCACTTCGATAGTTTCTTTCGTGACACTTCCTACTGTCTTAAGTCTCGTCCGGGTCTTTTCTATTTTAGTGAGTTCGTGTTTCACTTTCAAAACATTGCGTCGATTGACGTCATTAGGATCAGGTAAAAGCTTTTCCAGTATCTTCATACGGAAATCATATAGATTTAATTTATCATTGGCCGAAAATTTATTGTACAAGTGCAATGCATTAGTGAGGCTCATTTGCAGCATATGCACAAACAGCTTCTTGTACCAACGCAGCGTCTTCCTTTGGACTGGATAGTATGCCAACATCTGATCTTGAAGATCAACGCCCGACATAAAATTATTGTAATGGACGATTGCCATTGGTTTCATTACTTCAGATCCCCTTTTGGAAGTAGTCTCCATCATCTCACTACCATGTTCTGTAGAAATATACAGAACGTGTCGCTTATCCCTCCATTTTCCGACATAAACGCCGTTTAAGAACAAGGATTTGTTTTCTCCTTTTTCCAGTGAAACAGAGCCAATTTCGACGGGATTATCTTTCCTGTTTTTTCTTAACGTTCCTGTGCAGTACGTCTGTCGATTTAGCAATTTCACAGCCAGGCCATAAGAATTGTAGTAATTATCCATATATACATGATGGCCACAGTCCAGTCTCTCTTCTAGTAGTTTGAACACAATCTTACTACTATGTCCTTGCCCTGATGTCTTATCATTAGCACCGGCGTAAACTAGAAATTTTAAAACCGTACCATCTGGTTCTGCTAAAACATAGAGTTTAATGCCATATTTATGACGTTTGTTTTTTATGTATTGTCGGAACAGCAACCGACCGCGCCACAATACCATGGACTCATCCAATGATAGCTCTTTACCTGGACAATAAATAGTTTTCATTTTATTGTTAAAATGATCCATAAATGGTCGGATTTTATTGAGACGGTCTTCTTCACTGGATTCAGGCGTAAAGTGTAGGCACCGTAAAATCAGTAGAAAACGATTTCGTGCCATGAATTGTCCGAAGCATGGAATATTAAACAAATAGTGTCGTTTCCAATAATCACTTAAACGGTTTAATCGAATTGTTCCTGTGTGAAGAAGGAGTCCTAAAAATGTCAACAGTTCTTCCTTTGTTAAATCTTTCCAAGATTTTATTCTGGAGTTTTGTTTGACGTTTTGTGCATTACCGACTCTTATTGCGTTCGCGTTGGTCTCGCGAACTATAAGATCTAACAACTCGTCATCAATCAATATTCGGAATGCTTCGTAAGGATCAGTTGGAGGCGGCACTAAGAGTTCCTGTTCCTTAGTAAACTCTATGTTTTTCATGGAGCTTGGATCACTGCTCCAGGTGGTAGTGGCTCCTTGACCAGAGGGTGAGTTATTGGGTGATAGATAATAATTATCTGGTAAGTCCGGAGTACTACTTCCAGATCTCCGAACAGCCAGAATTGATGGAGAGGCGTCATTACGTTCTGGTGAAAGGTTGGTGGTGATCGCATCGGATCTCAGAAGAGATACGTTAGGTGTTGAACAGGTAGGGTTTAATAGACAGCTATCTGGTATATCCGGGAAAAAATCTCCATAGTCCTGTACGATATTCGGCGATGTAGGACGGCAGTCAATTTCATAATTGAATTCAAAGCTACCGTCTCCATCAAATTCCAGTTGTCGAGGCGAAGGCTTCGATGCTGAGGAACTATTTGGATCTGGTAACTTCCACGATTGAGCAGAATTATTACGCGTGGGGCCATCCCTAAATGTAGGTCTTAATCGCTTACATTGAATAATAGGCTTTCCATCTGACACACATAAACCACGTTTTGATGCAGATGAACTTGAAGGTTGAGCTGGTGGTACACGGCTGGTCGTCTTTGAGGCAGGTGATCTTGAAATAAAATGAAATGAAATTAAGTACAATTTACTGTTATTATTGAGTTAAATTAATTTAATGTCATGCGTTCTTATCAGATACATAGTCCTTAGTTAGTCATACCTTGAAGGTTGAGCTGGTGGTATAGGGCTTGTCGTCTTTAGGGCAGATAACCTTGAAGGTTGAGCTGGTGGTACACGGCTGGTCGTCTTCTGCTTCAGTCTAGTATCAAAGATACTATCATCACTGCCGCAACTAGACGAGACCTCTGAACTTGAAGAGTCTTCATCAGCTCTTTGAGAATACACATCCTCATCACTATAGTCAGACTCATACTCATCACTATGCCGACGCTTTTTTCTTGAACTATTCGTAGATTTACTTCCTGACGGTCCAGCCTTACTTTCCATTTTAGTGCAAAAATAGCTTTGATACGATCGTGTGTACAAGTCACAATTACACTGTTAGAATGAAACCAATACGCGTTTTGGTAAGTTGAATATGTTGTCAGAGTGGCCGCGCAAACTAACATAAACTCGCCTCAAACGCCGGCGGCTTACTAACGACTACAAAACACACGGGCCGCTCGCTCGTATCCGAGTGGTCGGCACCGCTACTATGCCCCCTCCCCACTCGGATCCGAGTGTTGAGCACTAAATGGGTTAAAAGGAGATATAGTTTAAGCCCATTGATTTTATTTAAGTGTTGCGTTGTAATTTTTAGTTCAAAATAAAGTGAATAATTTCCACAATATTTATTGTTAGCCTGATATGTAAGTAACATCTTTAATTAGGTGATAATAGTACTATATTAAAATCTCTGTAAAATCCACACTATAAGATTCCCTTTGAATTACCATACTTTACCTTATATTGATATTTACTACAGCTATACCTTCAATATAATATACGAAAATATATGATGTTGCTTTACCTCAGTTTTATACATCCAATAATTTTATATTGCGTGTGAATTACTAAGTTTATTTTGGCCCAAAAGAAACTTAGTAACTTTACCGTGTAGTAGCGGTGTAAGGATATGCACTACCCCTTAACATCCCGTGGGTATCATAAGAGGCGTCAGAGGAAAACAAATCAGAAGGTGGGCAGCAACATTTTCCTTATAACGATTAGAAATTAAAAACTTAGGTTGCCGTACCGTTTTTCAAGCGTGGAAACTATAACAAATATCTCCACTATGAGGCAATCTATGGGGGAGGCATATGTTCAGCATTGGACGTTAATAGGCTGTTACGGTAAAAGAAACTCATTCTGTTTCCAGTTTATATATTATATTTAAGAGGGTTTATGGTCTATAAAGACACAGTAATAGGTGTAACGCACAGAATTTGCAAACGAAATATTAATTTGTGTGTCTCTATTTTAAGTTGCAAAGTTTCAAAGTTCCATGTTAAGCTTACTTTATGACACGGTATTTCAATAAACACGATTTGTTTTTCTCTCACGTATACTTCCCATTTATTAATTAAAAGCATTGCATAGCACAATGTTGAAACTTCGTGCGGGGAAAACCTTTAAATTAAAAATGTTTCCTAGTAACAATGTCAATCAATCTATACTCTCTCGAAAATATTTTTCAGTGTTAATCCATTATTAAGTTTTCAGTTTTGTACATATTTTTACAAAACCAAAGTGACAAACGAATTTACAGTTCACATAATGTTTATTTATTTATTTATTTATTTATTTAAAACTTCATATACACATGTAGTATATAGGCGGACTTAATGCCTAAGGCATTCTCTACCAGTCTACCTTGGGATGATGCAGAGATATAATGACGTAGGAGTAATAACAAGGTAATATGTTAATACTAAACTAAAATAACAAAAAAAAAATTGTAGCACATCGAAATAAAATACATAAGATATAAATGTTAATAAAAAATATAATATATATATATATATAATATATAAAATATATATATATACATATATATATATATATATATATATATATATATATATATATATATATACTTATAAAATAAATTATGATAAAAATAATAAGATAATAAAAATGTATATTACTTAAGTACATATTAAAACGTCAGATGTATGTAAACTCATGAAGATATACAATTATAGACATAATCAAATAAAATATATATATTTATATATAAAATGTATATAAACTATTACTATGATGAATCTGCCAATTTATTAGTTAAGTATTCCCGAACCTTCATCTTGAACGCGTAACGATTTCTAGCCGTCCTGATTTCGAGAGGTAGTGCGTTCCAAAGGAGAATAGATTGAATGTGGAAAGAAGAATGAACAAGTCCCGAGCTATGGGAGGGACATAGGAGAAGAAGGTTGTTCGTAGAGCGGAGGTTTCTCTCATGACTAGCGCTAAGCAACTGAAAGTATGGAGATAAGTAGGAACAGGAAGTTGGACACATCAGGATAGAATAAAGGGTAGTGAGTGCATGCAAACTACGGCGTTGACGAATAGGTAACCATTTTAATTGAGATCGATACGTGGATACATGGTCATACTTTCGAAGATTGAAAATGAATCGAATGCAGTTATTCAGAAGACGGTCATATTTATTGAGAAGATCTGCATTCAGGTCGAAATAACACACATCACCATAGTCGATTAGGGGAAAAATTAAGCTTTGAACAAGCATTGCTTTGGTTGCAGATGGCAGAAAATTTAATGTTAAGTGGCTACTGCAGCCCATGGACACCTCCAGCTGCTTAGCTCTTAGCTTAGCTCTTTACTGGAAAAGAACGACGGTTGCACAAAATATTAGTTGAAATTGTAGAATAACGATGCTGTAGTCGTAAGAATATAATAATACTACGATATTTTTTTTTTTGACAACGGTTGCACCACCTTTGACGGAAATACATTTTTAGTTCTTAATTTATAGTTATCTTCTTCTTCTTTAAATAAAATAATGAGACAATTCATCTTAGTCCTCAGGATGACAATGCATTTTGATTCTTAATCAAGAGCATAGCATCCACATACTATCAGACCTTGCTAGTTTGTCACTACCTTTACTTTATAAAAATGCGTGTATATTGCATGCCTTAAGCGAAAAATTAAGATTCCAACCTTTTATCGAATAAAATCGTATATAGCAATTATAATATTGTCGAAATGTAAATCCAAGATGGCGGCCGCAATAGGTATAAATTTTTTCATCATGAGTGTCATTTTCATGGTTTTCGAGAGATTTGAAGAAGATAGGGTTGTCGAAATGTAAATCCAAGATGGCGACTGCAATAGATATCAATTTTTTCATCATGGGTGTCATTTTCATGGTTTTCGAGGGTACTGAAGCCGATAGTGCTGTCAAAATGTAAATACAAGATAGCGGCTGAAGTAGGTACCATATTTTTCATCATGGGTGTCATTTTCATGGTTTTCGAGTGTGCTGAAGCCGATAGGGTTGTCGAAATGTAAATCCAAGATGGCGGCTGCAATAGATATCAATTTTTCATCATGGGTGTCATTTTCATGGTTTTCGAGAGAGTTGAAGCCAATAGGGTTGTCGAAATGAAAATCAAAGATGGCGGCTGCTATAGATATCAATTTTTTCATCATGGGTATCATTTTCATGGTTTTCGAGGGTGTTGAAGCCGATAGTGCTGTCGAAATGTAAATCCATGATGGCGGCTGAATAAGGTACCAATTTTTTCATCATGGGTGTCATTTTCATGGTTTTCGAGGATGTTAAAGCCAAAAGTGCTGTCGAAATGTAAATCCAAGATGGCGGCTGCAATAGATATCAATTTTTTCATCATGGGTGTCATTCTCATGGTTTTCGCGGGTGTTGAAGCCGATATTGCTGTCGAAATGTAAATCCAAGGTGGCGGCTGCAATATGTATTAATTTTTCATCATGGGTATCATTTTCATGGTTTTAGAGGGTGTTGAAGCCGATAGTGCTGTCTAAATGTAAATCCAAGACGGCGGCTGAATTAGATATCAATTTTTTCATCTTGGGTGTCATTTTCATGGTTTTCGAGGGTTTTGAAGTATATAGTGCTGTCGAAATGTAAATCCAAGGTGGCGGCTTCAATAGGTATCAATTTTTTTTTTCATGGGTGTAATTTTCATGGTTTTCGAGAGAATTGAAGCCAAAAGGGTTGTCGAAATGTTAATCCAAGATGGCGGCTATATAGATATCAAGTTTTTCATCATGGGTGTTATTTTCATGGTTTTCGAGGGTGCTGAAGCCGTTAGTGCTGTCGAAATTTAAATCCATGATGGCGGCTGCAATAGGTATCAATTTATTCATCATGGGTGTCATTTATATGGTTTTCGAGGGTGTTGAAGCCGATATTGCTGTCGAAATGTAAATCCATGATGGCGGCTAAATAAGATACAACTTTTTTTATCATGGGTGTAATTTTCATGGTTTTTCGAGGGTGTTGAAGCCGATAGTGCTGTCGAATTGTTAATCCAAGATGGCGGCTGCAATAGATATAAATTTTTTCATCATGGGTGTCACTGTCATGGTTTTCGAGGGTTTTGTAGCCGATAGTGCTGTCGAAATGTAAATCCACAATGGCGGCTGCAAAAGATATCAATTTTTTCATCATGGGTGTCATTTTCATGGGTTTCGAGTGTGTTAAAGCCGATAGTGCTTTCGAAATGTAAATCCAAGATGGCGGCTGAAGCAGATACCAATTTTTTCATCATAGGTGTCATTCTCATGGTTTTCGCGAGTGTTGAAGCCGATATTGCTGTCGAAATGGAAATCCAAGATAGCGGCTGCAATAGATATCAATTTTTTCATCTTGGCTGTTATTTTCATGATTTTCGAGGGTGTTGAAGCCGATAGTGATGTCGAAATGTAAATCCAAGATGGCGGCAAAATTAAGATTCCAACGTTTTATCGAATGAAATCATATATAGCAATTATATTGTCGAAATGTAAATCCAAGATGGCGGCTGCAATAGGTATCAATTTTTTCATCATTGGTGTCGTTTTCATGGGTTTCGAGGGTGTTAAAGCCGATAGTGCTGTCGAAATGTAAATCCAAGATGGCGGCTGAAGTAGGTACCAACTAATTCATCATGGGTGTCATTTATATGGTTTTCGCGAGTGTTGATGCCGATAGTGCTGTCGAAATGTAAATCCAAGGTGGCGGCTGCAATAGGTATAAACTTTTTCATCATGGGTGTCATTTATATGGTTTTCGAGGGTGTTAAAGCCGATATTGCTGTCGAAATGGAAATCCAAGGTGGTGGCTGCAATAGGTATAAACTTTTTCATCATGGGTGTCACTGTCATGGTTTTCGAGGGTGTTGAAGCCGATAGTGCTGTCGAATTGGAAATCCAAGATAGCGGCTGAAGTAGGTACCAATTTTTTCATCATGGATGTCATTTATATGGTTTTCGAGGGTGTTGAAGCCGAATTGCTGTCGAATTGGAAATCCAAGATAGCGGCTGCAATAGATATCAATTTTTTCATCTTGGGTGTTATTTTCATGATTTTCGAGGGTGTTGAAGCCGATAGTGCTGTCGAAATGTAAATCCAAGATGGCGGCTGCAAAAGGTATCAATTTTTTATCATGGGTGTCATTTTCATGGATTTTGAGGGTTTTGAAGCCGTTAGTGCTGTCGAAATGTAAATCCAGGATGGCGGCTGAATAAGATACCAATTTTTTAACATGGGTGTCATTTTCATGAGTTTCGAGGGTGTTGAAGCCGAAATTGCTGTCGAAATGTAAATCCATGATGGCGGATGCAAAAGATATCAATTTTTTCATCATGGGGTTCATTCTCATGGTTTTCGCGGATGTTGAAGCAGATATTGCTGTCGAAATGTAAATCCAAGATGACGGCTGCAATAGGTATCAATTTTTTCATCATGGGTGTCATTTTCATGGGTTTCGAGTGTGTTAAAGCCGATAGTGCTTTCGAAATGTAGATCCAAGATGGCGGCTGAAGCAGATACCAATTTTTTCATCATAGGTGTCATTCTCATGGTTTTCGCGGATGTTGAAGCAGATATTGCTGTCGAAATGTAAATCCAAGATGACGGCTGCAATAGGTATCAATTTTTTCATCATGGGTGTCATTTTCATGGGTTTCGAGTGTGTTAAAGCCGATAGTGCTTTCGAAATGTAAATCCAAGATGGCGGCTGAAGCAGATATCAATTTTTTCATCATAGGTGTCATTTTCATGAGTTTCGAGAGTGTTGAAGCCGATATTGCTGTCGAAATGTAAATCCATGATGGCGGCTTCAATAGGTATCAATTTTTTTATCATGGATGTCATTTTCATGGTTTTCGAGGGTGTGAAGCCTATAGTGCTGTCGAAATGTAATTCCAAGATGGCGGCTGCAATAGATATCAATTTTTGCATCATGGGTGTCATTTTCATGGTTTTCAAGGGTGTTGAAGCCGATATTGCTGTCGAAATGTAAATCCAAGATGACGGCTGCAATAGGTATCAATTTTTTCATCATGGGTGTCATTTTCATGAGTTTCGAGGGTGTTGAAGCCGATATTGCTGTGGAAATGTAAATCCATGATGACGGCTTCAATGGGTATCAATTTTTTCATCATGGATGTCATTTTCATGGTTTTCGAGGGTGTGAAGTCAATAGTGCTGTCGAAATGTAAATCCAGGATGGCGGCTGAATAAGATACCAATTTTTTATCATGGGTGTCATTTTCATGAGTTTCGAGGGTGTTGAAGCCGATATTGCTGTCGAAATGTAAATCCATGATGGCGGCTGCAAAAGATATCAATTTTTTCATCATGGGGTTCATTCTCATGGTTTTCGCGGATGTTGAAGCAGATATTGCTGTCGAAATGTAAATCCAAGATGACGGCTGCAATAGGTATCAATTTTTTCATCATGGGTGTCATTTTCATGAGTTTCGAGGGTGTTGAAGCCGATATTGCTGTCGAAGTGTAAATCCATGATGGCGACTTCAATAGGTATCAATTTTTTTATCATGGATGTCATTTTCATGGTTTTCGAGGGTGTGAAGTCAATAGTGCTGTCGAAATGTAAATCCAGGATGGCGGCTGAATAAGGTACCAATTTTTTCATCATGGGTGTCATTTTCATGGATTTCGAGGGTTTTGAAGCCGTTAGTGCTGTCGAAATGTAAATCCATGATGGCGGCTGAAGCAGATATCAATTTTTTCATCATAGGTGTCATTTTCATGAGTTTCGAGAGTGTTGAAGCCGATATTGCTGTCGAAATGTAAATCCATGATGGCGGCTTCAATAGGTATCAATTTTTTTATCATGGATGTCATTTTCATGGTTTTCGAGGGTGTGAAGCCTATAGTGCTGTCGAAATGTAATTCCAAGATGGCGGCTGCAATAGATATCAATTTTTGCATCATGGGTGTCATTTTCATGGTTTTCAAGGGTGTTGAAGCCGATATTGCTGTCGAAATGTAAATCCAAGATGACGGCTGCAATAGGTATCAATTTTTTCATCATGGGTGTCATTTTCATGAGTTTCGAGGGTGTTGAAGCCGATATTGCTGTCGAAGTGTAAATCCATGATGGCGACTTCAATAGGTATCAATTTTTTTATCATGGATGTCATTTTCATGGTTTTCGAGGGTGTGAAGTCAATAGTGCTGTCGAAATGTAAATCCAGGATGGCGGCTGAATAAGGTACCAATTTTTTCATCATGGGTGTCATTTTCATGGGTTTCGAGTGTGTTAAAGCCGATAGTGCTTTCGAAATGTAAATCCAAGATGGCGGCTGAAGCAGATATCAATTTTTTCATCATAGGTGTCATTTTCATGAGTTTCGAGAGTGTTGAAGCCGATATTGCTGTCGAAATGTAAATCCATGATGGCGGCTTCAATAGGTATCAATTTTTTTATCATGGATGTCATTTTCATGGTTTTCGAGGGTGTGAAGCCTATAGTGCTGTCGAAATGTAATTCCAAGATGGCGGCTGCAATAGATATCAATTTTTGCATCATGGGTGTCATTTTCATGGTTTTCAAGGGTGTTGAAGCCGATATTGCTGTCGAAATGTAAATCCAAGATGACGGCTGCAATAGGTATCAATTTTTTCATCATGGGTGTCATTTTCATGAGTTTCGAGGGTGTTGAAGCCGATATTGCTGTGGAAATGTAAATCCATGATGGCGGCTTCAATGGGTATCAATTTTTTCATCATGGATGTCATTTTCATGGTTTTCGAGGGTGTGAAGTCAATAGTGCTGTCGAAATGTAAATCCAGGATGGCGGCTGAATAAGATACCAATTTTTTATCATGGGTGTCATTTTCATGAGTTTCGAGGGTGTTGAAGCCGATATTGCTGTCGAAATGTAAATCCATGATGGCGGCTGCAAAAGATATCAATTTTTTCATCATGGGGTTCATTCTCATGGTTTTCGCGGATGTTGAAGCAGATATTGCTGTCGAAATGTAAATCCAAGATGACGGCTGCAATAGGTATCAATTTTTTCATCATGGGTGTCATTTTCATGAGTTTCGAGGGTGTTGAAGCCGATATTGCTGTCGAAGTGTAAATCCATGATGGCGACTTCAATAGGTATCAATTTTTTTATCATGGATGTCATTTTCATGGTTTTCGAGGGTGTGAAGTCAATAGTGCTGTCGAAATGTAAATCCAGGATGGCGGCTGAATAAGGTACCAATTTTTTCATCATGGGTGTCATTTTCATGGATTTCGAGGGTTTTGAAGCCGTTAGTGCTGTCGAAATGTAAATCCATGATGGCGGCTGAATAAGATTCCAATTTTTTATCATGGGTGTCATTTTCATGAGTTTCGAGGGTGTTGAAGCCGATATTGCTGTCGAAATGTAAATCCAAGTTGGCGGCTTCAATAGGTATCAATTTTGTCATCATGGGTGTCATTCTAATGGTTTTCGAGGGTGTTGAAGCCGTTAGTGCTGTCGAAATGTAAATCCAGGATGGCGAATGAATTATGTACCAATTTTTTTAATACAGGTTGTCATTTTCATGATTTTTGAGGGTGCTGAAGCCGATAGCGCTGTCGAAATGTAAACCGAAGATGGCGGCTTCAATAGGTATCAATTTTTTCATCATGGGTGTCATTCTTATGGTTTTCGAGGGTGTTGAAGCCGATATTGCTGTCGAAATGTAAATCCTAGGTGGCGGCTGCAATAGGTTTTAATTTTTTCATCATGGGTGTCATTTTCATGAGTTTCGAGGGTGTTGAACCCGATAATGCTGTCGAAATGTAAATCCACGATGGCGGCTGCAATAGATATCAATTTTTTCATCATGGGTGTCATTTTCATGGGTTTCGAGGGTGTTGAAGCCGATAGTGCTGTCGAAATGTAAATCCAAGATGGCGGCTTAAGTAGGTACCAATTTTTTCATCATGGGTGTCATTTTCATGGTTTTCGAGGGTGCTGAAGCCGATAGTGCTGTCGAAATGTAAATCCATGGTGGCGGCTGCAATAGGTATAAATTTTTTTATCATGGGTGTCATTTTCATGGTTTTCGAGGGTGTTGAACCCGATAGGGCTGTCGAAATTTAAATCCAGGATGGCGAATGAATTATGTACCAATTTTTTCATACAGGGTGTCATTTATATAATTTTCGAGGGTGCTGAAGCCTATAGTGCTGTCGAAATGTAAATCCAAGATGGCGGCTGCAATAGGTACCAATTTTTCCATCATGGGTGTCATTTTTATGGTTTCGAGAGAGTTGAAGCCAATAGTGCTGTCGAAATGTAAATCCATGATGGCGGCTGCAATAGATATAATTTTTTTTATAATGGGTGTCATTCTCATGGTTTTCGCGGTTGCTGAAGCCGATAGTGCTATCGAAATTTAAATCCAAGGTGGCGGCTGCAATAGGTATCAATTTTTTCATCATGGGTGTCATTTTCATGGATTTCGAGGGTGTTGAAGCCGATAGTGCTGTCGAAATGTAAATCCAAGATGGCGGCTGAAGTAGATACCAATTTTTTCATCATGGGTGTCGTTTTCATGGTTTTCGAGCGTGTTGAATCCGTTAGTGCTGTCGAAATGTATTTAAACTACTTTAAATTATTCCGTTTAATCATGTTATTCGTAATTTATTTAATGCGCTCAAGGCATGCCCAATTGGGTTTACCAATTTTTTTCATTTCTTAAAATCTTAAATGTAATCTATCTAAGAAACTAAGGTTACACAAGGCGGACTTAATGCTATTTGGCATTCGATAGTAGTCATCCCTGGGTGTTAAAGGTAAATCTAATTAGTGACTAAACAACTACATATTATAATATTGTATTTAAATATGTAGGTAGTATGCTTCCCGTACACACATATGATAGTAATTGTCTTTTAGTTATATTGTTGAAGAAATTGTACCTTCCTCGTATATTTTGTTTTCTTTCTATTCGTTGCACTTTTGACATAATTGGGGCGGAAAACAGGACCTGAAAATTTTAGTATTGTGCTGTGAAATACTAATCTTAAGACGCCGTCATGGTAGTGGGTCTCGATCATTGTTAAAATTAAGAAAATGAAAGTTATCCTTAAGATAAGGAAGCGAATATGAATCGTTTAAAATGGAAGAAAGTATTAGTAAAATTCTGGAGATACAACTTTGGCAAATAGTAGACCATATTTTTATTATTAACTTTTTTGTATTATCGTGCAAAATTAATAAGTTCATCATACCAATATTACGCCAGCTTCTATGCATCACTTGGAAAATTAATAGGTACACTTATGAAATTGCTTCGTCCAGTTTCAGTGGACGAAGCAAAACAAGTATGTAAGGATCGTAGCAAGTGGAAAGAACTGGTCTCTGCCTACCCCCACGGGAAAGAGGCGTGATTATATGTATGTATGTATGTATGTATGAAATTGCCACTCTGCAATACTCGCCATTTCAATTCAAAATAATTTTTATTTGGCTAAGAATTATAATTTCAAATTAATTTTATATTAAAAATACGGAATTTCATTTTTCGAAATTAGCCATTTTTTTATTGATAAGCGTTATGTTTTCACGCATTTGAATGTTTTCGTCATCATGGATACAGCCAGCTTTCGACGTTAGCATCAAAAGAATATTCGTCCATTTACGTCAACTTGGCAGAATAAAAATGAACTCAATGATCGCCAGCGCAAAGAACGCGTCGAGACGTGACTTGCACTGCTCAACACACACACACACAAACAAAGGAATTCTGAACCGCATTGTTAGCTGCGACGAAAAATGAATTCTGTTTGACAATCGCAAGTAGTTTGGATCCTGGTGCAGGACCTAAAAATGCTCTGAACGAAAACTTACCGCGAGAAAAAAGATGCTCACTGCTTGCTGCTATAGTGCAGGTGTGATTTATCGCAGCTTCCTACCAAACGTGATGAGCATTACTGCAGATGTGTACTGTGAAGAACTGAACACAATCATGGAAAAGCTCGCACGTCTCACACTGCTCAACAGACGGCCTCCAAGTTACAAGAGCTGGTGTTGGAAACTCTCCGTCATTAGCCGTACTTACCAAACCTTGCACCTTCTTATTTTCCAAAATTCGGATAACTTTTTGGCGGGGAAAGAAATCAATACCCGAGAGGCAGTACAAAATGCCTTTGAAAAATTTGTTGCTTCCTGTCCAGCTGATTTCTTCAAGAAGGGCATCAATAAACTGCCACCGCATTGGCAAAGGTTCATCGATTGCAAGGCTGATTACTTACATTAATAGTAATAAAAATATAGAAAAACAAATTACGTTAACTTATTTCATAAGAATCGATTACAAAATAGTTTGTTTTATTAATAGGTAATAAATATGAAACAGTTTAGACAAAATGAGTTCAGACAAACGCTAAACCCTTATCCACACTGATAATGGCTTTCACCTTAATGTCTATAAGAATCACGTCGTTTTGGCTAAACGACCGTAATTTGTATAACTTTAGGGCATTTGATTTGCTTTCTGGCTACGTGTGTATGTAATTATTTTAAGGTTTAGCTATACATAATATAATAAATATGTAGAAAATTCGTGTCTGTAATTCTAATATAATCTTGAATAAACAAGTCCCGGGGACTAAATAAATGGTATTGATGTTAAATGAGTTGTTTTTAGAATTTTGGTCTGGCTGTCTGTCTGTCCGTGTATTCAATGCAAAAACTACTGAACCCGGAGCAACTTATAGGCTGCTTTTTATCCGACTACGGTTTACGATTACGATTCAAAAATGAAGGTTTTAAGATGAAGTATTTTCCTTCCTTTAGATATTAATTTTCGATTATATATGATTTGTTAGTTAATAGGTGGAACGACGGGTGTTTTTTCAAATAAATACCGTATTTATAATTTAAAAATAAAGTTTAAAATTTGTTTTAACCCATGCATAACAATTTGAAAATCGGTCGGCGATCTACGTTTTAATTATCAAAACAGCGCCATCTATCATCAAATGGAAAATGTAGTAGTATATTTTGCCTCCAGTTATTAATAAGTTATATAATATAAATAACTTTCTTTATATATTTAAATAATTAGATTTATAAAATCGTTTTAAAATTCTAACTTTAATTTTTTGTAATTTCTTTTTGTTATTTCATTTTAAAAGCGTTATAATTTAAATAGATAATAGTGACGTCTATCAAAGTTTGAAAATTGATATTGTTTTTAGTTCAATTACTAACTATTACTATCATTTCGTGAAATAGTGTAATTTCATGATATATAACACTGTTTGTTGACCATTTTTCACACACCGTTTTTCTACGTGGTAGAGCCATGCTGCAGCTATATTATGGTTGTAGCACGAATGGGTTGGCTCGACCGGGGAAGGACCACGCTCTCACAGAATACCAGCGTAAAATAGTAGCTTAACGCTGCTGTGTTTCGTATGGTGAGTGTAGAGAACCGGAGACCCCTTTTACTGGAAACGAGGCATTGCATCTTAGTCCTCATGGGTGACAACGCATCTGAATTTTGATTCTTAATTGAAGATAGATGTAGATGTCTATGGGCCACAGCATCCACTTACCATCAGGTGGACTGAGTGCTCGTTTGTCACCCTTATCCTATAAAAAAAATCATGTCATGATATAGCTTGACCAAATCAATAAATAGAAAGGGTTTGACGATATTAATAACTAAAAAAAAATACAAAATTGCTATTTCATGATCATATCGGTAAATAGTTTTCACCGCTAGCAGCGCTGATGGCATATTTTTAACAGAAACAGAATTTTTAACAGAATCAACATCACGTTATACCTTTTTTTATGATAAATAAATGTTCGCGACTTTGGGGTTGCTATTGAGCCAGTCGCACCCTAAACTTCTATCGCTGATAGTACTAGATAGTATAGTTTTGGCTATCATAGTTTTAATGTATTAATAGCTCCATCTACTTTCTGCTAAATAAACTAATGAAAGTAACTGATAAAATTAAATTTTAGAAAGCTAATGAATACTTATTCATGCAGCATCAAAAATTATTAGACTTAACATACTCGTATCCAGACCGGTGCCCATTATCGTGGATGATTTATTGCAATTACCACGTTTTGCAAAATGACTAACGACACTGTTACACTGGATGCTGTACAAAACACATGTGTTTCATATGCACAGTATTCAATCCTGTGCATAGTCGTGAAAAGTTTGTAAGCTGCTACTTTACTTTTTTACCTTTAAAGAAATAAATCAGTTTGTCATTTTAGATAGCTTTCATATTTTCAGACAAATTAAGATTTTTGTGACCGTCCTGATTTCATAGCTCACATAAGTGAAATAACAATGATAAATAAACAGGCTCTTGCGAAAAAATACCTTAATTATCAAAGATTGTACTTAAACAAAGTTTTATTTTATTTTAATGTTCAAAGGCGGTAATCCAACTGATACAAACGAAAATTTCGTAGAAAATAAGCATTATTATATATTATAATTTTTCGTAGGAATCGGTGTTCCATTGCGAGGATTTGTTGTCTATCAGATTTGATACAATGGTTGGGACAAAACTGAACATGTTGACATTCTTCAAACTTCCCGGAGCGTAAAAGAGCGATATGTCCCTTTACGTTTTTACGAATTTTCATCCAAAGTTGTGTAAAAAAAACCCGCGTATAAAAAGTTAAAATTAACGTAATAAAGTCCGTATAATTTGCTTTATTCAATGTGTAATATTCATCATTATTCATTAGAACAGCATTTATTAAATTTTGAAGTCTACTCGAATGTAAAAAAACATCAGCATCTATTTTATGGTGCCAAGCAATATTAAATGGGACCAATCGTATGAATGAAATATCGCAAATAAAGATTATACCGTAAATTGATAGAAGACCATGAAGTCATCATTATTTTGTTAAAACTATATTAACTTTAATTATAAATGAAAGTTAAGAGTAAAATGTAAATAATAAAATTTACGGCACAGGACTCCATCCTGAATCAGCAAGCTGTCCCATTGGGCCCAATAGCTTTTCGTGGTCGAACTCATTGCTGAGACGTCGCTCCACTTGGGCTTAGGAGCACTGGCCTTCATCCATTTCAGAATCGGCTTAATGTCCGAATCTTCCTACTGTACATGTTGTAGGCTGTCCTTCCACTCATTGCTGAGCTGGTCTGTCCTGAGCATCCTCACAGATACCACTTCCTTATCCTCTTGCCTAGTACAATGCTTGCAATCTTCAGGGCAAGGTCTTCTTGACAATGCATCTGCATTGCCATGAGATTTCCCGCTGCGATGTTCGATCACAAAGTCGTATTCCTGCAGTAGTTCAATCCATCTCGCAACTTGTCCTTCTGGATTTTTGAACTGCAATAGCCAGCCAGTGCAGCCAGTGCAGCATGGTCAGTTCGTAAGTCGAATTTCCGCCCTAGAAGATATTTTCTAAAATTCTGCAAGGACTTTACCACAGCAAGCAATTCCCGTATTGTGACCCAATAGTTCCTTTCCGGCTTTGACAACGACTTGCTGAAGTACACTATCATAATCTCTTGATCACCTTTCCGTTGAGACAATACACCGCCAAGTCCTATATCACTTGCGCCTGTGTCAACTATGAATTCCTTGCCCACATCAGGGTACCCCAAAATAGGTGTTTTGCACAGACGGTTCTTGAGCTCCTGGAATGCAATATCGGAACTTTCATCCCAGCAGAAATGTCGCTTCTCCTCGGTTAGCTTGTGCAGAGGTTTGGCTATATCTGCAAAGTTCTTCACAAATCGCCGATAGTAAGAGCACAAACCCAAAAATGCTCTAAACCTCTGTCTTGCCTTTTGGAACCGGCCACACTTTGATAGCGGCAATTTTCTCTGGATCCGTGCGGATACCTTCTTCCGACACTACATACCCCAAAAAACTAACTTGCCGTTTGAATAGTGAGCACCATGGACTAGATGATGGTTCAATAACACCATCCTTCACCATTCCCTCAATCATGGTTTCCACTTCCTTTTCACGTGCTACAGGCAATCTTCTTGGCCGCTGACGAATAGGCAATTCTTGTCCTGTGTTTATTTTGTGTTGAACTAAGCCAGTCTTTCCTATGTCAGCTTCATTTGACGAGAAAACATTGGCGTACTTGAGTAACAACTTCTTCGCCTTGACCATTTCATTCGGGGAGAGAACGCTGCGACAGTCTTCTAAAAGTGTGGTCACTCTCGTTTGTACATCCTTGCTGAGGGTCCCAGTCGATAGATATTGGCACCGACGCAACCAATCCACTTCTTCACTGGTACCAACCAATATGCCTTTTTCTATAATCTGTTCCTGATCACAAAGGTTCAGTACACGTACTCCTGAGATGTCGGCGGATCTGACCAAGGTTCGAGCCACTATCCATGGAAGGTCGTTGTCTACCCTTTCCACGAGTACGCAACGAAGAGTTTGACCAGGATTCCGAGGAAGTCTAACCGGCACAACCGTTTCCAATCTCGGCGGAAGAACAATCTTCTTAAGGCTGTACACATTCCCTGGTAATGCCCCTTCCACGAAAAATTCCTCTTGTCCACATTTCAAAACACCTTGCTTAACGTCGATCTCACAACAATTCTTCCTCATAAAGTCTAGGCCCAGGATGCAGTAGTCCATTATATCAGCCACGATGACATAATGCAGGTAGATCATGTTGCCTAGCTTGAACTCCATCTCCTTCTCTCCACGGACGGGTATGCGCTGACCGGTAGCTATCACCAAATTAATGCGTTCTCGGTTGTATGCGGAGTCCCCAAGGAACCGACTTATAAGTTGGGAACTGACAACCGTGCGAGAGGCTCCAGTGTCTATGGTCAGTTTACACGGTGTTCCGTTGACTTCGCCCTTGATGATTAGGCTGTTCCCATCATGGGTTTGTGAGATCGAAATCCTTGGGGCTTTTTTAACATCAGCCAGCACCCGCCCCGCAGTCCTGGCGTTTACTCGTTTCCCTGCTGCTGCTGGGCGGTGCTATTAGCCGCACTACCCTCTCGAGATCGATCACCTTCCCTTTCTACAGTTCGCTTAGGGCAGCTGGATCGAAGATGGCCCCTTTCCCCACAGCCGTAGCACCTAGGGCTGTAGCTTTTGTTACGGTCCTGAACTGTAGCTGCTGCAACCTCCCTGACGCGGTGGGAACGATAATCCTGCCGCACGGCTTCCACCTCCAATGCATGCGTCAAGGCGTCCTTAAGCGTCTCGTGGTGCCCGAGCCTCACAGCAGCTCTAACTTCAAGGTCGCGGATGCCGTCGATGAATGTCTGCACCAGGTTCCCTACAATGAGCGCAGGTACAGACTGGTATGCTTTTCGAACCAGCTTCTCCACCTCAAGGGCCCACTGCTGCAGGTTTTCGTTACTGCGTTGCACGCGATCTTTGAGCTGCGCACGAAAGACGTGTTCCAGATGAGCGTCGCCATATCTCGCCTCCAATGCCTCAAGGAGCTGTCCGTAAGTCACTTCCTTACCGAGAGCTTCCAGAACAATTAAGCCCTGGTCGCGTAGGCCTAGGGTGAGAGCAGTCATGGCCTAACTTTTATTCCAGCCGTTCGCTTTCATGACAGCCTCGAAATGGATTTTGTAGGCCAACCAGGAAGAAGTCCCGTCGAACGGTGGCACTTTGAATCCACGTAGCGAAGGTGTTGTAGCTACCACGGGAGCTGTAACTCCATCCCCAATTTTGAGGTCGTTCAGCGTTTTCTTCACGTCAACCATCACGTTGTCAACCCGATTATTCACTTGGTCGATTCGGGTTTCAGCTTCCGACATGCGGTTGTCATGTTGAGCAACCCTATCCTTCACCTCCTTTATCTCTTTCCCGAAGGTAGCGTGAAGGTCCTTCATGAGAAGAAGCTGCACTTCCAACCGACGGCCCTGTTGCTCCTGTTGGCAGGCCTGTTCCTCCTGTCCGCGCTGCAGCTGCTCTTCCAACCGACGGGCCAGTTCCTCCTGTCCGCGCTGCAGCTGCTCTTCCAACCGACGGCCCTGTTCCTCCTGTCAGCGCGCCTGTTCCTCGTGACGGCGAGCCTGATCCTGCAACATCATCATCAGAGCACCTAAGTCAGGTGCTTCAGATTCAGGAGCTGCAGACGGGCCGGCCTCCGTGGTCAGCATCTGGCCCTCCGACGTTTGCGTTACATTACCAAATCGTCTCTGTTCCGCCTCCAGCTGGCGTTGACTTCGGGTACGGATACCCTCCATGTCGTCCTTTGGTAAAATCGGCATGATTTGATCCCACTTCTGACACCAATTGTTACGAGCTTGGGGTTTGAGACAATTAAAACTGCCGATTGAATTACTAAAATTGACACTTTAATTACACAACACTAATTACAATCTAAAACCACACTAATAATAAAACACAATCACTTTAGTTATTTCGCTTCGAAGTATTTCCCTGTATCGCCAATTCAATACTGCCCCGGTCGTGGTCTATCCCGGCCTTATATAGGGCCTCGGATAGTTTCCAGAACCTTCTACTGTAGCGACATCTAGAATGTTCGAGTACATATCGGTCCCGAAATTTCTGGAAGGATCTCGACTCTCCTAGTTCTGCTACTCGACACTGGAGGGCGCTAGTGTAACTAGTGTTGCCATGTACAAGACATCAATAGTGGCGCGCAACACTTTCTTATACTCGACACTAGAGGGCGCTAGTGTAACTAGTGTTGCCATGTACAAGACATTAATAGTGGCGCGCAACACTTTCCTTTACTCGACACTAGAGGGCGCTAGTGTAACTAGTGTTGCCATGTACAAGACATTAATAGTGGCGCGCAACAATATGATATTTATATGAAAAACATCCGTCATCCCGCCTATAACTAAGATGTATTAGAAAATTAACATTTAAAGGAAGAAAAACACTTAACCTTATTTTTTTGAAGTTCAGTAATCGGATAAAAAGTTGTTTCGGGTTACTAACTACTCACATACAAAATTTCATGTATGTCGGTACAGTATTTTTTGCGTGAATCCATAATACACAGACAGACAGACAGACAAAATTCTAGTTACTACTAATTTGGCTACAGAACCCTTTATTTAGTACCCTGGACTTGAATTTTCATGAACATATTAGAATTACAGACACGACTTTTCTACAGATTTATTATATGTATAGATTTGATAATGATTGAAATCACTGTGTAGTGACGGCTTAAGAACCTACAGTATAAGTATATCTCACCCCATATTATCCAGTGTCTGTACAACGCAACAAAAGCAAATGAACAGGGCAGCATTGATGACATGGATACATGCAACAGTTCGAAAATAAAATCTGAGTGTACAAAAACTTTATCCTGTTATTTTCGAACTGCATTGTTGATTGCCCCGCTGCGCTGTATAGTAGTAGTTAAGTTTACAATTAACAGTGAGTTTCAGTATTTTTCTAAACATAGAATAGAGAATAAACAATATTCTATTTGATTATTCTCTATTCTATTTGATAATATGAACGAAAATGACGATGGTGTGTTTTTCCTAATGTAGTCGTGTTAGGAGTAGTGGTGTTGGGAGAAGCAGTGACGGGGATATTGCACGCAATTGAGGAAGTGCGGGAGGTGCTCTTGAAACAAGGTGAGACACTTTTTTTATTATCTACCCGAATATTAGTCAATTAGTTTTAACATTTTTATATAATATATTTCCGCAAAGTAACGCCTCATTCTATTAATTAACTTTAATGAGGTGTTTAATTTCAAACCCTTTCGAGTGGACTAAGTTAAATCGCAATTAGGCGTAATTGGCGGTGGCGGTAGCAATCCGGAGTAAAGAAGATGGCGGTGTTTCCCCCCGTGCATCGGAAAGCACATAAAGCCGTTGGTCCTGCACCTAATCTCTCTCCGATCGTGTCGGCTTGCCGTTCCATCGGACTATGAGAGTGAGGGAATAAAGAGTGCACCTGTGTTTGCGCATACACTCGGGCACAATAATCTTGCCCTGCGCAGATAGATGGCTAGTCTCTAGGGTCTAGAGGACGTTATCGCAAGTTCAAATTAACAACTAAAATGTCGTTTAAATATTTATATTAAAATCATCATCTCCGTTAGTAGATCAATTAATATCAAGAGTAATGTTTCCAGTTGAAAGTAGTAAAAGAAGTACTCTGATGCATCTTTTAAAATTATGACAATTATAAATTGTGTTATATCTGTTAATTATTGAAATAAAAGGGAAGCATCGATATTAAATATTTCAAACAAGGAAACCGCTATTAATTATTATGTAAGGTTTCATTACCAATAATCAATTTAATTATGCCTAAAATGTCCTGGAGAGTTAAATATAAATGAACTACATGTAACGAATAATAATAGCAAATATTACGTTTCCATCGTAAATTATTCCTACAAATGTACGAGTTAATCCAAAAGCTTTTTAATTCTGGGCTGTTCATTGTTATTTAAAGTGAAATTCTAAGGAAACTTCAATTTTACAGTTCAATTTCTAAAGCGCAAGAAATTCGAAGGGAACTTGAATTTTTTAGTTTAATAGCGATATTCAATTTCCAGTATTTAATGACGATTTTACATCCATAATCAACCTAGACACCGCGTCTTTACTTGCACTGCTAGTTGCATATCATGCTAAGGTACAATTTAGAGCCTCACTATCATCATCATCAACATTGCACTCTGTCAAAGTCCAATGTTTAACATAAGCCTGCGTCACAGTTTGCCTCGTAGAGACATAATATTCCATAATTGCAAAGAAGAAGGACACGTATCCATACATTCTTGGGTCCAAGTGTTAACAAGATGAAAGTAGGACCATTTGAAAGCGTATATATAAACAATTCATAGTTTATCAGGTAACAGGTTATTTTTCACTATAGTTACTTAATGATATAAAATCAGGATCAAAATAAGATCTCTAAAAGTGGTATGGTTAATAATGGAACAAAATGGTGAAACGATTAACGAAAGTTAAAACAACAACAAGTAAGTGAATATTAAAGATATCGATCTGAGATCGATTACTTGAATTGTTTTTGTAACTGTTACTTGTTGAAATATGGATATTTTGTACTTTTTATTATTATTTTATAGATATGTAAGCAAATATTTTTTATCTCCCTAGTTAACACAGAAAAATTAATCGAAAATGGATATTAAAATGCTCAATTTAATCGAGAGTCGATTATATTGCGCTCGTTTCAAATCGAATCGAATATCTGTCCTTTTCTTTTAAGTAAATAGTTTGGAATTTGAACTGTCAAGTTTCAAAATGAGACGTCCTCTATTGGAAGATAAAGTTCAGAAATGAGAATTTCACTAGTGTATTCTTTATGGTAATCGATTTATTTCCATAAAGAATACACTAGAATCGATTTTCTAACTTATTTCTTACTTTATGGTTTTTTTGAATTCTAGATTGTAAAAAGAGCTACTTTTTTGTATTTTACTTTAGAAAAATATGGCCAGTTTCTTAAAATATAAAATCAATTTTTTATTACAATATTTAATTACAATTCAATTAGTTAACTTTAGGCCCAAAACTCCCATTATCCTTTGCTTCGCTTGTCAGGCGGATGGGCAACCCTAGTTTTTATTACTTTGAGTTGATAATGGTCGTCACCAATTAATCTTTGTTTTATTTTTCAGGGTGATCATAGAAAAGATAACAATTTTTTTTATGAAATTGAATTAAGAAACGAAAGTACAGGCTACCTGATGGTAAGTGGCTGCAGCTGCATAGATATCTGCTATCAACTTCAAATAAAGGAAGCTACAGATGCGTTGTCGCCTCCTAGGACTACGGTGGAATATCTCACAACCTGTAATTATACTGGCTCTCTATACCCTTCCAAGTCTGAACATTTAGTGCACGCACTGCTATTTGACGGTAGAAATAGGTAGGAGTGTGTCAGCTCCAGGTCGACGGCTCCGTGGCGCAGTGGCTTAGCAATGAGTTGTTGCGCTGGGGGCCGCGGGTTCGTATCCCACACGGAACAAGTATTTGTAAGGCCTACAAATAATTGTTCAGGGCCTAGATGTTTGTCATCGTGCAATTTATGTTTGTTACCTGCCTCCAAGATACAAGAGAAGATCCTAGTGTGGGGGTAACGTTTTTAAAGGCAAAGAAAAAGAAAAAAGAAACTATCCAGACGCACTTACAGGCAGAAAAGAAGTCCTAGCACCTAGTAGATATAATCGTCTACCTCAATTTATTTTAAGTAGTCATCCATACGATTAGCTGAGGTCAACATCACTATCATTGTATTTGTGCGTATAAACACTTATGCCAGTATCTTCAATTCCGAATTATTATAAATTGTAGGTAAATAAATAATTGTTAGAAGAATACCTTTTTTAAATGTAACGGTTACAAACGAGCACACAGAGTGCGTCTAATGCTACGTGGATGCTGTAGCCCAAAAACACCAACGATTACTCAAAATATTTTGGAATGCCTGAGGACTAAGTTGGAATATCAAGTTCCTATTAAAAATAATACAAAAATGGTAATAATGCTAAGGCGTGACTCTGCCACGTAAAACTATGTGTTTTCTTAATACAAAATATATGTGTGAATACAAAAGTATTTTAACCTTTAAGTGACATTTTGGGTGTTAGTAATCCAAATGTATATCCGCTCAAAGGCAACCCACGTACGAAAATGTAATTTAGCAACTAAAATATTGTCTTTCTTTCGTTTTTAGGTGACATATATACAGAATTCAAGGGTTATGCTAAGTTTTTGAATTTATTCATATTTTATTATTATTGAACTAACGGATACCCGGCGTGTACTACTACGCTAAAAAAAGAAATACATTTTTTTAATTGTTGAAAAAAAAGGAATATTGTTTATTTATTGACTTTTTTATCTTAATGCCTATTGCATTGTTTTGGTGGTCTAAAACCACCTTGACTTTATAATGAAACCGATTTGGGGCACATAGGTGGATTGTTTCAAAGTTTATAACGGACATAACTAGAAACAATTTTTTGTTTTATATACAGATTTTATATACAGAAAGATCTTATTGCTACCGATACAACGGTATAGTTTTCTCGTTTACGCCAGACCTGGAATACCCAGACCGGTGACGAGGCGCAGCGTCAAGCTGCGAAGCGCCGTGTACTATGATCGCCAATTCACCCACCTAGCTTGGCAAAATAACGAGAAATGTCCATGTCCAACAGTGGGCGTTTGAAGATTTTTCGAAGAAGACTTATGAAATTACTAATATTAACATTGATATTACACTGTATGCCGTGTATCTTTCACGTGGGTGTCTAGAACAGAGCTCGAATATTTCTGTAGCAGTACAAGGGGTCTTCGCTTCTAGTAATTTTACACTGGTATTTTGTGAGAGCGTGATCCTACCCCGTTAGAGCCGACCCATTCGTGCTACAACTAATATAGCTGCAGCATAGCTTTACCATTTAATTATATGGATTAAAAATTTTACACATGGACACTAAACAGAATTAGTATTACAAGAATAACAAACACTGTAGCATTGAGACATTAGAAAATATTACATGAAATATTACATATACCTGTTCTTTTTCGAGTACAGATGTAGATGTCTATAGGCCATAGCATCTTATATATAATACGTTCAATTAAGTGAGCTATGTGTGTCAACAAATCTCTAGCTTTTTTAAATGAGCTGAATTCTATATTAAAAAAAAACTTAATTATTACAATTTCGACTGCCGTTTTCTAATTACTGTTATGAATTTTAAATTATCATCATCACCGTTGCAGCCCTTCAAAAGCACTGCTGAAAATACAACCCCCACCCACTCCCAGGAATGCCACAAAATGCAATCTACATCCATCGAATTCCTAGATCTCTTACCAGATCGTTTCACTTCATCTAGTTCTACACTTTAATTACGCGTACGAGGCTGCCAATCAAGATTTTTTATACCCATTATAATACGTAGGTACTAGTTTGTAACATAATGAAGAACAAAAGTTGGTTAATCATAAAGCAGTATAGCAACCAATAGTTGATTTATATAAACTTTGACAATCCAAAAATAATTACACAGATATGTTATTTGAGCATTCCATGTTCGTATTATGTTACTACAAAAGCGGATATTGTGAAAATTTGTTCGAATAACATGCTATTAACTTTCTCGTGAAACAATACAATTTCATGCGGTAACGAATTCAAATTACTTTTTAGTATATTTTATATATTACATAGTAGTAATTTTTTTTAACTGATTTTGGCCCAACCTGGGATTCAATCTCAGAACTTCATAATCAGCAGCCGCCTTAAGATCAGCGAGGCAGTCGAAAAAACATAATAAACCCTTATGTTACCTAGCTGGTATAGATGGAATAGTCCTCATTTACCTTGAAATGGTTTTAGGACGAAGTAAAAACCCCATACTGCTCCTGTGCGTTTTGATGCCTCACATTTCCTTAAAGTATTTATCATTTTGCTGATTTAAATTATTATTTTTCTGAGAGGCGCCTTATGCTTCTCTGGCTATTTTTTTTTTGTTGTACAAAGAACAGTTTCGTAAGAAAGTTATAATGTTAGGTATTTTTCTTGAAAATTTTGAAAATCTCAGAAGAAGCATTGACCTTTTATTTGTTCAATTCTGTTTTACCCCTCCACGTAAAAGGGGCGAAGAAAAAGATTGGCTCACCAGCAAGTACTCGGTCTTACAGAATAAAATATGCATTATATGTAGATAACGAATAAATTAATATAAATTTTAAAAACAGCATTTATCATGAACTGTGGTGATGCCAGTAAAAATACTAAAAGTCCATTCATGAAATTAATGAACGATGACACGTTTTTTAATACGTCAGCAAAATTTCAAAATTGAAAATGGGTGAAAATTTAATTTAATAATTCCATTACAATTTTAAAAAAAACATCGCATTAGAAATCAGAGTAACCAACATAGCTCAACGGATTAGTAAGCTAAAGTGGCAATATGAACCGATAAAATAAATATCGGCACGAAGAACCGATAACCTATGGGGAAGAAAGGTTCTTCAGTGGCAGCCTCGTACCGGTAGACGGACTGTATGGCGGAATATATGGAGTGACGACCTGGTAAGACATGCAGTAAGTCGATGGATGCAAGTGGCTCAGGATTTGCTTTGTACCATTTTTTGAGCGTGGCCTATGTTCAGCAGTGGTCTTGTGAAGGGCTGTAGTGATGATGATGATGATAACAATTTTAACATTACATTACAATACATACATGCATACATATAGGTTAAGCTAATAAAATGTGTGTAAAAAGGAGTGATTTATGCGGGGTAATATAGGTCTGCTTCAAAATTTGTAATTGAAAACATAAAAGTAGGCAAATATTTAAATGATTAAAAATTTCATATTGAGAAATCGGAAATATTCTCTTAATAAAATATTTGATTTAACATAACGGTAAAGCTACTTTAATAGGCTTATATTGACAGGACCAAAATAGAGATGAATGTAGACACGTATATTTTGCGCCTTCTTTAAAACGTCGATTATCAGATTTTGTCGAATTGTTATAAGTAGTTGCTATTATTTCCTAGGCGGAAAAGATAAAACAGCTTAAAATTATGTAAGTTACCAATTTATAAATAAAATATTCCAATTCAAAATTATTTTCTCTAATTTGATGAAGGCATTTTATATTGGATGAAATTACACAAAAACATTGGTTGTGTGGCAGCGGCCTAGAATACTGCCACTCGCTCTCATCTCATGGTCGTAGTACAAGCTGACAGAGGGAAATGCAATAAAAAAGGAGGCCTTTAGGCCTCGGACGGATAGCGGCATAACCATTCCAGTCATCATTAGGCTAAAAATACCCAGGCCTGTGATGGGCAGCAGCATTACAAGTGCGATGTGTCTGGCAATACGATCACCAACCCACTTGTACAGCGTGGCGATTAAGGATAAATCCGTCCATGAATAGCACCACAAAAACACGACCCCCAAATCCCGGTCGTCCCATCATACCTGGTCGTGGCAGCTATCATGGCAACGGTGGGGCAGAGGGTGAAAAGAATCCCCGGGAGAGAACAGGTTACCACCAAAAACTGGACTTGGCGACGTGTAATCGACGGACTCTGCGGCAAAACGGAAACATTTATGAACTGGAAGCTGAGCTGGAGATATTTTCCAGCTCAGCTTCCGGCATATTATAGAGTAAAGTGAAGTTTGAAGAGAGGGAGAGGACACACTTACCCTACAATCGGGCCATCTGCTCTACTTTCGAGGGAGACGGCCTTTCCCAAAGCAGATGAAATATGTTTCCTCGTTCACAGGACCCTCACTAACAACATTGTAGAAATTTCCAGTGTATCGACAGGGATAGCATACCTAGCACTGAATTGATCAAAGAGATAATCTCTGAAGATCGTACAAGTTTATGCCCCGGCCCCGGCACATTCGGATGATGAAGTTGAAATTGTACATGAAGACATTTATAGGGTCTTATATAACACCGCTAAGGCTCACTACAATGCACACAATGGCACACCAACACTTCGTACTAGAACTTAAAAACCGATTCAATGCCTTGGATCAACGTTGAATATTGATGAGGATCTTATCAGCGTGATCAAGATCTTAAGCGACGAAGGCAACAGATTTTGTAGGAAGCAAAATATGGGCCGAAAGTCGAAGTTCTCAGATGAGTCACTTCAGCTTATAAAAAGAAGGCGTGAATTCACAACAGCAAAGCCATCGGAACATGTGACATTAACCAAGCTTGTGAGGAAAGCTGTGAGGCAGGACCTGCGTCGCTCTATTTGCAATTACGGTACAAGCGGTAATGGAGCGAAACAAGGGATCCAAAGTCTTTGCTTAGGAGCTTGGGAGAAGTCACATTGCAAGACTACAGACGCATGATGGCAAAGTCCTCTTGTCAAAGCCTAAGGTTCTTTCTTAGATCGAAGACTATTATGGCAAACCTCACATAAGTCACAACCTTCACCTAAATACAATGATCCCAGAATCATACTGTCCCGCTACAATACCGAGCAGCTGCCAGACATCTGCCTTGAGGAGGTTGAGTTCGCCCTCGAACAACTTAAAAATGGATCTCCGGTTCTCTACACTCACCATACGAAACGCAGCAGTGTTAAGCTGCTATTTCACGCTGGTATTCTGTGAGAGCGTGGTCCTTCTCCGGTAAATATAGCTGCAGCATGGCTCTACCAAGTGGAAATTAGGTTAGTTAGACTGGGCTGCATTTAGAAAGGTCCATCGGGTTTTCTCGTCACCTATATTACCATGTTGAGTAGACGTTTTATGAAGTGGAGACCCCGTCTAAGCTAACGAAGTGTGAGACCAGAGTGGCTGGTAGTAACTGGATGAATGTATCCGAAGATCGGGCTAAGCGGCGCGCCTTGGGGGAGGCTTATATCCAACAGTGGACTGTCGCAGGATGATGATGATGATCACGCAAAAGCTTGAATTGGATCTTTAATTATAGAGATCATTATTTATGCTAGTGTTTAAATAATCAGAATATATTAGGTTGATTAATAAGTTTTTGGAAATGCAATGAAAGTAGGATAAGTGTATGTAATATTATGTATTTATTTGTCAACGTAATTGCCTTTCAAGCTAATACAACTTCAGTAGCGTTTTGCAAGTTGATTAATTCCTTTCGAAAAAAGAAGCTTAAGCCTGTGACTCAAAAAAGGCCTCTACAGTACACATCTCATCATCGCCGTCAAATATTATACCACGCAAGTGCTTTCTCAGGTGAAATTCACTCAGAGCTAGGTCCAGAGAATATGGTGAGTGCTGCATCAACTGAAATTCAGCAGTTCATATGGCAGCGCCTGCAGCGTCAGATCGATGGGCAGGGGCATTATCATGATGAAAAAGCAATCAAGCATGCAATTTTCCTTAACGTTTATTCTTTAAGTTCATCGTGTAGTTTTTTTATTAATGATATGTTATAATCTCCGGTTATTGTCTCTCCTTTATTTACAAAGTCAATCATTATTATGCCTTCCGCATTCCAGAAGACAGAGGCCATTATTTTTTAGCGGACGCAGACTTGAATCTTTTGACTGGCGGGGATGACAGTTTTTTCCACGCCTTGCTTTGCTTTTTCGTCTTCAGGTCAAAATGGTGTACCCACGTTTCATCTGCAGTTACGAAACGAGCCCAAAAAGAATCTGATACTGCTTCTTTTTTTGCTAAATTGAGCTTTGAAATGTAAACTCATTTTTTGGGCGTCTATTCACATTCGCGCAGCCAATTGTTCCAAGTGAAAGCTTTACAATCTCAGCTAAATAACGGATATTCACACGTCGATCTGCCTTAACAATTTTTTCCATTTTTTTTACATTTTGTTGCGTAGCGGCCGTTCTAGGTCGCCTGGTGCGTGTTTCGTCATTGCAGGCGGTTTTGCCGCGTTTCAGCGCACCAGTGTGCTACTGTACAATAAGACGGAACTTTGTCTGCCAAAGTAGACTACTTATCAAAAAAAAACAGTTTTTATAGAAAAATATTTCAGGAAATAATTAATAACCGCACGAAGTTCATTTTTTTCCTTTTTTAATACGAATCAATTTCTCGCCAAATGTGAAGTTTGAAAAAAAAAACGAGTAAAGTTTTCCATTTAGTTTTAAACTACTTATGAATTTAAGATTCGAAAAAAATTTAATGATAAGTGTCCTATTCTGAAAACTTATTGAACAACCTAGTATAATTTCTATTATTTCAAGCACTACGGTATAACTTATGATTTTAATCTTTGAAGATTCACAGCTAAAGATAGACAATCCCCAAGAAATGCCAAAAACATAGCTAACCTGGTCACCATCGTCGTCATCATCATCATCATATGTCCACTGCTGAACATAGGCTTCCCCCAAGGAATGCCACAAAGCACGGTCCTGAATCACCTGCATCCATCGACTTCCTGCATGTCTTACCAGGTCGTCACTCCATCTAGTGGGGGGTCGCCTTACACTTCGCCTACCGGTACGAGACTGCCACTCGAGAACCTTTCTTCCCCATCGGTTTCGGTTCTTCGAGCTATATGGCCGGCCGACTGCCAATTCAGCTTACTAATCCATTGGGCTATGTCGGTTAATCTGGTTCTGGTTACCATACACATACATTATTACATACTATTCTGGTAAGAGGCTGCTACTCAAGAATGTTTCTTACCCATCTGTAGTCAGTATCGCCTAAGGCTCAATCTCAGTATATGTACTGGCAACACGCATTGGTTGTACACTTTTGCTTTTCATGTTTTGAGGAATACATGACGAGAAGAATGACAATGATTCAACGTATTTTACTTTACTGGACGCTGCCTAGCCGAGTTGGATCCACGTATGACTTCTGGGTCGAAGTTAGGCTGACCTAGTCGCAAAATTTGTCATTGGTAAAGATTTGTACTACAACTATATCACTAATATAGCATGGCTCTACCACATTAAAACTATATGTTCATGAATTCAGGATGGAGTCCTGTGCTGTAAATGGGAAAATGGTCGGGGAGACAGCTGTCATCTGCAAATGGATATCCCTAAAGTTAATGTACCGGATGTTCTACAGCTGTACCATAATGATTGTTCAGGAGGCCATCTGGGAGTTCAAAGAACCCTACTAAAGATCCGAGAACGGTTTTACTGGGTCCACTTTCCACGATGTCGAGGACTGGAGTACCTTTAGAGGTTCACAACGATCAAGGAAGGAATTTTGGGTCTGAAATACTCCAGGAAACTTGCCGAGTTAGGGGTACTCATAAAACAAGAACAACTTTTTACCAACCACAATCAAATCAAATGGTAGAACGATTTAATCAGACTTTTGAGAGGTACCTAGCAAAAGTTATGCAAAATCGCAACTTGACTGGGACAAGCACATACAACCGTTTTCGTTGTCATATCGAAGCACTGATCATGAAAGTACATCAGTGACACTAGCTTTTGCAAACTTTGGAAGATTTTTTACTATTTTTTGATTTTTTACTTTACGGCTGCCTAAAGACCTGATCACCGGAATACCACCTCATGCGCCACGCAGTATAAGCGATTATACAAATGACTTGGGAAACAAAATGAATGACATTTATGAACACTTCAGACAATCGGGCCAGCAAATGTCTGAAAAGATGAAAACACAGTATGACCGCAAAATGAACAACAAAGGGTTCGATGAAGGTTCACTAGTGTGGTTACACAATCCAGTTCGCAGCAAAGGGAAATCTCTTAAGCTTCAAACTAAATGGGACTGACCGTATCGTATTGTGATAAAAATCAATGACGTAACATACCGAAAACAAAAAGGTGCAAGAGGTACGCCTAAGATCGTCCATGTGGATCGACTGACGTGTTATTATGGGCTCGATAATGCTCGGGACGAACATGTATTAGGAGGGGGCAGTGTTGAGTGCCACCATTTATGCCTGGTACATGGCAATACTAGTTACCACTAGCGCCCTCTAGTATCGAGTAGCAGAACTAGGAGATTCAAGATCCTTCTAGAAATTTCCATGGAAGAACTTTCTAGAACTATCGACACCTAGTCAGTCGAGTACATACCGGATGTACTCGAACATTCTAGATGTTTCTACAGTAGAAGGTTCTGGAAATTATGTGAGGCCCTGTATAAGGCCGGTATAGACCGCGACCCGGGCATTATTGAATTAACGATTCAAGCAAATACTTCGAAGCGATACAACTGCGAACTAAAGTGATCAGTAGTATAATTTTTTTTTGTTATTAGTGTGGTTTTAAGTTGTAATTCGTGTTCTGTAATTAAAGTGTCAATTTTGGTAATTAATTCGGCAGTTTTCAATTGTCTCAAACCCCAAGCTCATAACAATATAATAGACTTGAATTATATTATGTAATATTAAATAATCAATTATAGAATGGAATTGACTGCCTCGTTAGTCTAGTGATCGCAAGTATGACTGCTGAACATGTGGTATCGGGTTCGAAGCCCGGGTCGGGCCAAATCAGTTACTGATTCTTTTCTGTTAAGAAATTCTAAGTGCAGCTAATTATTCAGGAAGTTAGGGTTTTTAACCCAGTGCCTCGGAAAGTATGTAAAAGCGTTTGTCCTGCACCAGATCTTTTTTGGTCGTATCAGATTGCAGTCCTATCGGATTATGAGAGTTAGGGAACAGATACTATATACGTGTCTGCGCGCACACTCGTGCACTTATAACACATGAAATTCCGTTTGAGGGATATGACTATATAATAGTAAAGTTATGATTTTTTTTATAGAATAAGGATGACAAACGAACACACAGTCCACCTGATCGTAAGTGGTTGCTGCGGCCCATAGACATCTAAATCTATCTTCGTTTGCGAATTAAAATGCAGGTGCGTTGTCAGCCGTGAGGGCTAAGATAGAATGCCTCTTTTCCAGTAAAAAGGGTCTCCGGTTTTCTACACTCACCACACGAAACACAGCAAGTATTAAGCTGCTATTTTACGCTGGGTATTCTGTGAGAGCGTGGCCCTTCCCCGGTCGAGCCGACTCATTCGTGCTACAACTACACTATTAATTTAGCTGCAGCATGGTTCTACCACGCATAATACCACGTATAATGATGTTAAGACTTTGAATCACTAAGGCAATAGGGTAAAACAACATTTTAAAGCTCCCTTATGTGTGCATATTATGATATTCTATATAATTTATTTTATTAAGATATTATATACAATTTATTTTGTAAAAAAATACCTGCTGAATTTCTAGCTGGTTCTTCCCAGAACAAAGGTTTTTTCCGAACCATTGATAAAAGTAAAAAATGTCTTTCATTAATAATTACTTGTAATCTATATTAATAAAAATATTCTATTCTCTATTCTATGACACCGGAATCCTTAAACATTTTGTTTCACACATCGTTAAAAGAATTTCTTCCCGGACAAAGAAATGTTGCAAGTAAATGTTTGTTAAAGATAAACTAAAGCAAACAGAAAGAGTGTTGCAAAAAACTACTACTACAGAACGTTTTACCGAGAAAGTAGAATATTCCTTTCACTGTTAGGTTTTGAAATTTCCGTTTTAAAACATATACCTTTCTGCGGTTGGATGGCGGCATTACAGGAATTCCTTTGAGGAAAAAGGAATTATGTTTCAAAAAGTGAATCCTTTTTAAAACATAATTCCTTTTTTTTTAAACCACTTCTTATTTTTTCTAGAATATAAAACATAATTCCTTTTTTTTTAAGCCACTTCATATTTTTTCTAGAATATGAACATTCATTTCGCTATTTATAACGTTTTTCAAATAATTAGCATTTCTTTTCTCTATAAAAAAAAATAAGTTATTGAGGTTTTTTCCGAGACTGACCATTTCAAAAGCGATTATATACAAGTTTAAATAGGCTTTATAGCAATGTATGGGAGTCTTAAAATTGTTTAATATAAATAAAAATTATATAAGATCTAGCAAATGCCATAGTTGCTTAGCCGCTAGCGCTCGTCGTAAATTTCACAGTACGCGAACAGCCCAAGTTCGATTTCCGCCGCCATTAATAGAATTTTAAATGCTGCAAATTTACCACGTGTAATAAATAAAGTTTTTTTTTGGAACGAAGTTCCTTATCGGACTGTACGAGTTTGGCGGATGGGACTAGGCGAGAAAAAGCGTAAGATTTTGCCGTCACGACTCCTCTTGAAGTAGTGCAGACGAATTATATTTGACAGAAAATTACTTTACGTACATCCGCTAGATAAAAAGGTAGTGTAGACGGCCTTGGCGGCTATAAGGAAGCGAGATGGAATAATATCCAACACCGTATCACTTTTTCTTATCTTGCCATGAAATAAATATTGTTTTATTTTAAATGGCGCCTCATTTTAATAGATAATAATATAATATAGATATATAAAGATAATATAATATGTTTATCAATAATAATATACTACGAAAGAAACTTGGTTCCAACCGAGAGTTCCACGACTCTCACGCATGTTTTTTTTTATAGGAGTAAGGGCAAACGAGCATGCGGCTCACCTGATGGTAAGTGACTACCGCCGCCCATGAACAACTGCAACGCCAGGGGAATTTCAGATGCGTTGCCGGCCTTTTAAAAAAGAGTAGGCCCTTTTCTTGAAGGTCTCTACGTCATATCGATCCGGAAAAATCGCTGGTGGTAATCGATTTCACAAGGAAAGTGTGCGAGGAAGAAAACTTCTTCGAAATCGCACAGTGGTGGACCGCCAATCATCCAGATGTCATGGATAGTATTGCGAGTTTTGTCGCGATGTGTCATGATGAAATTGAGCGGCATGATCAAAAGATACAGCCTGTTTACGTCTCGCGTCTGAGCAGTGGTCTCCTCTAATTTCCTAGAAGGTTTTTGGTCAAGGAAAACTCCACCGCTCTGTACCAATGAGAGTTGACGAAATGCACATGTCTTACAAAAATCTTTTTTTGCATCTCAACATGCAGGTTTTCTTTCGATGTTTTGCTTTAAGTGCTGAGCACGTGGTAAATCAGCATTTAAAATTGTAAGTAACAATTTGTTTGGATCGAACCCGGGCTGCCCGCGTATTGTGACATTTGCTCTGATCAAAATTGCAATGATTGGGTCACAGGCTTACGGACTTTAATTTTAGAAAGAAACTTTATGCGTTTATAATTAATACTACAAATCAAACAATCGTCCATGTCTAAGTAACTGTTAACAAATTTTATGTAAAAATGTTCACGTTAGAAAAATTTAAATTGAAATACTTATTACACATGCAATTAAAATTGTTTAATTCGACGCACGTATTTGTAGTACCGTAATTTAACCAAACAGCGGGGGGAAGTAGCAGGGGGGACTTATGCTACCGTGACTGTAATACCCTTGAATTATACTAATTACAGTCATTAGCTAAAGTAAGCGAATGTGAATCGTGTACAGAAATTGTATGTGTTTTAAGTTTTATTATATTAAGAACAATATAAGGGTAGATTTACATGTGGAAGGAAATTTTACTACTCTTTAAATATAAACCTAGGAAAAGTTCCAGGTCCTTCTTATAACATAAAACAAACATAACATAACCTTATCAGTAATTCTAGACCTAAACGTATAGAATAAATTTCACAGTACCTACGTGAGAGATGACTGATCAATGATGAGATCAATTCCTGTGGGCACCAATGAAATTGTTAATTGAAATTTTAAGTGATGATTTATCACATTCTCGTCGGTGAACAAAAACATCATCATCAAAAACATCACACACACTTGTATGCCTGGGAAGGAAAACTATTTCGAAGAAATAATATTAAGAAGCCTAACGCCTAACAATAGGAATTGGGGTTTCAAATTTCTGTACTCTATTTTCGGCTGTGAACCCTGTCCTTCTAACGCAATTAAAGACAGTGTTCCAGAACATAGAATATTTTTTTTAATTCTTCCTTCACAGTTCAGCCTATACTCTTCTGAAACGTCTTACCCGCTTGTGTCAAAGAAGTTACGAATAAGCTTTTGTTTAAAAGATTGATGCGACAACGTTATTTAGAGGTAAGCAACAATAAATTCCCTTTATATATATATATATATATATATATATATATATATATATATATATATATATATATATATATATATATATATTATGTAGTATATAGAAATTAGGTAGTTTTGTATTGTGTAATACACTTAGTATAGTTGAACTATTTTTATTTTTATTTTTAAGTTGTTTTATTATTGTCCTTAATTTGCACCTGCCAACATCTTTATTTAATCAATTTTTCGTCAGATTGAGTGGTAGAGAATGCCTTTGTAAACCCTATTTGGAATGTTGCAATAAAGCATAAATAAATAAGAAAAAATATAAATTGGGGTAGCGCGACGAACTTTGTCCTGTCCTTTAATTATTTCTGATATGACAGAAAGTCTACTATAAAATTGTTTACCTTAAATACCAATTGTCTAAACAAAAAAGTGTCCTTGAACAGTCGGTAGTGCAGTAAGTAAGCATTTGTTTGCGACATTGAGGGTAGAAGATTCTAATCCCGGACGGGACACAGGAACGTTCTTTGCATAAACTTCGAGTACATAATAATTATTTCGCAATATTAAAGCCTCAGCGATACAGTTCTAGATAATAGTTAGCTACATGGAGAATTTAATAGAGAAATTATCCGTTATATTTACCTTAATTTTCATTAAACTTATATAATAATATGTCGCTTCTTTCTTCTTTCTTAACTATATCAATTTAAAAAATACTAGGATTTTATTTTGTATCGTAGAGGTAGTTTATTTACATAAGGTGCATAATAACAAACATTCAGACCCGGGGCAAAATTATTTGTAGGTCATACAAATAGGCTTGTTCCATGCGGGATTCTAACCTGAGACCTTCAGCAACTCAATGCTAAGCCACGCCACGCCACGTAACTGTCTATATCGTGGTAGAGCCATGCTGCAGCTATATTAATAGTATAGTTGTAGCATGAATGGGTCGGCTCGACCGGGGAAGGACTACGCTCACACAGATAACCAGCGTAAAATGGCAGCTTGACACTGCTGTGTTTCGTATGGTGAGTGTAGAGAACCGGAGACCCGGAAAGAGGCATTCCATCTTAGTCCTCACGGGTGACGACGCATCTGCATTTTGATACTTAATTGATGATAAATATGGATGTCTATGAGTCACAGCAACCACTTACCATCGGGTGGACTGTGTGCTCGTTTGTCACCCTATCCTATAAAAAAATGACGTTCCGTGGATGATAATGACAAGCATTTATCTAGCAGAAATTTAGTGCTCATTATAAGCATGTGACGTAGAGCAACATATATGTTTATTATACATTTTATTTTACATTACCATTATAAATTCTTGTCCAAAAGTTTTACTAGAGTAATTTCAGACAAGGTTAATATAAAATGTGGCCTAGCAAATTCCAACAGAAATAAATGCTGGAAAATAATAGGTAAATTAAAATACTTTGTAATTCCGTCCCAATTCTAATTATGTGTAATATCGTAAAATTCAACTGCGGAGGGTAAACATAAGGGTCCCCTCGTACCGCATATCTTTTGTAAATAAGTGGCGGCTTTTGTTAATGGGTTACGTATCCATTCATATGCTCGTATCAAATGACAAAATTTAACCAGTTACTGAGGTCGTTATTGTCATTTATTTTATACTATAAAAGACATTCAAACATAGGCATTGTAAGTTTTACACATGGTAGAGCCACACTGCAGCTATATTATAGTTGTAGCTCGGATGGGTCTGCTCGACTTGGGAAAGACCAGGCTTCCACGAAATACCAGTGTAAAATAGCAGCTTCAAGCTGCCGTATTTCGTATAGTGTAGACTGTAGAGTATTGTAATGAATTAATGTAGAGAGCCCGAGAACCTTTTTATTGGAAACGAGGCGTTCCACCTTTGTTTTCAGAGGTGACAGCGCATTTGCATTTTGATTCTTAATAGAAGACATATTTAAATCTCTATGGGCCACATCATCTACTTTCTTACCATCAGGTAAACTGTGTACTCGTTTGTCACGTTTATATTGTTTAAAAAAATGTGGCACCCTTGAAGAGTAAGATAGAATGTCTAATAGCCTCTTTAAGCTAGCGCTCTTAAATAATCCCTTCAAGTCATAACATCAGCTGTGAGAGTGTACCTCTTTAACAGGAGATAGGTAAGGTCGGTTCATCTGTGTAGACTCTCAGCTCTTGAACTGCTACTCTTGACTCTCTTAGGACTTGGAAAGAAATGGAGGCCTGCCTATCAGTAATTTTCGTTAATATGTTACAGCCTTTTAATATGCAAATAATTTAATTTTCTTGCTTATTCTATAAGTAAATAATTATAAAAAAGTAGGGACTAACACAGCATTATGAATTTCCATACGTGTTTTTATTGACATATTCTGAATTCCCACATAAGAGTGAAAAGCTTCATTTACTCTGTTTACTGCAATCATGTTATATTTCTTTTGTTTTTCTTTTATATGAGTTATTTATTTCATTGTATTTTGATTTTAAAAGATTTTCCGTAAATATAGTTGGCAGTAGGTTTCGCTGAAGTTCCGTTTCGCAGTGATCGTGCTCATAAGATTTTTGTTTGAAAGCCCTTTATAAGATTCTGTTTTGAAAGCTTATTTTCTTTCAGTTCACGTGGAAATGTGAGAAAGAAAAGTATTTTTACTTTAAAGGAATAAAGAATGTATTTATTTTTATGAAAAATAATATTATAACAGATAGAAAGAGAAGATGTAATTGTGACTTGCAATATAATTAATTTTCATTCATTACAGCCTATTAAAAGTCCACAGCTGAGCACAGGCCTCCTCATAGATTGCATCACAGGGATTTTTGCCATAGTTGCCACGCTTGGTGTAGTCCAAGCGTACGCACGCGTAAAACTGGGGCTGGCAACCGTAATGTTTACGCGTTTAATATTTGAACATAATATTAGTAGGAACTGTCGGAAATGAAATTAAAAATAAAATTAAATGACGAACAAGTGAAGGTATGATGGTAATCTTCCATTTTTTCTAGCAGTATAAAGTAGCACACAGGCGACTGGGAGGCATCAGTCTATAATTCTAAGTCTCACTGTCGTTGCTATGCCCGTTGGGGTATTTTACCATCGTAGGCAAGGAAGATCGTGTTGCTGAGAGGCTGCCCTGTGTTACATTGAGATGGGTAGTGATGCTGTTGATTTACATACTTTGTTGTTATCATGTAATTGGGTCCCCATAGTTAGCAGGGTTTGTTACGAAGTAGTGGTCTTATATTTAAATAATTTTGAGAACAATTTCTAACATCAGAAGTGGAATAGTTTCTTACAGTACTGATTACCTACATTTATGTCAATAAGAGGTTTTTAAAAAAAAAATGGAGATGCATTCAATTTCAAGTACAATTGGGAAGGTTCCTAGTAGACGGAAAAAGGTTTTCCCTAATTTTTTTTCTTAGACCAAATGAGTATGTGAATTGAAAACAAATAATACATATATATAAATATATATACAGAATGGGGTCCCACATATATGCAATAAATGAAACCACATCGCCTTTGCTGACGATATACAAAAAAATGAACGTAATCGATCTAGTTATTAGGTCAAAACGTAGAGTTTTAATTTAAAGCAAATTTGAACTCTCTATAGAATTGGATCACTAAGTCAATGATTCAATGAACTTGAATCCTTGAACATTAAAAAGCGACGTTGCCACGCAGTGCAAACTATTGCCACGTATCGACAGCGGTATCTTTTGGCGGCGTCCATAAACAAGCGGCACGAGGCACGCGGCGTCCTTCAAAGGCGACGGCGCAAGTGCGCGCGCGCCTCTGACCTAAATATGTAAAGCTAAACTTTAAAGCTTTTTTTGTTTAAGTGTGTTCTTGTAGATTTAGAGGTAATAAATTATTTTAACATGATAAAAAACCCATAAAAACAAAAAAAGTCATACATACTTACCCGTTTCCCAGGAAGTCACAAATCGGTAGTTTCGTAAGTTCAATTGTACAAAAATAAACTTTTTTTCTAACAATCAATAACTTTTCGATTGTTATCAAATCAAAAATCAAAATTACTTGAATTCAAATGTAGTAGGTGAGTAAGTGTAAAAAGAAAAGTATCGATAAACGATAATTGCACCTTGTGGCCGCCCGTTGTATTCATTTGATAAAAATAAAACACATTATTCTATTTCAATTTCGTTATAATGTACTTAGTTAAAAAATTAAAATTTCACATAAAAATAAGAAAATATGTTTCATAAATATATTTCAACAAAAGCGCATTATGGGTATGCACCCATACTGCGCTGCATAAGTAAATAAGCAATTTCGTTTACAGTCGTTATTAGACTCTCCGGAACCTAATTCAGTATGGGCGTAAATATGTGGTGGAGCGAGGCACAGAAATGAAAACCGGTAGTTAACTTATATTAAAGATGCGGTCCAACAGCAAATAGGAAAAACGTTGTTTCACGTAGTGTTTTTGGTCGCACTTTATTTGCGGAACAATTTATGTCGGTTGTACTACATTTAATTTAAAGGTTTCTGAAATGGAGATTACAATATATTCTTTTATCATAAAACACCAATTTCATCATCCCTTTATTCCAAATCCATAATTATTTACCAGCACAAGGTTTTTTTTTACATGGGGAAATACATACCCGTTTCGCAGCGGCAAAAACGGGTTATGTCTGACTCGCACCGACTAAAACCACTTGGTGTTCCACCTTCGACGCACATTGCACTCAATCGAGTGTCTTTTTCATCGATGGGCGGTTTTTATAGCTATGCACGGACTATAATAACAAATTTGACGTGGCTCATTGCCACTTCAGCTTACAATACGTTATGCTATATCGATTACTTTGCTTCTTCTGCATCTAGTTACATTCAAAACTAATTATTGATCAAGGTACGCAAAACATTATTTTAATCTAAAATCATCATCTCTCAGAGTATTTATATTGTTGCTATGATTGTTATCATACAATGTAATTCTTATTTAAATTTACATTGTGGGTGGGTTTTTCAAAGCTGATTTTACCTATTAACTATTAGTAGTTACTAGCCAGTGCTTGACTAATATCCCGAATGATGTCTTTATGTAGCTAAGCAAAAGTAACCCCATTTGTAATATGGCAGGAAAATTACTTTTATCTATTTGCTGTACGCATGATGGAAAATGAAAACGTTGTTTGGTCCATGCATACTAGTTGTCAGATGATGAAAGGGCAGGGAGGAAATAAGTCTTGTGAAACGAGCGCACATGCTCCAAAATGGATTCAATAGAATAGCGAGAGGATGGCTACTTGATTTTCTGGCTAAAAGAGTAAACGGAAAATAAGTAGAACATCCTTGTGGGTAAGATGCATTGACCTCTTATATATTTCTGCTATTCGACCGAAATGCTAGAGGCGTTAATTTCCATCACTGAGCGGCACTGTGCAATATTATTTTCGGTTTACTAATTTAAGTGACAAGTTTTCAAACATGGTAGCTATATTAATTTATTTTTTATAGAAGAGGAGGTAATCCAGCATGCGGTTCAACTAATGGTAAGTGACTACTGCCGCCCATGAACAACCGCAACACTGTGGGAATTGCAGGTGCATTGCCGGCCTTTTAGAAAGGTGTAAGCTTTTTTCTTGAAGGTCCCTAAGTCGTATCGGTTCGGAAATCGCCGGTGGTAAACAATTCCGCAGAGAAGTTGTACGAGGAAGAAAACTTCAAGTAAAACGCACAGTCGTGGACCGCCAAGCATCCAGATGGTGAGGATGGTATCGTGAATTTTGAAACGATGTGCGTTCGTGAAATTTGGCGGCTGGAATTAATCCGAACAATTCCTCAGAGCACTCCCCGTGGTCAAAGAAAATGCAAAGGGATGCAACATCCCTACGCAGTGCCACTGTATCGACCGATCAGAAAGAACTCGGTCGTCCATGATTCGAACCTTTATTATATATTATTACTATCCGGTCCATTCCTGTTATGGTTATAATAGGAATGGACCGGACGAACAGATATACCGGGAAGGACTATCTGTTCGTGCTGCTAAGTTTTGTATGGTCCATGTCACTAAATACCCTTTTTACTGCACGTAAGGCATCTTAGTTCTCAGAGTTGATAAACAGTCTGCAGTTTAATTTTTAATTGAAGATTGAGATGAAGATGTCTATGGGTCTAACATTCACTTACCTTAAAATGGACAGTGTGCTCGTTAGTAACGTTTATTCTATAAGAAACATCCAAAATACGCTAGTTATGTCGCAATTGCAACAAAGAAAACAATATGTTTGTTTTAAGTTGATTGTATTATAAGTATCAAGCATTAATACAGTTTTGATTTCTCAAAAAAAAAATTGCATGTTCTTCGTATAAAATAGGGTTAAATCCCTCATGGCCTTGCTATCTATCCGTTCGTAAAATTCCATCACAACCGGTTGAGTATGCCGAAAATGTGCCTGGATAAGACATACAGACAGACAACATTTTTAAAAATGGTTATTTATGTATTAATACCATGCAAATAACTCCCTGAACTGAACGGAATCTAGTTTTCCAATACATTATACAACAATACAGCTACTTCATTTTATTTATATGTATAGATTAAAACAACGTTTTGTAAAGCCAACCAAAAAGAGTTCCGGAGTCAGCTACCAACTCTGAGAATTAACCACAGCTGTATTTCTACTACTGCAGTAAGTTCACACAATCATAGATAAGTAAATTAATTATTAATACATAAAAAAACACAATAAATTAGAAATCATGACAATATGATCGAATTCGTACAAGCGTTGGACTCGCGTCTTCGCTTTGTGCCTTTAGATACTGCTTGGAAGGGTATACAGAACTAACGTAGGCGCACAGATACATACGTAAGCTCACACACACTCTCGCATCGATGAATTTATTCATATGAATTAAATTAGTATAAAGTGCAACAGATTGCCAATCAATTTAAAAATGAAAAAGAGTGGATGAAATTTCAATATTAATATATTGTAGTGTTATGCTACTTACGTATCATTTTACATTATTTTAAATTCATTTTTCCATTCTGTTTCGATTTTCTGCATTCACCTCAAAACTGGATATTTTACATCACCTTTATTTCCATAGGATCCTGTAACGATTTTAAACCATAAGAACACAATAACAAATCATTTCTACTTCGTATTTTCACATTATCAGCACTTTTAAATTGGTGTCAATGGAGTCTACCTTTTTTTCGATCTTTTAGCTAGTTTTCCGTAATTCTACAATCTCGAGCTTTGTGTGGGCAGTTGCGCTACCTTTTTTCCTATATCAATAATATCTCATTTTCCACTTAAATCTTACCGTTTTCTTATTATAAACCAAAAACAAAAATTTGACATATTTTGTCTTTCTTATTTATATCGTTTCCATGGTAATTATATTCAAATTTGCTACCGATCTATTATTCCTATTTCGATAATTCCACATAAATCCTCTTTTCTCTTGACCATTTACAAAAAATTTGCGTATAATTTAAATAATTTTTCCGTTCTCTCTAGAAAGGTATAAAAGCCGAACAATCGGTGAAGAAAGGCAGTCTCGCTTCAGTTCGCGAATTGGAAGTATCTCCTAAAGGCCTTATCCCGGGGCCGCACTGCCCCGGGATCCTGCAAGCCTCCATTTACACGTGAAGTCTTCGGCGAAGCCTTCTTCAAACTCGGGCCTCGCCACTCCGGAATCCTACAAGCCTCCATCTACCTCGGAAGTCGCTTCGAGTCTACTACAAGCGCGGGGGCCACACTACTCCGGGCACTACTACTACTTACTCCAGGCGCCGAGTGCACCTACCGCCGGCGCTACCTTTGGGCGCTGCAACTGCTGGCTCTAAGCGTTGCGCGCCCCTTCTCCAGGCGCTACGTGCGCCGGCTCCGGACGCTGCGTGTACTGGCTCCAGGCGCTGCACGCCGTCGCTGCTAAGAAACCTACTTCTACAAGCGCAAACGGCGTGTGCTGGCTTCAGGCGCTGCGTGCCGTCGCTGCTAAGAAACCTACTTCTACAAACGCAACGTGTGTCGCTTCGACTTTTAGGCCCCACTTCAACGCTATATTCCCCTATTCTCTCACCTTTATTTTTTTTTTATAATCTAATTGTATTCTCACTTCATTCATCATCATCCTCACATCATTTTTTTTATAAAATTGTAAATACCTTTTATAAATTTAAATATATTGTTTTCTGGCTCTACCTTTGTTGTTTTGTTGTACTTAGGTTAGGTTCTATTTTTTTATTTTTTTTTTAATTGTCGCTCCACGACATTTGGCGCCCAACGTAAAAGTCCTCTTTCTCTCTTAATTCTTCACCTTTACTGCGCCTTGTCCATTCCCTTTTGATTTAATTGCTCTCCCTTTCGTTCTTAACTCATTATTCATCATTCATTTATTCATCCTTTTCATACCTTCCAAATTCTAAAACAACACTTCATCTAGTGTTTCAACGTATCTGGCTTATATTTAGACCTACATTTAACACTTCACTTACATTCATCACTTTAATATTTTTATTCTAGAACAAAACTTCATCTAGTTTTTCAACTTATCTGGATTATATTTAGACCTACATTTCACACAACACTTACATTCATCACTTTAATATTTTTATTGTAGATAACTTTCCAAATTCTAAAACAACACTTCATCTAGTGTTTCAACTTATCTAGACTATATTTAGACCTACATTCAACACTTCACTTACATTCATCACTCTAATATTTTTATTCTAGGTAACTTAAAGAGGTATAACTTTTCAATTAAATCTTTATTTCTTAAACTTAACTTTGAACTTTACACTTTATATAAAATTGTTTTTCAAAGCTGAAGCGAGACGATTCATAACTTTTCTAAGCATTTACTAACTGTTAATTTGTATATATGTATAAATATCTAAACATTTATTAACTCCTAATTTGTATATATGTATAAATATCACATTTAATTTGTATATATGTATAAATATCACCATCATTTTCACCTTGTTATTATTTCTTTTAATTTGTTTGTTTGTTTGGTAGGTTAATCTTCACTTCTTATTATTTCAGACACATCTCGCTAGTGATGTTGCTGATCTCTGGCTTTGAGCCCTACCGCTCTGGCCGTTCTTAATCTTTACTTAAGTCATAGCGACTAAAGCTTGCTTAAGATTGATTTCTTTATCTTTATCTTCACTTGGGAGCGGCTGACCACTCCCTTAATAATATTTTTTTATCTTCACGCAGGAGCGGATGACAACTCCTTAAATAAGCCTGAATGTCCTTTCGAAAACACACTTTTAAGATTGGTGTTTCTTCGACTAATTTATTTTTTTTTCCACGCAGGAGCGGATGACTACTCCTTAAATAAGCCTTAATGTCGTTTTGAAAACACACTTTTAGAGTGGTAGTCATTGAATGTGAACTCCACCCTTACCTGAATGGCAGATGATGAATGTAAGAGATAGTATATCTGATTTTGCCTGGTGATGTCTGTTTCTGCAAAGCTGTGTTTTTATGGTTTATTTTAGAATGTATATATCAAAATTTTTGCTGAGTCAAAAATTTTCCAGGGTCGGGGGGAAAATGTAGTGTTATGCTACTTACGTATCATTTTACATTATTTTAAATTCATTTTTCCATTCTGTTTCGATTTTCTGCATTCACCTCAAAACTGGATATTTTACATCACCTTTATTTCCATAGGATCCTGTAACGATTTTAAACCATAAGAACACAATAACAAATCATTTCTACTTCGTATTTTCACATTATCAGCACTTTTAAATTGGTGTCAATGGAGTCTACCTTTTTTTCGATCTTTTAGCCAGTTTTCCGTAATTCTACAATCTCGAGCTTTGTGTGGGCAGTTGCGCTACCTTTTTTCCTATATCAATAATATCTCATTTTCCACTTAAATCTTACCGTTTTCTTATTATAAACCAAAAACAAAAATTTGACATATTTTGTCTTTCTTATTTATATCGTTTCCATGGTAATTATATTCAAATTTGCTACCGATCTATTATTCCTATTTCGATAATTCCACATAAATCCTCTTTTCTCTTGACCATTTACAAAAAATTTGCGTATAATTTAAATAATTTTTCCGTTCTCTCTAGAAAGGTATAAAAGCCGAACAATCGGTGAAGAAAGGCAGTCTCGCTTCAGTTCGCGAATTGGAAGTATCTCCTAAAGGCCTTATCCCGGGGCCGCACTGCCCCGGGATCCTGCAAGCCTCCATTTACACGTGAAGTCTTCGGCGAAGCCTTCTTCAAACTCGGGCCTCGCCACTCCGGAATCCTACAAGCCTCCATCTACCTCGGAAGTCGCTTCGAGTCTACTACAAGCGCGGGGGCCACACTACTCCGGGCACTACTACTACTTACTCCAGGCGCCGAGTGCACCTACCGCCGGCGCTACCTTTGGGCGCTGCAACTGCTGGCTCTAAGCGTTGCGCGCCCCTTCTCCAGGCGCTACGTGCGCCGGCTCCGGACGCTGCGTGTACTGGCTCCAGGCGCTGCACGCCGTCGCTGCTAAGAAACCTACTTCTACAAGCGCAAACGGCGTGTGCTGGCTTCAGGCGCTGCGTGCCGTCGCTGCTAAGAAACCTACTTCTACAAACGCAACGTGTGTCGCTTCGACTTTTAGGCCCCACTTCAACGCTATATTCCCCTATTCTCTCACCTTTATTTTTTTTTTATAATCTAATTGTATTCTCACTTCATTCATCATCATCCTCACATCATTTTTTTTATAAAATTGTAAATACCTTTTATAAATTTAAATATATTGTTTTCTGGCTCTACCTTTGTTGTTTTGTTGTACTTAGGTTAGGTTCTATTTTTTAATTTTTTTTTTAATTGTCGCTCCACGACAATATTCAATAGAAATTTAAATTTGGAAAAAGTACTTTATTCAAATTGTTGTAGCTAAAATTTATATTGCCAAATTCATATTGATTTGGACTATCCGAATCGTGGAAATATGTTAACGTAGAAGCTAGAGCGCTGTTAGCGGTCGTCACGTGTTTCACGGTTTACCGACCTTACATTTTCAAGTTTAGTTACGTTTTAGAGAGTAAAATATTAGGCTGAATATTGTTTTGAAGGCTTTCCTAAATTACTATTAGTTTAGTACATTAGCAATAGCTAATTTATCTACGCAACCTGCCATTAGGCTCCTTAAACTTCGCTTGTAAACATTTAGAAAGTCGCTCACAAACTTTTATTGATCAGAAACAACACGATACATAAATATATATTTAATAAAGTTAGTAAAAATTACTCTGCCTATATCTGCTTCTTAATCTGAAAATGCCTCATGTAGACGCGAAACACTTGTCGTATTATCGTGGGTGTTGTCGTTCCCAGTGTAGTGTTGCTGAGATTAGTGGTGACGGGAAAAGTGCATGCAATTCAGGGAGGGCGGGAGTTGCTCTTCAAACTAGGTAAGACACATCATTTTATTTTATTGAGCGTAGTAGACAAAGTAATTTTTTATAATTTAATATAATGGATTCCCGCAAAGTAACGCCTGATTCTATTAATTATACTTATATTTTATTGCTTTTCTGTAAGATACATTTTAGTAAAAAGGAAATAAAGGGTTTTAAAATGTGTATGAGTTTGACCTAATATCTTTTAGCCTTATATAATCTTCCTACATGTAATTACATTATCGAAGTGCCACCTAGCATCAGGAAGGCCCTTATCAATCAAGGACGAATATATATTAATTGGACCTCATGCCCAGTCAGAGATTTTACAATAGTAACAAGATGCTTCAACTGCCAGCAGTTTGGTCACTCAGCCAAATTTTGTCGTGAAAGTTGCCCTACATGTAACTACTGTGGAGAGCTTGGGCATTCCTTTAAAGAATGTAATAACACACGCCCCCGTTTGCGCGACGTGTAAACGTTTTAAAAGAAAATGCGACCACAAAACTGGTGATGAAAGCTGTCCAGCACGTAAATTCGCAGAGGAGAAATATATCAACTCCATAGACTATGAGGGCGCCTAAGAGCGCCGTGTATTATATTATTTACTTAGCTCTTAAACACTAGTTTTAGTTTATCCTTAAGCTTAAGTATGGCGAATCAATTACTCAATGACCTAGAAAACTTTTCTGTGTCTGACGCTAAAACGTGTAATGTTGATGACTGTAAACACTTCCTTCCACGTACTGAAAATAAGTTAGTCTTACTTACACAAAATATTAGAAGCATAAATCGGAATATAACCGGGTTTGAAGTCTTGTTGCAGAGACTGGATATAAAATGTGATATTATTGTCCTTACAGAATGTTGGCTGTCAAATCTCCCACCCCACCTACCGATTCTAGATGGCTATTCTTTACATAAAACCGAAAAAAACATAAATCAAAATGACGGTTTAGTAATTTATGTTAAAAATAATTTAAAAGTAACTGTCACAGAACCTACATTCCAGGATAGTAATTGCTTAGTCATTAGAATTAATTCCGAGACGATTGTTATCGCAATTTACAGACCTCCTTCACAAAATATTGATAGATTCCTAGAGTCCCTTGATATTACCTTAAACAAACTTAGCTCGTATAAAAATATAATCTTAACGGGTGACATAAATATTAACATTACCCCTGGAAAAACAGATAACCATGCACATAACTACCTAAATATTTGCTCTTTTCATGGACTATTACCAACACATTACCACCCTACACATCAAAGCGACTCTTGTTTAGACCATTTTGGGATTAAATCACATAAACCTTTTTTAACATTATTTACTAATTCCTTGCTTACTGATCATCAAGCAATTTTACTAACATTACAATTAGCCTTACCTAGGAAAAACTGCATACGCAACGACACTAAAGTCCATATGACGAACCTTGAAAATCACATTCGTAGCATTAATTTTGACGTTGTTTACTGCTCTGACAATGCAAATACGTCCTTGAGTTACTTTATAAATTCTTTACAATATGCAATAATGAATAATACATCAACAATAAAACTATCATGTAAGTATTATAATATTAAACCTTGGATAACACCTGGTCTCGTCCGCTGTATAAAAAATAATGACAAACTTCATTTAAAATCTAAACTTTCTCCTGATAATTTAATACTTTCTGCTACTTATAAAAGATATAGGAATTTTTGCAATAAACTATTAAAAAACCTCAAAATACAATATGACTATTTTAACGGTGATATTTGATTAACGGTGATATATGAATATTTTAACGGTGGTAGAGCCCTGCAGCAGTTTTTTGCTGTTGCACGTTTGGGCCGGCTCGAGCCGGGTTGGTACCACGACCTCACAGAATACCGGCGTGAAGTAGAGGCTCTGCTTCTGCGTTTCGTCTGGTGAGTGCAGGTGGCCGGAGGCCCAATTCCCCCCCCCCCCCCCCCCCATCAACATGGTAGCGGAATTAGACAATAGACTACCCCAGGAGGGTACCAGTACCCCTGGAGAATCCCTCGCTGAGCATCCACGACCATGTTATTCCAATCCTGAGCGTGGGTGCTCAGGCTGCCCCGCGTATTCCGGGGGGGGCAAAATTCCGCTCAAAAACAAAACTGCTCGGGGCAAGCTGAGCAACAATACCAAGGCGACCCCTGCCACGCTATCCGTGAATTTCTGCAACATCAGGGGACTTCACTGTAACCTAAACGCCGTCCACTACCATCTCGAGACGGCGAAGCCGGCCTTGCTCTTTTTGACCGAGACGCAGGTTTCCTCTCCGACTGATATTTCGTATCTCTCCTACCCGGGGTACAAATTGGAGCACTCCTTTGTGCCTCGGGCTGGAGTTTGCGTGTATGTTAGAGAGGACATCTGTTCTCGACGCCTCGGCAGTCTTGAAGGTTCGGACCTGTCCATCCTTTGGCTACGCGTAGACAGCGACGACCATCCGCGCGTCTACGGGTGCCTCTATAGGTCCCATAGCGGTAATGCCGAAACAGACCGACTCATCGACCACGTCCAAATGGCTACAGATTCCTTGCTACAACAGGTCCCATCCGCAGAGATCGTGATCCTTGGCGATTTTAACGCCCACCATGCCGAATGGCTCGGTTCACGTTTAACCGATCATGTGGGGAGATCTGTTTATGACTTTGCCTTGGCATATGGTCTGACACAACTGGTTACTTCGCCTACGCGGATTCCAGATGTGGAGGATCATACACCTTCCCTGTTGGACCTTCTGCTGACCTCTCATCCGGACGGATATCAGGTTTCCGTCGATGCCCCTCTCGGCTCTTCGGACCATTGTCTGATCCGGAGTATGGTGCCACTCACGCTCCCTTCGCGGTTGCGTTCTGCAGGTTGCCGCCGTGTTTGGCATTATAGGTCGGCGGATTGGGACGGAATGCGGTCTTTCTTTGCATCCTACCCATGGGGGCGGGTTTGCTTCTCGCCGGATGATCCCAGTGCTGTTGCTGACTCTGTCACTGATGTGGTGCTACAGGGAATGGAACTATTTATTCCATCATCTGTGGTACCCATCGGAGGCAGATCTCAGCCTTGGTTTGGTCGCTCCTGTAAGACTGCATTGCGCAGTAAGCAGGAGTGTTATCAAGCCTGGGCTGCAGCTTCGGTGACTCGGGATGTAAACACCAGCACACTTAAAAAGAAGTATAACTTCGCCTCCAGGTCCTTCAAAAGAGTTATTGCCAAGGCAAAGTCAGAGCACATAGGCAGAATTGGCGAGAAACTAGTTCGCCTTCCTTCGGGAACCCGTGAATTCTGGTCTCTCGCCAAGGCTGTCCAAGGGAATTTCTGTAAGCCATCACTACCATCTCTGCACAGGGAGGATGACTCACTGGCCCATGACGCAAAAGACAAAGCCGACCTTTTAGGCTCCCTTTTTGCGTCCAACTCGACTCTTGATGACGGGGGGAAAACACCGCCGACCATCCCGCGGTGTGAGTGCTCCATGCCGGATGTGCTGTTCTCACAGCGCTCGGTTCGCAAAGCACTGCTCTCCCTGGACATCCAGAAGTCGAGTGGGCCTGACGGAATCCCCCCAATTGTGCTGAGGACGTGTGCTCCGGAGTTGGCACCGGTCCTAACGCGTCTTTTCCGGTACTCCTACTCCCAAGGCGTAGTCCCGAATTCATGGAAGACAGCTTTTGTCCACCCGATCCCTAAAAAAGGCGACCGCTCAGACCCGTCCAACTATAGGCCTATCGCGATCACCTCCTTGTTCTCCAAAATAATGGAATCCATTATTAACTGCCAGCTCATCCGGTACCTTGAGGATCACCAGCTGATTAGTGACCGCCAATACGGTTTTCGTCGGTGTCGATCAGCTGGTGATCTTCTTGTCTACCTGACCCATAGATGGGCGGAGGCAGTAGAGTCCAAGGGGGAGGCGTTGGCCGTTAGTCTGGACATTGCGAAGGCCTTTGATCGGGTTTGGCACAAAGCGCTTCTTTCAAAGCTGCCTTCCTATGGGCTTCCCGAGAAATTGTGCAATTGGATCACCAGCTTTCTTGCAGATCGGAGCATCAAGGTCGTTGTAGACGGTGCATGTTCTGACTACAAGCCTATTAACGCTGGTGTTCCACAAGGCTGTGTGCTATCACCAACGCTGTTTCTTCTGCATATCAATGATATGTTGCTAACTGGTAACATTCATTGCTATGCGGATGACAGCACTGGTGATGCTCTATACACCGGCCGGGCCAATATTTCTCGGGAAAACGTCGCCGAGTACCGGAACAAACTTGTGTCTGAAGTCGAGTCTTTGCTGGACAAAGTCTCGGATTGGGGGCGACTAAATCTAGTCCAGTTTAATCCTCAGAAGACACAAGTTTGCGCGTTTACCGCTAAAAAGAACCCCTTTGTCGTATCTCCTCAGTTTCAAGGCACTCCCCTTCTTGCCTCAGCCAGTATCGGTATCCTCGGAGTCGACATATCGAGTGACGTGCAGTTTCGTGGTCACTTGGAAGAGAAGGCCAAATTGGCCTCTAAAAAGCTTGGCGTGCTCAGCAGAGCGGGACAGTATTTCATGCCGGCACACCGCCTGCAACTTTACAAGGCGCAGGTTCGGCCTCACATGGAATACTGTTCCCATCTCTGGGCAGGGGCTCCCCAGTGCCAGCTCCTTCCACTTGACCGCATCCAGCGCAGAGCGGCTCGAATCGTCGAGGACCGAGCCCTTTCCGATCGGCTCGATTCATTGGCACTGCGAAGAGATGTTGCATCTCTTTGCATTTTCTTTCGCATCTACCATGGGGAGTGCTCTGAGGAATTGTTCGGATTAATCCCAGCCGCCAAATTTCACGAACGCACATCGCGGCAGAACTCCCGATACCATCCACACCATCTGGATGATTGGCGGTCCACCACTGTGCGATTTAGAAGATGTTTTCTTCCTCGCACAACTTCCTTGTGGAATAGTTTACCACCAGGGATTTTTCCGGACCGATACGACTTAGGGACCTTCAAGAAAAGAGCCTACTCCTTTTTAAAAGGCCGGCAACGCATCTGCAATTCCCCTGGTGTTGCGGTTGTTCATGGGCGGCGGTAGTCACTTACCATCAGGTGAGCCGCATGCTCGTTTGCCCCCTCTCCTATAAAAAAAAAAATGACAAAAATGTTTTACAAAAGGCCGGTAAAAACAGTAAACTTGTATGGAAGTTCATTAAAAATAATACCTTCAGTTCAAAAAATCTTGGTCTACTGTTATTAGACAAAAGCCCAAATGAAGCAACCAATAAAGTGAATAATTATTTTATTAATATTGGCAAAAAAATAGCAGAGACAACTTTAAAATTAAGCAACACTCGTAATCCAATTTTTATGCTCACATCCTTTTCTACGTTAAATTCTTTTGTATTGTTAAACACCGATATTGATGAGATTTTAAGTATAATATCTGGCTTAAAAGAAGATTGTGCAGTTGGATGGGACAATATACCTAATCGCATACTGAAAAGATTTAAACATTTACTGGCCGCCCCGTTAACACATATCTTTCAATTATGCCTAACAAATGGTATTTTCCCGAAACTGCTTAAAAAAGCAGTGGTTTCTCCTATTCACAAAGCTGGTGATAAAAACTTAGTTAATAACTATAGGCTGATTTCAGTTCTATCTGGTTTATCTAAAATTTTAGAAAAGATCATAAATACCAGGTTGATAAAATATCTGGAAACTAATAACTGGCTGTCAGACAGACAATTTGGCTTTAGGCCTAAGAGATCATGTAATGATGCCTTGCACCAATTGACAGAGTATGTCACAAGTAATCTTGACAATGGTTTATACTCAATTGGGATCTTCCTAGAAATTGCCAAAGCATTTGATACTATCTCTTACCCTTTACTATTGCAAAAGCTTGAAACACTTGGCATAAGGGGAACTCAACTACAAATTTTTTCCGATTATCTAAGTGATCGCTTTCAATGTGTAAAAATCGGTGAGTATACAAGTACTGAATTACAAAACAGTTCTTTTGGAATCCCACAGGGCAGTATCCTGGGGCCTACATTTTTCCTAATTTATATAAATGACTTATGCAATCGTCAACTTCAAAATGGTGTCATAATGTCTTATGCGGATGACACAGCCCTGTTATTCTCAGCTAAATCACGAGATGAGGTTTATAAATACGCTCAGCAAGGCTTTAACATGGTATCTAATAGGCTTATAAATAATCTCCTAAGTTTAAACGCAGATAAAACACAATATATGTTATTTTTAATGAGAAATAATAACATACCTGCTGACCTAAATATTTACGCTCATCATTGTAACTCGTATGACGACATTGCATGTGCATGTCCCGCTTTAACAAAAACAGACAATATAAAATATCTAGGTATCACGTTTGACACAAATTTAAATTTCCGCAAGCACATCGATTTACTTTGTGCTAGAGTTCGTAAATTAATATATATTTTTAAATATCTTCGTAACATCGCTGACTTCAAATTGATAAGACAGGTCTATTTAGCTTTGTGTCAATCCATACTCACTTATGGCATTACTTCCTGGGGTGGTGCTTCTAAAACAATATTGCTCCCACTAGAACGTGCTCAGAGAGCAGTTCTAAAGGTAGCCACTTTCCGTCCATTCATGTTTCCTACACATCAACTGTACTTGGCATGTAGTGTACTAACTGTTCGTCAGTTGTTTATCCTGAAAATCATATTAAAACAACATACCGAACTTCCATTTAACTTAAAATCCATAGACAGGAGAAGAATGGACTTAGTTTGTGTAAACCGTCAAACCAAACACGCATTTGTGAACAAATTTTACATATTTTCAGGACCCTTTCTATATAACAAGCTCAACAAGTCACTAAAGGTATATAGTCTAAGTTATAAGGACTGTAATATAAGTGTAAGGGAATTTCTAAATAAATTAAATTACGAAGACACAGAGAAGTTGTTAGATATACTTAAATAGTTTGTATTAATTGTAGGCAATAAATAATTGTTATTTAGTTATTTTATTTATTATACAATTTAGTTTAATTATTTAAATATCTAGTGTCCTACATTATTAAACCGATTGTGTAAGTGATGTCTGAAACACAGGTACTCAACCTAGTTCAGGCAGGTAGCTAATATTATAAATATGAATTTTCTATCTTCTTTTGTAGATTCTACATTATTTAGCTGCACATAGTTTTAATTTTATCATAGCATGTTATTTTTGTTAGACTTATTGTTACTTTATTAATTGTAATCATTTTGTTTCCTGTATGTCAACATGTGTAATTCGAAATGAAATAAATATTTATTATTATTATTATTATTTATTATTATAACTGTAGAGCTCTTCACTACTATGCAACGGGAGCAATCGTCGCCGGAAACACTGAAGTAGTTAGTCGCAATTATGAGAATCATTTACTTGGCAGTGAAGAATATATATACACTAGCCCGCAAATGCCCACCTCTGGATTCCGACCTCTTCTATTGTACGGCATATTTGGTTTAATCGTTATGCTCGCAGTACCCTCAAGTAGGTCTCGAAGTATGAAAACCTTTTAACGTAAGTAAAGAGACATCTATCGGTAGCATTTTAATTTTTCTCGAATTTCCCACAATCCCTACTTAGGACACCGTCGTATTTGACATACAATAATTGTACATGGAAAACGTTGTTAACTGTTGTATTTATTAAATTACTATATTTTTACACTTCCCATACAACCAAAGTCCTCGCTCGCAAAGCAAACGTTTAAAAGGATATTATTGTAATCAACTTGTTCATGAAAATTACGCAATTACTTTTGCATTTAACAAACAAAGTTACCGCCAAAATGAACCCTAAGCATGCAGTAATAGCAGTTTTATTGATTTGTTCTTTTAATAGTCTGTAAAATAGCTTTTTTCTTGAAAAAACTTCCGACAACTTAACGCCCTGACACTTCGTTTGTAGTGTAAAAAGTGCTATAAAAGTCTACGACCGTATTAACTCTCGAATAAGTTTCTCGAGGAGGCAATAAGCTTGAATTGGGTTGCTTCGTTTATATTTCTGTTACGGCCTACGGTTGCTCCCTTAAAGGATCCAATCCCCTGGGGCCCATCAGCAGAAGACTTCCCGAGCAAACGTAGGTCGGGCCTCCTAAGGCCACGTGGAATCTCTCTAATTACACTAAAATATATGGGGGAGCGTTATACTACGGCCAGTCGACCGGAAGGAATTTGGCGGAGTTCACTTACCTCTATCCAAGGCGACTGGTCCCTCCGGAGTCGGTCAGGTCGCATGTGGTTGTGTAGTGCAAGGGAAAGAATGGTGATGTGGTGTGTATCTGGGTGTGACTGATGGTGATTGAACCTAGACCTTAGCCGTCGGCAGCAGCCCGAGCGTCGACACCGCTCCAACTTGAGGGGGCCTTTCGAGGTTATCCACAGTCACTTTCTTGGTTCACCACGATGACAGTCACTTAACTCTATCGTATTATTAACTAGCTTACCGAAGCCACTAACTATCGCGGGGTATTAGGTTACCGCACAAAACACGCCCGGAGTTTCTGGGTCAAAGGTCACTAGCGGTTCGCGTGGCAACAGATAGTTCTAAATACGGAGGCCGCACTAGCTTATATTGTCGAATGCACTTATACAGATTCTGAGTCGGACCCAATAAGTCCCGGGAAAGGCTATCCAAACAGGGAATGCGCGTTATAATTCCTAGACAGAATATTTACTAGACGCCCTAACTATTCCGCGGTTCCCGCACAAAATTAACAGCGTGCAAACATTAGCGCATCTGGCCGATGACTGACTCGCTTGCGACCCGCGCGCCACTGCCACGCTCGGAAGAACTTCAGACCGGAATCGCGCCGAGCCGAGTGACATCTGGTGTCGATTCCGACAACAGAGTTTTGCGCGAACAAACCCCCGTCCCGGACATAAGGATTTAGGTCCGCGAGCAAACCGGTCAGCGGGACAAGGTCGAGACTGCAAGTTGCAAGACCGAATCTACAACCAAACTAGGCCACCTTAGGCAATCCATTAGGTCTTGCAACCCTAATCAACGCCTCAAAGATATCCCTAATGTGGCAAGCCGGAGGGTCAGCCTCCACTGGATGCCCCTCCTGGGCATCGCAGCACTTTAATAAGTCCTGTACTGGACAGAAGTCCGACGACCTCTTTCAAACACCATCTGTGCCCCTATGATTAGTTCCGCAATCCGACCGGATCAGCTCTGCAAACAGCGACGCTACACGAAGCTGCCCCGACAAATTTTGTGCCAGCAGTTGCTTCAGTGCCGAACGCACCCACAAATTCCACATGAACGTCGTCTGTGGAGAGCCAAACGAAACGCACAGATAGTCCCTAGTATGAATTTTCAACAAGTAGGCCTAGCCAGGCCACCCACCATAATATCATTTACTAAAATAGTGCGGCAGCTGATTTCAATCTGATAATCTCCAAACTAGCTAGCCTGTTAGGCAAGTAGTCCCATGCTCATATTTCAACTAATTTTTCAAAAGCATCAATGTTCAACTACAGAATTAATTCAACCAAATTAATCACCGATGCGCATAGGTCAACTTGCAATTAAACAAAACAATAACGTAAGGGACAGCCCTACTTCTTCGCAAAGCAAAATGATTAAACACTATCATAAACATAAACATAATTTTTCAAATAGTGCGCCATTCAATTTCCTTCCAGCGAACAGACGCAACAATCAAATACAGTGATTAAATATATTTACAAAACACATGCAGTAGCATTTAAAGGAGTAGATTAAATTCAATTCTTTTAATTTAAACCGCTAAAAATAGGAAAATTTCGCGGAAAGCCCAAAGCATTTTTTAATTTTAATTCAAAGTATTTTTTAACTAAGTGCTCGACCAAACCAAATCTAATACCCCTTGACAGCGTGATTCAACGCTCCCGGGGGGCCCTAATCTTCCCACCACCAAGGGGAGGCCACATGGCGTGAACCCGAGATAAATAGAGCACAACCTTTAACAGTTGCCACTCGGGTTGTACGCCTTCACTGAGGCCGTCGGCAACAGAACATTTTGACAAGTGGACTGTTGACGGCTTAAGGCTCAGTGGAGGCAGCCGTGGTGGGAGCTAAGGCGGCAGCTAGACAGGGCCGCCTCCATCAAATGGGGAACAGTGGTACACCAGTCGCGGCCACTCAGCTAACGGGAGTGAGAAGGGTCCAGCGGACCGATGAGTGGCCGTGAAGTTCCTCTCCACACGCTGAGGGGGGGTGATGACACCCCCGCCCCTGGGGGAATTACCCCCCGACTGGTCGGGGGAGGGGCCCCTTTCAAACTTAGGGGCCTGATGGCTGGCCGGCGGGCGCCGAGAGTCGCCCGGCAGAGGGCGTGGCTGAGCGCCCCCGCCCGTGGGGGTCGAGGGCCTGGCAGAGCCCCGAGAGGAGACGCCGTTCGCACTCAGGCACAAAACGGCATGATGATTGCCCTGGCAATGCAGACAGGGCCGTCGATGCGGACAGTCTCGCTGGAGGTGACCTCCCAGATATGACCAGCACCAGCGGCGCTCCTTGGCGATAGTTCGCCTCGCTGGAACCGGCTTACCTAATAATTTCGGGCACGACGTTACCCGATGATCAGATGCTCGACAATAGGAGCAGGGGGGGGTTGACGACGACTTGCCTGGAGGATTCAGCCTCTCACTGGGCACGTCTCGCAAGTCGTCAACGGTGCCCGCCGCGTTCTCGATCTGCCGGCACTGCTCCTCCAAAAACCGCAGCAGGTCATAGAAGGGCGGAATAAGGGAGGCCTCGTCCCCGCCGTACCTCTCCTCAAAATGGATTCGCAGGTCGAGAGGTAGACGGGACAGCACGATGCGGAGCAACAAAAAAGCCCATTCGCCCACTGGTAAACCCAGCCGCCTCAATGTATTACAGGCCACCAAGACTGGATCCAACAGGTCCGGACGCAGTCTGGCCCGGTCACTAAGCAGCGAGAGGCTTAGAAGCTGCTTAACATGCTCGTCTGCAATTCGCCGGACGTTGGCGTATCTTCTGGCTAGGAGGTCCCGAGCAGTCTGGTAGGCGTCGTCCGACAATCTCAAGTGGCCGGCGACGCCCAGGGCCTCCCCCTCCAGTGAGGCCAGGAGGTACGCCATCTTTTGGCTCGGGGTCAGGTCACTCCGGGCGTCCACTAGGCTGTCGAAAAGACCAACGAAGGTCAGCCATTCGGAATGGACCCCGGAGAACTTTGGCAGGTCCAGAGTTGGGAGTCGTCCCAACAGCTCCGGCTGAAGCTGCTTCAGAGAGGACTCGGATAGGTTACTCATCCGAGCTTCACGCGCCTCCTCGGCATACCTGCCTTCAGCCTCGATCAACTCGTCCGTGAGCCACAAGAACTGCTCATAGTCCGCAAAGCAAGAGTCCAGGACTCCCTTCTCCACATCCGAATCCTCGAGCTCAGCGTAAGCCTCCTCCACTGCGGCCCTTCGAGCATCCACCTGCTCGAACCACTTCATCAAGTTATGGACCCTATCCGGTCGACCTATCAAAGCATGGGCGCTTGTGGCCCAGCGCAACTCAGTCCGCAGACAACGGATCAGTAGCTTAGGCGATGTCATTACTATTAAATACAAATTACGACGCGGCTTGAGCACAGATTACAAAGATAACAAACAAAAAATACAACAAAAATTAACAGTTAATAAATGCAGTTCCTATCAAATCGCGTTGAATAGAAATTACACAAATACGAATTACTACGTATCAACCAAATACAAGTTAGCTCAAAAGAAAAGACACAATCAAATTAACAAATAACAAATACTAGTGCGATGAAATCAAGTTAAATTCGAAGTACGCAAATACAATTACTACTCTTTAGTTCAAATACAAATTACAGTATAAACGAAGAAACACATCACGGTCGATCAACAAAAAATGCCTAGCTCGGAAATAGACCCTTCGGTAAGTAATCCACTACAACTATCTGACAACAATAATTAACCGATTACGTAAAAATAACCATCTACCTACATGACGTATATCTCTAGAAAAACTCCCGCTTGCACAACCTAGGGCGCGGCTTTTCAAATTACCCTCTAACCAAAAAAAGGCAAGCAACAAGGCAACAAAGGAAAATAATTCTATTATTACGTACAAAAAAATATTTTTACGTATTACGGACGGGCGTGATTGTAGATACAAATTAAACCAATCAAACCAACGCTCCCTGCCACCAAAATTGTTTAATGTTTATCTAGCACTATGGTCGGGATCGACCGGGGAATCGAACCCGGAACCACGCTCTGCTACCAGTTTGTTACGGCCTACGGTTGCTCCCTTAAAGGATCCAATCCCCTGGGGCCCATCAGCAGAAGACTTCCCGAGCAAACGTAGGTCGGGCCTCCTAAGGCCACGTGGAATCTCTCTAATTACATTTTTAAATAAAACTAATTTTACGGATTTTATCGCGTATATTAACTTATTTTTATATTCCCGACGTTTCGGGTGCTTTCCAGCACCCGTGGTCACGGGGGACTGAGTTGTTTGACGTCCTACTGTCATAGTTAGCCCAGTAGGACGTCAAACAACTCAGTCCCCCGTGACCACGGGTGCTGGAAAGCACCCGAAACGTCGGGAATATAAAAATAAGTTAATATACGCGATAAAATCCGTAAAATTAGTTTTATTTAAAAATGTGTAGTGTTCGCGTAAATATAAGAAATCACTCTCTAATTACACTAAAATATATGGGGGAGCGTTATACTACGGCCAGTCGACCGGAAGGAATTTGGCGGAGTTCACTTACCTCTATCCAAGGCGACTGGTCCCTCCGGAGTCGGTCAGGTCGCATGTGGTTGTGTAGTGCAAGGGAAAGAATGGTGATGTGGTGTGTATCTGGGTGTGACTGATGGTGATTGAACCTAGACCTTAGCCGTCGGCAGCAGCCCGAGCGTCGACACCGCTCCAACTTGAGGGGGCCTTTCGAGGTTATCCACAGTCACTTTCTTGGTTCACCACGATGACAGTCACTTAACTCTATCGTACTATTAACTAGCTTACCGAAGCCACTAACTATCGCGGGTAACTATAGGTTACCGCACAAAACACGCCCGGAGTTTCTGGGTCAAAGGTCACTACCGGTTCGCGTGGCAACAGATAGTTCTAAATACGGAGGCCGCACTAGCTTATATTGTCGAATGCACTTATACAGATTCTGAGTCGGACCCAATAAGTCACGGGAAAGGCTATCCAAACAGGGAATGCGCGTTATAATTCCTAGACAGGATATTTATTAGACGCCCTAACTATTCCGCGGTTCCCGCACAAAATTAACAGCGTGCAAACATTAGCGCATCTGGCCGATGACTGACTCGCTTGCGACCCGCGCGCCACTGCCACGCTCGGAAGAACTTCAGACCGGAATCGCGCCGAGCCGAGTGACATCTGGTGTCGATTCCGACAACAGAGTTTTGCGCGAACAATTTCCCTTTAATCTTTGGAAAATTTGTTTTCATTTCTTCTGACTGCTGTAATTAGTGAGAAATACTTGTAATATTATGCTATAAAATTATTAATAAAAGGTACAATATTTTGAATGCAATTATACTGGTACGTTAATCGTTTATTGGGAACTATCGGATGTGATCATTCGATAACGTTAAAAAAAATATTGTAACTAAATTATGTTTTGGTACAAACGCCATTAACCACTACTTTTTACGGCTCAAACTGATACTTTGAGAAATTTTTTGAGGAATAATTTTAAACATGAGGACTAAGATGGAATGCCTCTTTTCCAGTAAAAAGGGTCTCCGGTTCTCTACACTCACCATACGAAACACAGCAGTGTTAAGCTGCTGTTTTACGCTAAATGTGAAAATTATTTAATTTTTTTTCTTCGAAGTCGACTTTTCTTTTTTATTAAAAGTGTCAATATAACAACTAGATGTTCGAATAAATAGTTACATTAAAAATTCATCCCTGATTTTTCTACCATCAGGCGTGGATTTTTTTTCTCAATTTACGACGGACCACTAAAACAGTATAAAAAAGTTTTATTATATCCTTTTTATAAAAAAACATGCTTGAGTATCGTGGCACACTCGGTTGGAACGAAGTTCCTTTTGTGGTATATTGTTATTGATAAACGTATTATATTATTGATTAACAAATACAAATAATTTTATTAGTAGCGTCATTTAAAATAATATTTCTGTAATGATAGAGTGCGAGGGAAATGGATATTATTCCATCTCGCTCATACAATAGAAAAGTGGTTGTGATGGAAAAATCTTATACTTTTTCGTGCCTAGCCCACATCCTTCAAATTCGTACCGTGTGATAAGGAACTTCGTTCCAAAAATTAAGATCGCTTCACAATCGACAAAGATATCGTGGAAAGTACATTATAAACAGGCTCTTCCTCCAAATGTCAAACATTTAAAGACAAATGTAATTTTAAATGGGGAGGAACTAAGTCTTGTCAATACCACAATTTTTCTTGGCAGCACACTAATCACGAAGCTACAATGGCCTCCATATATCAAACCAGACTTAGTTCTGCAGCATATGCTCTAAAAATGATTAGAAATCCTACTAGTGTCGAAACAGCTACACTAGTTTACTTTATGGCCCGAGAGCTCATGACGCATTTTTCATGAAGTGTTTGATGCATCATGAAACTTTGTTGAAAAGTATCATTCGACTCAATAAGCAGCTAAATGACTGTTTGCCTGGCCTGGGTACACCTGGTACATCGCATATATGGTATCTCGCATATATTCTTTTTTTTTTGGTACTTGTCTATTATGTATCTACCGGCATGTTTTTAATGTTTATATTGGCTCGGAAAGATTTTAAGTACTGTTTGTTAAAAAATGTAGCAGAAGCACTTCCCTATTAGGTTATATTATTTAATGATTGAAAAGTGCAGGCAGCCCTGGCACAGTTTACACTAGTAGTACGGCTGCTGACGTTAACCTCTTAATGTAAATGATGATAATGTTTACTTAAATAGTGTAATTTATGATGCAAAATTAACAAATATTAAAAATAAACAATTATTTATTTATTGATTTAATTTAAGAGTATGGTGGATGCTGTGGCTCATAAACATTTACATCTATCCTCGATTAAGTATTATAATGCAGATGTATTGTCACAAGGCCTGTGATGGAACGCATTGTTTCCAGTAAAAAGGGTCTACGGTTCTCTTACACTCACAGCATTAGCAACATTTAGGTGCCATTTTGCGCTGGTACTTAGAGCTTGGTCCTTTCTCGGTCGACCCGGTCCATTCGTTCTACAGCCAAATTATAGCTGTAGCATGGCTCTACCGTGAGTAGACACCCATAATACGTCGACGTGTGGCAATAGGGCATAGAAGCGCTACAAATAATATTACTATTTTACTGCATAAGAGCAACATTTTGGCGATGCACGTTAATACTGAAAAAATTGTAATATTATAAATTTTCAAAAATGATATTTTTGGCTTTTATCGTATATAGGATTTGTAATATTAATTAATGCAAAATCTTTCATGATTGCTAGGTAAATAAAGTACTTTGATAACACGAAGATAATTAAAGTGTTTAATTTAAACGCGCAATTCTTGTCCTTTATAGTATTAACATTTATTGTATTAAGTACATTAGCGGTTACTTGTAAGCTATGTCAATTATTTTCTTTTTCTATTTACGGGGTTTAAATGTTAACGCATAGTCACCTCGCAGGGACATGAACTGGTTATATTTAACTAACAACCCATTGTGTTCCACCGTCGTGGTATATCGCTTGAGATAAATGGAACACCGAGTGTTCCACTTATCTCAACCACAACTCAACTAACACTGATAGCTCTCTCTCCAGTAAGGACAACTTTCCAACCATTTTTCTCATATCGTTATATTCATCTCAATTCGCTTATAACACGTGTACTCGTACGTAGTAGAGCCATGCTGCAGCTATATTTTTGTCGTACCTCGAATGGGTTCACATAATACGAGCGCAAAATAGCAAAATGTGTAAGTGCAGAGGACTGGAGACCTTTTGTGCTGGAAACGAGGTATTCTATTTGAGTCATTACGGGTGAAAACGCATATTGATTGAGATATTTAATCGAGTATACAGATGTAGATGTCTATGAGTCACAGCATCCACTTATCATTAGGTTTGTCGGTTGCTCAGTTGTCTCTCCTATTCTTTAAAAAAAACATAGGTGACTCAGCAGGGCACTGCTATTTTACGATGATATTTAGTGTCAGGAGAATCCTTCGCCTCGAGCCGACCCATTCTTGCTGCAGGCACAAATACGCTACGGCGCGGTTCTACCGTGGGTGTTTGTAAGTTTTCAATGTTAATCTTAGTGATTTCAATTGCAGCTCGAACCTTTTATTAAAAAAAAAAAAACTTAAAACATAAATTTAACATTATTGGTCTGTTGCCATGTTAGTATCTTCCCATGTTGGTGTGGGATTTATAGGCCCCATGATGATGTGGGCCTTATAGAAAAATAAAACTACTTCAACTGTTAACTGCGTTACTTATGTCGTAAGTGGTGATTAATAGGTTTGAGATAGTGTAAGCGATCGGCTATCTATATAGCTATATACCACCTATTACTTCTTTCACAATTTTCGTCCATCGAAACCCACATTTTTAACTTAACGTGATTCGAGTAGCTCTTTACTCCTCGGACTCTGCCTACCCCATCGGAGATTAAAGGCGTCAAGTTATGTACAATTTTCAGCTAAAAAAGGCACTCAGTAAGTAAAAAGGAAACAAATATAGCGTAATAAAAAGTCGGATAGAATATCGTCATGACGATGAATATGAAAGGGATTTGTCGTGATTGCAAAATTCAGAAAGGGTCTCAATTTGAAAGGGACTAAAGAGACGGTACTCTGGAATCACACTTCAAAGAAAAGTGTCAAGGGAATAATTGTGTATGCATGCTGAATTTCTAGCCTTTATGCAAATATTATATATTTAGGTTTTAGTACCTTCACCTGCCGTGTTACGAGTATCCATTAAGCGTCCATAAATTTATATAGGTGTTCAAATAAGGGTAAACACTTAATATAGAACTAACAATTAATAAACGGTTAGGTAGCACAGTAACTAAACGTTTAGGTATGTCGTTACAGACCGCGGGTTCGATGCCACACGGATTCAGTATGTGTATGGCCTACATATAATTATTTCGGGGATAACGCGTTGGCTTACTGGTAGTAAACGCTACTGCTGATTACGCAGTCTCGGGTTCGATTCTCGTGTCGGGCCAAATTCAGTTATTGGGTTTATTTGTCAAGAAATTCTCAGTAGCAGTTGAGAGTCAGGAAGTTGACTGTGTTTCATCTCCATGCCTCGGAATGCACTCTCTGGCCGTGTCGGATTTACCACTTTTTTTTTTGATGTTTTTTAGAGGATGATTAATAGTTTCTCTGCAGAATTGCATTATTATATATAATCCCATGTCAAACTGGAACTTATAGGTCCCATGTTAATGTAAGATTTATAACTATAAACGTGCCAACATGTTTATTTGACTATCATGTCGATTAATGGGATATTGGGTTTGTATTATATAAGAAACTTCATTCACAAGTTTTCATTAAAACCCCTTATTTTCTATGTACATTTATATATTTATTCATTGGTGCCGTTGGGTATTTCTCCAAAAGTGCATTATGTTTTTTATTATGATAATGTAAAGTAATTTTAATAAAACATGAATATAAAAAAATGTATAAACTGAACTGAAAAATGTATATAATGTATAAACCCTCACAGTCCAATGTCAGTCACATTGGACTATGAGGGTTTATACATCAGTAGGTATCGATGTCAAGCCAATGTCTTTTTTATATTGATGTTTTATTAAAAGTTACTTTACGTTATATGATAACGTAAAGTAACTTTTAAAAAACATAGTTAAAAAACATAATGCAATTTTGGAGAAATACCCAACGGCACCAATGAATAAATATATAAATGTACATAGAAAATAAGGGGTTTTAATGAAAACTTGTGAATGAAGTTGCTTATATAATACAAACCCAAAATCCCATTAATCGACATGCTGGGCAAGTTACCAAGTTGGCACATTCTTTATAATTATAAGTCCTACATTAACATGGGACCTATAAGTTCCAGTTTGACATGGGATTATATATTATAATGCTATTCTGCAGAGAAACTTTTAATCATCCTTTAAAAAACATCCAAAGAAAGAAATTAGGAAATGACAGAAAGATAACGATACGTTTACAACAGTAAGGATACTTATATGTAACATTATAGATTTTTACAATATTTTGTTGTATAGATGTCGGCACACATGACTCCCAGGCTCCCAGCATCATGTCTCATAACACCCAGGGTTGACTGACAAACAATACCACATGGCATTAAATTGGCTCTCTAAACTTTTAGTTATAAGGCGTTATATTCAAATTTTAAATAAATATATAGGTATGGATTACAGAGGACTTGGAAAGAATCCATGAAAAGAATATAATTATAACTAAGACAAAAGAAGAACTTAAATAATAAAGGCATGAAAGAAAAGAAATTTGCGCCATTTGGAACGCCAAAATTACCGAGAATACACAGAATGAGACAAAAATTCAATGCAAGAACTCATACAATGGTTTTATTTGTTTTGATAATAAAGAAGGCTTACGTAATACTCGTAAGTTACTCTTGAGAAATTATTCTTTATGTATTACGAAACACATTCCTGGCTAAACTAATAGCAAGACTTTCACGAGTTTTTTTTTTACTATTATAAGCCAGTGCTTGACTACTGTACTACCTGATGTTAAGTGGTGATGTGATGGTAAGTGAAGTTACCAGCCCAAGATGGTAAAGCGCACTGACTTAGTCAAACAAACGCCTATTTGCTCTTGCCTTGAAGACACCCACATTACAATCGGATAGAAAGACAGATGCTGGCAAATTATTCCGCTCCTTCCCTGTACGCATTATAAACGACGAAGCAAACCGTTTAGTTTGGATGAGTGATATATCGACAAGAAAGGGGTGGAGATCAGCCTAGCGTCTGGTGATCCGATGATGAAATGGAGCGGGAGAAATTAAGCCACGCAATAAATACCTTTCCGAAATGTATGCGGTATACACGCGAAAGGCTAGCTACTTTGCGCCTGTGCTCGACGCTAGTAAAACTGTTTCTTACCATATTGGTGTCGCAAATATGATTCTTAGGACACCTTTCCATTGAGTCCAAAGGTCCTAGATGACAGTTTGTAGCACCTGCATGGCGGCAATACTCCATGATCTGACTTGTGTGTAAGCAAATGTCCCAGCGTGATGTATTGCCGCACCTTTGCAAGGACACCTAATTTACTTGCTGCTGCTTTTTCCCTGGATTTGAACTTCAATCCACAGTAATTCAAGGCAGTCCGTGATTCTGATTTCGTACTTGATTAACTAATGCAAATCGCACTGGCTCCTTGACATCGAGGAGAATCCTGTCCGTTGCCTACAAGCTTTTTCTATTCTATGATACAACGCTTCAATGTCGTAGCGAAAGATTTCTCTTTGGGCCTAAAATATCGCATTTTTTAATTATGTTTTCAGATATCTTTTAAATTTTCGCAAAAGTATGAAGTTTGAAGAATAGTTTCTATAACAGAATCAGATTGTTTGCTTATATTCGATAGGTATAATCTTCGGGATACATTTAAAATGAAAAATATAATTTTTTGCGAGACTTCAAGAATTATGATGATCAATCCAACTACCTAATCCTGGTTAATTTTGGTTACGACGCCAACTTAGCAAGCTTAGCTTAGCACCAAAGCTAATTGCGCAGTATACATTAGAGTGCATACACGCCCTATCTTCCGCGACTTTAAAGGAGTTGCACAGCTGTTGTTTATGTGAAAATGGTGGCATGTAATAAGGCAGGGAGCAGGAGTCTTTCTAAGAAGGGAATTACATGTCTTACCTCCTCCCTTCCATTTCCAACATCGGACAACCAGGTGGTCGACGGTTCTTCACTCCTTTGTTGTCGATATTCAACGCATTCGCACCAATTGTTTCGCTTCATCTTTTGTAATGCATACTTCTGGCGTCTGTCTTTCCGTCCGATTCCGATCTAAGTGTCTTCAAGGCAAGAGTGAACAGGCTTTGGTTACGCTGAGACAGTGCGATATAGGCTTCATCACTACTTACTACCAGGTAGTATTGTAGTGAAGAACTGTCATACAATATGTAAAAAAAAGGGACTGTTGGCGCTATGGGCTCGGGAATGAGCGTTTCTTTTACCTTGCCTACGACCTACAATGAAAGGGAAAATCGGGATGGTATTTTAAGCGGTGAGAGACCTACATAACCCGTCCGTGTTCTCTCAAAGCGGATATGCGTTAGTAATATCCTACAAATGCAAGATTACTTTTTTTAAAGAAATTGGGTGACAAACGAGCATCGAAGTGGACTGTGATTGCTGAGGCCCATATACATCCTCATTTGTGAATCAAAGTGTAGATGGGTTGTCAGCCTTGAGGACTAAGCTGGAATGCCTCTTTTCCAGTAAAAAAGGTCTCCGGTTCTCTACACTCACCATACGAAGCACAGCAGCATTAAGCTGCTATTTTACGTCGTGCTACAACTATGCTATAAATAAAGCGGCAGCTTGGCTCTACCACGTACAAAAAAACCTTGTCAACATTCTCAATACTGCTTGTATTGTGACTGTTGCGTCAAGCTAAAAGCAACAAATTCTGTTTCACAAAAAATTCAGATGAGATATGAACCGATCATCCAAAAAATAAAGTAAAAGAGTAAATTTTCAGCAGGTTGCTTGTTCACTTACATAACTTGTTCTCGAACTCAAAATTATTTACTTTTCAGATATGCGGAAGTCCTTACGATATTTTCCTTCTATGTTATTATTAATTGTAATTAGAAATTAAAGAATAAAGATCTTAAAAATTAATTAAATACGATCCGCATAATAAAATAAAATGATTTGTCTCGCTTAGTTTAAAAATCACCTCCCGCCCAATCGAATTCGTGCACTATCACTCATCAGCACTCATCCCAGCATCACTACTCCCAACACCAATACACTAGTAAAGACTCATCACCGAAGATAAGACATGTGTTTCGCCTCTAAAAGAGTCATACTCAGGTGAATTAAACTCAGTGATCGCTAAATTCTTAGTTAATTAATAATTAACATCTTTAACTTAATGGATTTCCGCCAAGTAACCATTTATTATATTAATTATAGTTATTTTAAGTGCTGATTTACCACTCCAAACTTAGTGGCAAGTACTCTAACTGCTAGTTAAGAATGATTTTTCGTATTAACGATAAAAAAAGCTATATTTACAAGTGAAACGCACTGATTTCTCCTAAGAAATCACATACAACGGCCACATAATATATTTTATGACCTTACCCGCCTGTTCAACATTCAAAATTTGATTGCCCCAATTATAAATCAACAAAATGTACGAATATCTTGTCATGCCGAAAATTCTTAACAATATCCGGAATATACTTTTGTTATTCTATATGCCCTTATTTATTACAAAAACGTATTTTATGGAACTAGGGAAAAGCTACACTTTCCTAAACATAGCAAGCCACGCTTATGTAGTAGAGATGAGTCGTTTTTTTCGCAACATGTTGCATCGAAAATAATAATGTAACCTGTTACGACAATTCGGGCATTAGGTTTTTTTAAGTAATGTCCAAGAACTAAACGTTATTGCACAATAGGTTGCGCCAATTGCTAATGCTAACTAAATGCGTTAACGCTGCTACCAATACGTTGTCAATTTTGTTGCTTTCATAGTTATATTATATTTCGGCGTCGATTAGTGACAAAACGACTTAATTTTCAACCAAAAAGGTTTGTCAATTGATTATTTCAAATGTCAATTAATATTAAAATGTTGGTTCATTATACTGTAAACAATTGTTTATTTCAGTTTTATTGCCCACCAATAAATTATATTTTTTTCATATTTCATTCATTCATTCATATTATATATTTTTCATTTCATTGCTTTAGTTTCATAACGAAATAGTTAGCTACCTAGTAACGACTATACAAAACAATAACTAATAGTACTTAAACAACGTGTTAAGATTACGTACTTATTAGAAACCTGTTGCAGAAAGAACCTATGGTCGCAACAGGTTTATTAAAAGAAATGTATCTGGTTGCATCATTGCGTGAAAGCAACGGTAGCGCCCATCTCTATTATGTAGACTATGTTCACGTATATTCTAAGACATATTCACTATAAGAATAAGAATAATCGATACTTTTGGCCTTCCTTGGGGCAGGCATATGTACGTTCAGCAATTGACTTGTACTATAATGAAACTGAAAGATGATGACCAGCTTCAGACCTTTAGATACTTTAATCTAGCAATTTTCAAAATGGTTCTTTCATATGTCCCGCTGAGTTTCTTTTGATGGTTCTTCCCACGACAGAGGTTTTTCTTTCGACTTTCAATAACAATTCTTATAATATACTCGTATATTTTAAACAAATTATACTATTTTATATCCGACATTTCGGGTACTTTTCGGAATTTATGGTCACGAGGGTATCTCTGCAGAACGAGCTTTATCTATTAATTAAAGAGGAAAAATCTGTCTAAGTAGTTTTACTCATTGAATGGTATTCGTGTAAATATAAGAAATTATTACGGCTGTGATTGGAAATTAAAGCCAGTGTTTCTGATGAAATATTATATATATATATGAGTAAATAAGGCTTCTTGTAAGGAGGATTTCATCATCATTACAGCCTTCACAAGTCCACTGCTGAACATAGGCCTCCCCCAAGGAATGCCACAAAGCACGGTCCCGAGCGACCTGCATCCATTAACTTTCTACATGTCTTACCAGGTCGTCACTCCATCTAGTGGGAGCACGCCCTACACTTTGCCTGCCGGTACGAGGCTGCCACTCGAGAACATTTCTTCCCCATTGGTTGTCGGTTCTCCGAGCTACGAGATATGGCCGGCCCATTGCCACTTCAGCATACTAATTCTTTGGGCTATGTAGGTTACTCTGTTTCTACTGCGGATATCCTCGTTTTTAAATCTATCACGCAAAAAAACGCTGAACATAACGCTCTCTATAGCTTGCTGAGTGACTTTGAGCTTCCTCTACGGCCAGCAGTGAAGGACCGCCAAGGAGGATTTAATCATTATTAAAAAGAAACAAATCCTTATGGTCAATCGTTATTATAAGAGATTCAATCTGTTTTATAGTCCATAATATTCTCCACCGAATCACGGTTACGACGGCCAGTATTAACGTAGACTAACCATCTGCTCAGGACAGGATTATAGTTCATGAGCGTGTGCACAAGCACAAGTGTACTCTGTATTCCCTCACTCTCATAGTTCGATGGGATGGTGATCCGACACTACTGGACAGAGATCATTAGCAGGGCCTCTACGTATTTTCCGAGGCACGAACTGCGAACTTCCTGACTTCGGGTTCCTATTAAGAATTTCTTGGGTTGTTAGTTCAATATTACCAGTCCATGTCCCTGAAAGGCGACTATGCGTAAAGATTTAAACTCAAATATAAAACAAATATTGACATAGCTTACATGTAAACGCTAAGGTATTTAATACAATAGTTGAACTTTAACTATCTTCGTGTTATCAAAGTGCTTTATTTACCTAGAAATCATGAAAGGTTTTGAATTAATTAACACTACAAATCCTATAGAATAAAACTAAATTTACGGATTTTATCGCGTTTAATTTACTTATTTTTATTAATTCCCGACGTTTCGGGTGCTTTACAGCACCCATGGTCACGGAGGACTGAAGAGATTTACGCCCCGATGTCAGAGTTAACCCAGAGTACCTTCAGCTTTTTTAATTATTAATTTTGGTCCGATCTACGCAGAATGAACTTACTGTGTCTTGAAGTCTTGCAGTGGTATGCTTGGGTTTAGTTTTAATTTTATTAATTACAAGATCCCAAGCAGTTGGTAGTACTCAGCCTCCCTGTCTATTAAAATTAGGATGTTTTTTTTTTTTTAATTTCAATAGCCTCACGTAGGATCCTAAGCACGAATATATGTTCTTTCGCGAGAATTTGTGGTTTATCAAATCTAATGTAATGGCAGGGGCCGTCTAGTATATGATCACAAACTGCAGACTTCCCGGAACGTTGGTGCTTCACGTCAGCTATATGTTATTTAAATCCGAAAAATTAGTTTTATTCAATGTGTAGTGTTCGCGTAAATATAAAAAATCATTATTACAAATCCTATATAAGATGAAAGTTAACAAGATCATTTTTGAAAATTATTAATATTACCATTGTTTCAGTATTAACCGTCCGTCTCCAAAATGTATTGTCAAAATGCTCTTATGCAGTAATATAGTAATATTATTTGTAGCACTCCTATGCGCTATCGTCACATATCGACATGTTATGGGTGTCTACTCACGGTAGAGCCACGCTGCAGCTATAATTCGACCGAGAACGGACCAATGCAAAATGGCCTAAATGTTGCTAATGCTGGCAGTGTAGAGAACCGTAGACCCTTTTTACTGGAAACAATGCGTTCCATTTTAGCCCTTGTGACAATACATCTGCATTATAATACTTAATCGAGGATAGATGTAAATGTCTGTAAACCACATCATCCACCATGCTCTTAAATAAATAAATAAATATTTGTTTATACACTCCACTAATTTTGCATCATAAATTACACTATTTAAATAAACATTATCATCATTTACATTAAGAGGTTAACGTCTGCAGCCTTACTAGTGTAAACTGTGCCACGGCTGACTGCACCTTTCAATCATTAAATAATATAACCTAATAGGGAAATAGTTTTGCTACATTTTTTAACAAACAGTACTTAAAATCTATCCAAGCATATATAAAACTTAAAAATATGCTGGTTGATACTAAATAGAAAAGTACAAAACAAAATAGAACATATGCGAGATTACCATAAGGTGTGTTTGGCGTATGGTATAATTGTAAGGGGGAAGCTTTAATACATTGTGGGTGGAGTACGTTAAGAGTATTTGGATGTATAGGTACGCTTTTACAACAAAATACAAAATTTAAACATATACAACATTTAATGAATTACTGACTCAGTGGAGTTAAGTAACTGGTACTATTAGCTTGTGGCTGTTTCTAGTATTTACAGAATGAATATCACTTATTTTTATAAAACTATTTTTATTTTTGCGTACGTACATTTACAACCCAGATATTACTGAAACTTTTTTTTGTTTCAGAATAAACAGATTTTTAAATATGTTGTACCAAAAGATGTAGTATTCATGAAAAAATATTTAAAAAAAATATTCGTGATCTGGAAAAGCCGGAAAAAATGGTTTATTTGCCAAGAATCTAAGCTTTGGTATGATAGGAAATAAAACATATTTTTGGGTGTAAATACAGCTGACATTTACGACAAATGAAATTGGTTTTTTTTTTTACAAAAATATCAATGCGATCGCATCGTGAGGTTTCTCTATAATTGCTGGGAGTACGGCAAGGTCCCCGTTTTTCGGTTCTTTTATACGTCTCCAATAATCCTCTGGCAACTACTCTAAGAAAAGTTAAGTGGTCGTATTCGCCACCATCACTTTTGTACAACTGCCAGGCATTGTGGGTAGCCATATCCAAGCTATGACAAAATAACGAAAAATACCATTTTTTCCCCGGATCGAAGTTCTGTATAAGCCAATATTTTGGTCAGTTCTATCGACTCCACCCATATTTTCGTTGTATGATTTTATGATAGCAGGTTGATCAATAAACACATATCTTTTCAATTGTTGAGAAAATCGCTTGGCTTTGTGAAGCGGCTCAATTGTTTCCGCATTAGAGGCGACACTTACAACGCTATTGTCATTCCATTTGCAGACTAAGATCTGCTTGAGTTGACTAGACTTATAGACGAATGTGCCCCTTTCTGTTTTTTTGAAAACCTTGTTTTCAGGTAGTGGGCATCTAGAGGTACGATTCTCACGAATAGTTCCTGTAGCTTTCAATCCTCTATTACTCAATTAGTGAAAAAGAGGGATAGAAGAAAATAAGTTATCAAAAAATAAATGAAATTGAGTGTTTGGATAGCACGATTGTAAAACATCAGCAAAGCTCAAAATTACACTTGCTGTTTACTTTTTACTGAGATTGTTTATTCTCGTAATGTACGTTCCGCGATATTTTTGTCAATTGTGAACCGGTTTTAGTTATTTTTTTATAAATAGAATACAGTAGTACTTTTTTATACTTCAGCAGTGGTCCGTCGTAAATTAGAAAAAAGTTTCCACGCCTGATGGTGGAAAAACCAGGGATGAATTTTTTTAATCTTACTATTTACACGAACATCTGGTTGTTACATTGAGCGTTTGATATTCCTTAAGCCACTTTCAATAAAAAAGAAAAGCCTCCAAAGAAAAAAATAATAATTTCCACATTTACCAGCTTCAAAAGACAGTTAATATAAGAATTATAGCAATATTCAGAAACAGAAACAGAAACTTTTTTATTCAATATAGATAATAAATAATACTTATTGAAAGTCACTCTTTTGTTTAATACCACAACAAAATTATTTAATAATTTTCGTTTTCGAAAACAGCTTTTTCATTACAATAAGAATTTAGTTTTTAAAATCAAAACTATTCCATTATTTCTCAAAGTATCACTTTGAGCCGTAATAATTTAATATCAAAAATGTTGTACAACCGACTTCAATATAAATTATTAAGAAAACTCAAAAACTATTGGTCGTACCTTGATCAAATTTATGTAGGACTACATGTGAAGCACCAGGTTTCAAATAAAAGAAGAATCATCGAAATCGGTTCACCCAGTAAAAAGTTATGAGGTAACAAACATGAAAAAAATATACAGTCGAATTGAGTACCGTCTCGAAATCTGTAGAAAACAGTAGTAGATAATGGCGTTTGTATCAAAACATAATCTAGTTACAATAATTTTTTTAACGTTATCGAATGATCACATACTATAGTCCCCAATAAACGATTAACATACCAGTATAATTGCATTCGTAATATTGCACCTTTCATTATTAATTTTATAGCATATTACAAGTATTTCTCACTAATTACAGCAGTCAGAAGAAATGAAAACAAAGTTTCCAAAGATTAAAGGGAAATATAAACGAAGCAACCCAATTCAAGCTTATTGCCTCCTTGGGAAACTTATTCGAGAGTTAATACGGTCGTAGACTTTTATAGCACTTTTTACACTACAAACGAAGTGTCAGGGCGTTAAGTTGTCGGAAGTTGTTTCAAGAAAAAAGCTATTTTACAGACTATTAAAAGAACAAAGCAATAAAACTGCTATTACTGCATGCTTAGGGTTCATTTTGGCGGTAACTTTGTTTGTTAAATGCAAAAGTAATTCCCTAGGTAATTTTCATGAACAAGTTGATTACAATAATATCCTTTAAAACGTTTTCTTTGCGAGCGAGGATTTTGGTTGTATGGGAAGTGTATAAATATAGTAATTTAATAAAAACAATATTTAACAACGTTTCCCATGTAAAATTATTGTATGTAAATACGACGGTGTCGTAAGTGGGGATTGTGGGAAATTTGACTAAATTAAAATGCTACCGACAGATGGCGTTACAATCATCTCTTTACTTCCGCTATAGGGTTTTATTACTTTGAGACCTGCTTGAGGGTACTGCGAGTGTTATGATTAAACCAAATATGCCCTACAATAGAAGAGGTCGGTGTCCAGAGGTGGGCTTTTGCGGGCTAGTGTACAAATATCCTTCACTGCCAAGTAAATTATTCTTATAATTGCGACTTACCACTTCAGTGTTACCGGCCACAATTGAACTCCTGGTGCATAGTCGCATTTTGGAGCTCGTTTCACAAGACTTACTTCCTCCCTGCCCTTTCACCATCTGACAACTAGTATGCATGAACCAAACAACGTTTTTATTTTCCATCATGCGTACAGCAAATAAATAAAAGTAATTTTCCAGCCATATAACAAAGTGGGTTACTTTTGCTTAGCTACATAAAGACATCGTTCGGGATATTAGTCAAGCAATGGCTAGTAACTACTAATAGTTAATAGGTAAAATCAGCTTTGAAAAGCCCCCCATATTTTTAAATGAAATAAAAATTACCTTGTATGATAACAATCACAGAAATATAAAAACTTTGAGAGACGGTGATTTTAGATTACAATAATATTTTGCGTAGCTTAAATAAAAAGCAGTTTTGAATGTAATTAGATGTAGAAGAAGCAAAGTAATCGATATAGCATAACGTATTGTAAGCTGAAGTGGCAATGTGGATCATTGCCACTTCAGCTTACAATACGTTATGATTATGTATTACGTCATATTTGTAAGAACCGACCATCGATAAAAAGGTACTCGATTGAGTGCAATGTGCGTCGAAAGTGTAACACCAAGGGGTATAAGTCGGTGCGACTCCGACAAAACCCATTTTTGCCGCTGCGAAACGGGTATGCATAGGTATTTCCCATGTAAAAAAACTTGTGTTGGTAAATAATTGTGAACTTGGAATGAAGGGATGATGAAATTGGTGCTTTATGATAAATTAATATATTATAATCACCATATCAGAAACCTTTAAATTAAATGTAGTACAACCGACATAAATTGTACCGCAAATAAAGTGCGACCAAAAACACTACGTGAAACAACGTTTTTCCTATTTGCTGTTGGACCGCAGCTTCAATATAAGTTAACTGCCGGTTTTCATTTCTGTGCCTCGCTCCACCACATATTTACGCCCATACTGAATTAGGTTCCGGAGAGTCTAATAACGACTGTAAACGTAGTTGCTTATTTACTTATGCAGCGCAGTATGGGTGCATACACATAATGGGCTTTTGTTGAAATATATTCATGAAAGATATTGTCTTATTTTTATGTGAAATTTTAATTTTTTGTCAAAGCACATTATAACTAAATTGAAATAGATTAGGGTGTTTTATTTTTATCAAAGTAATACATACATATAAATTTACATAAATATAAATTTAAAATATTCCCAAATGATGCATACACCTCGCTAAAAATACTAAAACTTATTTAATTTATTATTGAATGAGTAGTGCCTTTCCTCAAACGTTATTAAATATTTCTGTGCTTTTTTTGCGTCCCAAACCTTTTTGGGTCCCCAGTTTCAGCCCCAATTTTACGCTTGCGTAATAGTCCAAGCGTAGCAACTATGGCAAAAATAGGGATTTTTGATGCAATCTATGGGGAGGCCTATGCTCAGCTGTGGACTTTTATAGGCTGTAATGAATGAAAATTAATTATATTTCAAGTCACAATTTCGTCTACTCTTTCTATGTTTTATATATTTTTTTTTTCCATAAAAATAAATACATTCTTTATTGCTTTAAGGTAAAATCCTTTTCTTTCTCACAATTCCACGTGAACTGAAAATAAGCTTTCAAAACAACCGTATAAAGGAATTTGAGCACGATCACTGCGAAACGGAACTTCAGCGAAACCACTGCCAACTACATTTACGGAAAATCTTTTAAAATCACAATACAATGATATCTCTGCTTATATAAAAAAAAAACAAAAGAAATAAAACATGATTGCAGTAAACAGAGTAAATGAAGCTCTTCACTCTATAGGATAAAAAAGAAACTCCTAGCATTTTTCTATATATTATCTACAACTGTATCTCTGAGGCTTTAATATTGCGAAATAATTATCATGTATTCGAAGTATATACAAATAACGTTCCTGTGTCCCGTCCGGGATTAGAATCTTCTACCCTCAATATCGCAAACAAATGCTTACTTACTGCACTACCAAGGGTTCAAGGATTAGACAATTGGTGTTTAAGGTAAATAATTTTATAGTAGTCTTTCTGTCATATCTGAAATAATTAAAGGACAGGACAAAGTTCGTTGCGCTACCCCAATCCCTACTTCTTTTTTAATTTTTTTATGCTTTGTTGCAACACACCAACTAAGAGTTACAAAGGGCGGACTTAATGCCCTATGCCATTCTCTGCCATTTAACCTAACGAAAAATAGAATAAATAAAGATGTTGGAACATACAAATTATGGATCATAATATAAAATAACTTAAAATAAAAACAATTCAATTTTAGGTACTTAGTACATTACCAACACAAAACTACTTTATTGCATATAAATAATGTTGTCGCACCAATCTTTTAAACAAAAGCTTATTCGTAACTTTTTTTTTCTCTTTATTTATTTAGGGATTTTTATTTGTTAATATGTCAATCCCATTAACACTAATTTAAAATCTATACATTTATTATTAATCTGCACATACTCAATGCAATATCCGAGGTGGGGGCATGTAGAATGCCTTGCGCAATACCCATATTGTACATATCTATCTTATAGGTCCTTATAAATAATTCCCTTGCCCCTCGGTTCCGCTCACATTCCATTAAAAAATGATGCAAGTCTTCTATTATTCCACACGTTTCACAATTAGGTGAATCAGTTTTTTTCATCAGATAAGAAAATTTTTTTGTTGGGATGTGACCTGTTCTAAACATTATTTTAATAATATTTCTATTTATTTTTGTGTCTATAAACCAGGGTATTCGGGGTGGCTCACTCTGTATCGTTTTGTACCAAATACCTTTCGTTTTGGAGCGTTCATTGAAAAACTCTTTCCATTCGGTATGACATTCGTAATTTTTATTCGTAACTTTCTTGACATCAGTAAGTAAGGCGTTCCAGAGGAGAATAGTCTGAACTGTGAAGGAAGAAAAAGAATATAGTTCTATGTTCTGTAATATTATCTTTAATTGCGTTCGAAGGTCGAAGTTCACTGCCGGAAATAGAGTAGAGATATTTGAAGCCCCAATCCCTATTGTTAGGCGTTAGGTTTTATAATATTATTTCGTCGAAATAGTTTTCTTTCCCAGGCATACAAGTGCTCCTATGATGTTTTTGTTCACCGACGAGAACGTGATAAATCATCACTTAAAATTGCAATTAACAATTTCATTGGTGGAATTGATCTGATTATTGATCAGGCATCTCTCGCATAGGAACTGTGAAATTTATTCTATACGTTTAAGTCGGGAATTAATGATAAGGTTATATTATTTATCTAAAGTCATACGATAAAAAGCTGTTTTTCGTAGTAGGTAATAACCTACTTTTGCTTGGCATAGGTTTTTATTTAAATACTAGTGAAATTTCCTTCCACATGTAAATCTACCCTTATATTGTTCTTAATATAATAAAACTTAAAACACATACAATTTCTGTACACGATTCACATTCGCTTACTTTAGCTAATGACTGTAATTAGTATAATTCAAGGGTATTACAGTCACGATGGCATAAGTCCCCCTTGCTACTTCCCCCCGCTGTTTGGTTTAATTACGGTACTACAAATACGTGCGTCGAATTAAACAATTTTAATTGCATGTGTAATAAGTATTTCACTTTAAATTTTTCTGACGTGAACATTTTTACATCAAATTTGTTAACAGTTAACTTAGACATTTTTAAAAAGCCAGCATATGATATGTTTTATAGTCCCAATATATAAGGGAAAAGGATCACAGCAGGACTGTAAAAACTACCGTGGTATCAGCCTTCTTAGCATTGTGGGAAAACTGTATGCTAAGGTACTAATTGAAAGAGTTATGAAAGAAACTGACGGAAAATTTTGGGATGTGCAAGCGGGATTTAGAAAGGGAATGGGATGTACGGATCAGGTCTTTTCCATGCGCATGATCGCCGAGAAGTTTTTGGCCAAAAACCAAAAAGTTTTTTGTGCGTTCATGGACTTGGAGAAGGCTTATGACAGAGTGGACAGGGATGTGTTATGGCAAACACTGAACTCATTTGGGTTGAGCGCTGGTCTGATACGGGCATTGAAGTCTCTATATAGGGACTCTAGTGCTTGTGTCAGGATCAACGGGGCCTACTCGGACTGGTTTGACATCCATAAAGGTGTCAGACAGGGCTGTGTGGCTTCCCCGTGGTTGTTTAACCTATTTATGGACAGTTGTTTGGAAAATTTAAAAGTAGAAGAATGCGGGTTAAGAATGGATGAGTTAACCGTCAAATGCCTTTTGTACGCCGATGATCAAGTCATACTTGCGTCGTCGGCAGCCGAGTTGCAAATGATGGTTACATTAATGAACAGGACATTAAAAGAAAAGGGAATGAAAGTGAACGCAAGTAAGACGAAAGTTATGGTTTTTGAAAGAGAAGAAAGTAAAACGATATGTGAAATAAGAATAGAAGGGGAGTTGGTAGAGCAAGTAGATGAGTTTGTATATTTGGGATGTGTGTTTAGCAGGGATGGTAGATATGATAAGGATATAGAACGACGAGTGAATGCAGGAAATAGAGTGAATGGGGCTCTACACTCTATTGTGAAAAGTCAGAATGTGTCCAAAAAGGCACGTATGGCAATTCACAATGCTGTGTTAGTACCTACTTTAATGTATGGTAGTGAAAGTTGGGTGTGGCAGAAGAAGCATGGAGTTAAGGAGTATGTCATTTAAAACGTGATAGAGCAGTGCTATAGCCATATATATTAATTGTATATTTGTGGCAACTATTATCATTGTCATTAAAACCCTTTACAAGTCCACTGCTAAACATAGGCCTCCCCCAAGGAATGCCACAAAGCACAGGTGGAGCCACCTGCATCCATTGACTTCCTGCATAACTTACCAGATCGTCACTCCATGTAATGGAGGGACGTTCTACACTTTGCCTACACGAGGCTGCTACTCGTGAACCTTTCTTCCCCATCGGTTATCGGTTCTTCGAGCTGTATACGGCATATTGCCACTTCAGCTTCCTAATCCTTTGGGCTTTGTTGGTTACTCTGGTTCTAGGGCGGATATCCTCGTTTTAAGTCTATCACGCAGCGCAACCCCGAGCACAGCCCGCTCCATAACTTTCTGAGCGACCTTAAGCATCCTCATACGGCCAGCAGTGAAGGACTACGTCTCAGATCCATTGGTCACCACTGGCAAAACGCACTGGTTGAACAAATTTGTTTTGAAGTTTTGAGGTATGCCTGACGAGAATATATGTCATAGTCTCCAGAACGCCTGAAAACCCCTGCCCAGCCGAGTTGAATACGTCGATTGACCACTGGGTCGAAGTTGGACTTACCTAGTGCCAGGTGTTTACCAGGTGTATGGTCGTCAACAACTTCGAGCTTAGTACTCCCAACTACTATCGGTACAGGTGTGACACGGACGTTACATGTGATCTATATTTTGTCCATGTTAATCTTATGATCCTATCCGTTGGAAGGAACTATTGAGGTCATTGAGCATGGTGCTTAGGTCCTGCAGCAATTCTGCCATATGACTATATCGTCGGCAAGGTGAATAATGAACTCGCCGTTGATGTTAATACTTTATCCTTTCCAGACCAGTAGCTTGAAAATGTATTCCAATGCAGCGGTGAAGAGTTTCGGTTATATTACGTCACCCTCTCTGCAGTTGGATAGGTTTCGTTTTTTGATTCTGTACTCGAATAGCCATCGTATCCATATTATGTAAACACTTCAGCACTTTGATATACCGATAACTTGGCCACGCTGAAGAGACTGCAGCACTACATATTTTCAACGGAATCAAAGGCTTTCTCATAGTCCACATACGCAAGAGAAATTGGCAGATTCGTACTCTTCGGTCTTCTGTACAATTTGCCGAAAGATATGTATGTGGTCTATGGTGCTAAAGCCTTTTCGGAAACCGGCTTGTTTGGGAGGCTGGAAATCGTCGAGTCTGCATGCGAAACGATTCGTAATGACTCTCGCACTACATAGCGTATGCGGCTCGGGAAGATATCGGTCTATAGTTCGTCAAGAGAGCATTGTCGCCTTTGTTGAAAAACAAGACCACCGTACTTCTACTCCACGGCTCCGGAGTAGTGCCACCATAGAGGACAGAATTAAAGAGCATCTGAAGGACTTCAAGTAACGGTTTTCCACCCGCTTAGAACCATTCAATCTCACTCAAAAGTTCAGGTGTCCCGGAAACGATGCAGCCATTCATCTTCGAAAGTTGGCTCTTTCTGGCAGACAGATATCTGGCAAAGACTTTGGATACCTGGTTTCGCTCGATCGCTTCTTCAATACGAGCTGTATTAAAGTTGCGTAAGTCCCACAGCATGCATTTGGAGATCTGTCTGTTCATTTGCCTATATGCTGTCAAATAAGTCATACATATTTTGAACAAATTTAAGTAACTGCAAAGGAAAAAAAAGCGATTCAAACATATTTAACTGCTCATGAATATAAAGTATGAACCATTTTTATCAGAGAACCCTAAAATCAAGCATGTTGTCAAACTATGGCCATTGTGTGTGATCGAGAGTTTTTGCGTTCTTCTGCGACGGGTCTTGCAGAACTTAGCCCCGACCACATGTACAGTTTCCACAAGCTTGACATTCATATCGCCCATTTCATTGCAGTTTCAGTTTTCTATGCACTGAATACGATTTTTAACTCGAGCTGAAAGTTTTCGGGGCTTTAGATTCGAGCACAAGGAGGATGGAGCATAGACTCCATTAGACGTGACCTCACTAACTTAAAGTTTAGGTTCAGTGTGCTTCTCATCATTCGGTAATCGCTGCCAGTTTTCATCGATATCAGGAGATATCACTGAACAGTTGTCGTCTGGTCGTCATAATGAAGTCAATCACATTTTTGTCAAACCGTCGGGGCTTCACCAGATCTACTTCTTTTGGAGTCTCTTCTGGAAAAAAGAGTTCACCATAAAGAGTCTCTCTTTTTCTATTTCTTTGGAGTCGCTTCTGGAAAAAAGAGTTCACCATAAAGAGTCTCTCTTTTTCTATTTCTTTGGAGTCGCTTCTGGAAAAAAGAGTTCACCATATAGAGTCCCTCTTTTTCTATAAAGTTGGCCAGATGTTGGCCCCTTGGTTTCGTTGCCATATCCCGAATTTGTCTAGATTTTAAGCCCGCCGTTCTCTTTAGTGCCTAGTTTTGCATTATATAGGAACTATGGCAAATGTAAAGTAATCTAAGAGGTAGACATAAGTACACCAGTGAAATTTTGATCGTCTGTAGAGAATGAATTAAAAAATGATTCTAAAAAATACTTCTTGTGCCGCTTCAAAGACGTCTAGAACTGCAATTCATCAACCTCCCTGCCACTGTATAGTGGAATAGGCCCAAGTCCAGCACTGGGCTATTACAAATTGATCAAAAATAAATAATTCATATCACACGTCAACAGCCTTTAAGTCTTATAATGAACATATGCCTTTTTCGAGAACACGCCAGTTCACATACATTATTGGATTATTAGATATCCGCAGTAAGACCAGAGTAACTGACACTGCGTAACGGATCAGTAAGCTGAGGTGGCAATAGGCCGGCGATATAGTCAATCCAACAAACGATGAGGAAAAAAGATTCTTCAGCGCCAGCCTGGTACAGTTATGAGAAGGGTAGGGCCGACCTCTTATGAGATAGATTGAGATTGTTAAGAGATACAGGAAGTCGATGGACGCGGTTGGCTCAGAACCATGGTTTGTTTGGTTCTTTGGCATTGGTCTATGTTCAGCAGGGGACCTGTTTGATGATTATGGTGATTGGATTAATGAATAAAGGGCCGGTTCTGTGATAATGCTTCATTCCTATACCATCCCGTAAACTATGGGTAAAGCGGTCTTTTATTTATAAAAATTAAAGGACAAACGAATTTAAAACCCCTTTATGGGAAGTGACTACTGCAGCCTGAGGCATGTAATGTTTCGTAGCATGTAATTATACTGGTTCTCTTTACACTCTAGACCGAAACTCAGCAATACACATCAGCAGTTAGGCGAGAGAAATAGGTAAGACTGTGTAGACGGACTACTAGAAAGCAGTTGAAGAAAGAAAGAAAAATAAAATAAGGAACCCTATCACGTAGTAAATTGGCAATTATGTTAACAATCTCATACGTACATATTTTTCAAAATCATTATCATTTGCAAGACGGCAAAGAATTTTTACAAATAAATTTCTTTAAGATCTAAACTACGTAAGAGTTGTGACCGCACTTGACTTTTATAGGAATATATACAACAAAGAAAGCAATTAATTTAAATTGTCGGAAATAGCCAGTAAAGTTAATTTAGTTGCCTTAATCAAACTTTCTAAACGAATCGTATTTTCTAAATTTCAGTAAAAATGGTTTAAAGTTAATTTTCGTGTAATATATTATAACATTCAAAATATTAATAATATTTGGGATAATATATTGAATGCCTATGTTAATTTATAGTTTGGTCATAAATGCTCGGATTTCGTCCCATTGGACTATGAGAGTGATGGAATAGAGAGTGCATCAATGTTTGCGCGTACACTAGTGATCTGTAATCCTGTGCTGTGCAGATAGTTAGTCTCTATTGAGACTGGTTGCCGTGACCGAAATGCTGTCTAGAGGATGCTATTTATTATTTTATCATATTGATTAACACTAGATTAACACTATAATAAGTTTTCATATTAAATCACCGGGGAAAGCTCTAATTTAAAAGAAGTATATAATAGCCGGTTAAAACCTCTTAGAACGTCTTAGACTAATGAAAATATTATCGCAATGTTCTTAACTAAGACATCTGTTTTATGTTTTTTTTTTATAGGATAAGAGTGACAAACCAGCACACAGTCCATCTGATGGTAAGTGGTCGCTGCGGCCCATAGACATCTTCATCTTTTCTCGACTACGAATCAAAATGCAGAGGCGTTGCCAGCCGTGAGGACTAAGATGGAATGCCTCTTTTCCAGTAAAATAGGTCTCCGGTTCTCTACACTCACCATAAGAAACACAACAGCGTTAAGCTGATATTTTACGTTGGTATTCTGTGAGAGTGTGGTCCTTACCCGGTCGAGCCGAACCAATCGTACTACAACTATACCTACTATTAATATAGCTGCAGCATGTCTCTACCACGTAAGAGACATATGTGGTAGAGCCATGTTGCCAGTTGTGTTCTAAAACTTTATTTTATCGTAAACAAATATATTACAATAGGTGGCTCAGGACCGTACTTTGTGGCATTCCTTGGGGGAGGGCTATGTTCAGCAGTGGACTTGTGAAGGGCTGTAATGATTATGATGATGATGAAACAAATATCAGTATATTTTAATAAGTTTGTAATGATTTATAATTACACGAGGCTTGTGTAACCACCGTGATCGAAAGTCAATTTGGAAAACATTCACAATGCAATACTTAAATTAGAAGCTTTGTTCACTTGTCTACTTCAAAACTGCACACTCACATTATATCTGTAAAAAGCAAATGAAAAGCTTCAGGTTTTATTCATATGACTGTTTGAATTATTTATGACGAATTCCACTATCGCACAAGTTGTTTTTACAATGCGCTGGCTAGAACTCAATGGCACAAAAAGCGGTATGCAGTGATTTCAATTCAGACCTTTATTTTACACTCACTGTTCACCACGACTTCGCCCGCGATTTTTATGTGCGGAATCCTAAAATAAAAGTAGTCTAAACGCAAATCGGTTCACAGGTTTTTGCGTGATACGTGTTCACGGCAAAATACTGGTTCTACCCAAGGTTAGCTGGTAGAGAATTCCATATAGCATTAAACTCGCCTTTTGTACAAATATATAGTGCAATCAAGAATAAATAAATAAATAATTAAAATATTAACATGCGTGTAATTCACACACGAGTATTAACATTATGTGTCCTGTCCAATTCCATTTCGGTATCCTTATTCTTGGTGTAACATAGTTTATTTCTCGTTTCCTGATTATATTTTGTTTGTAATTCTATCTGTGTTTCTTATTGAGGATTCTTTTGTACATATCAGTGTGGCAGGTTATTATATTTTTGTTTTGATCTTTCGTGAGAGCCAAAGTCTGGCAGCCGTATTTAATAACAAGTATACTACTTGCGTATCTTGTTTTATCACAGTTTATTTAGTTTCTAATAAATTTTGTCTCTATTTCCGAAATTGTAACAATGGGTGAAATCAGTTCAGCAAAATAAGTATAATCCTACACATATTCAATGTTACATATTAAGTGGGCAAACTAGAAGCGTCCTTAATAAGCTGACTTCAAAAAAGGAAGAGGTAGAACGGTATTAAAGTTAAAAGTTTAAGTTACAGCCTATATGCTGGGCACAGGCTCTCATTTCCGAGAGGGTTTTAGGGCAAGGAAATTTCCGCCGTGCTGCCCCAACGCGTGTTGACGAACTTCACATGTCTTCGAAATATGTTTTTCTTATTTCTCAGAAATACGGATTTCCTCTCGATGTTCTCCTTCACCGCCAAGCACATGGTAAATCAGCACTTAAAATTGTAACTAACAATTTCATTGGTGCCGCCGGGAATCGCTCCCAGGTTGCTCGTGTACTGTGAAATTTACAGCGAGCGTTTAGCCCTTGGGCTATAACGGCTTCAACCCTGTCTTTTTTGTGTAAGTTTCGCGATATCATTGTTTATGGATTTTTTTCTCTATATCGTGGTTCATTGAAATTCAAAAACATATTATTCGTGACAGAGCGCTTACAAATATTACTACTTGGTAATAAATATTTAACGTATGTTAAAAACTCAACAGAAAAATTCCTTACCTAGCTAATAAAAACTTTCGATAAACGATGTTTTTTTTTTATTTTATAAATTGTTTATTTATTATTTATGTATTGTTTAATTAAGATAAAATTCAAGATGTATTATTAAATTACTTGAGAATTAATATTTAGCAAAGCAATTGCGATTTTTTTAAAACCCTATATATAAGTTTTAGGTAGCTGTAATAAAGATTTATCACAAGATTCGTGACGTAGTAGGCAGGTGCTCTGACAATTAGAGATGCGTTGTCACCCGTGAGAACTAAGATGGAATGCCTCGTTTCCAGTAAAAAGGGTCGCCGGTTCTCTACACTCACCATACGAAACACAACAGCGTCAAGCTGCTATTTTACGCTGGTATTCTGTGAGAACGTGGTCCTTCCCCGGTCGAGCCGACCCATTCGTGCTACAACCACGCATGCAGCATGGCTCTACCACGTATAAAAGTAGTTTAATTTGCTAAATAGCTTTCGTGAGGTAAATATTATAAAAATCATATGTGGTACAGCCACGAGCATGTTACGGCACGAATGGATTGACCAGAGAATGACCACACTCTTACAGAATAGCAGCTAAATTCTCCTGTGTTTCGTATGATGAGTGAAGAAAACCGCAGACATTTTTCACTGATAACGAGGCATTTGATTTTAGACCTCAGAGGTGACAGCGCATCTGCATTTGGATTCTTAATCTATTGAATAGATATAAACACATGGCACAGTATCTTCTTACCATCAGGTGGACTGTCACGTTTGTCACTTCTATAGCAAAATATATCTTTTTTCATACGTATTTGAATTGCAGAATTCGCTTAAGAAATATTTAACATAAGAAGAATTATAAAAAGAAAAGTAATAAACGATCTCACATTAATGCTTCTGAAAGCTGTTTATGCATTAAATTCATGGCGAGAGCTTTGTTGAAGACTTGAGAGATGAGAAAAATTTGTTATCATAAATTTACTCTAACCGACATGATGCCTTCCGCCTTCTAATGAATATTTCAATCCTTAAATAGATATCCCTTAATTAACATTTTCCAAATTGAAAGTGTAATTTTTCTGAATTGAAAAATGTTTTTTTATAGGATAAGTGAGACAAACGAGCACACAGTCTACCTAATGGTAAGTGGTTGCTGTGGCCTCAAGGCATCAATATTTATCCTCGATGACGAATTGAAATGCAGATGCGTTGTCACCCGTGAGGACTAAGATGGAAAGCCTCGTTTCCACTAAAAAGGGTCTCCGGTTCTCTAAACTCACCATATGAAACACAGCAGCGTCAAGCTGCTATTTTACGCTGGTATTCTGTGAGAGCGTGGTCCTTCCCCGGTCGAGCCGACCCATTCGTACTACAACTATACCAGTAATATAAGTAATAAGATGATCGATATATTTTAGAAATACATATAATCTTATTTTAAAATAATATATTCTTAATAAACCCGCTAAAGCACTTTTTCTCGAGATCTACTTTAAAATTATTAAAACCGTAAAATGCGGTGAATAGACACAACTTTCAACTTCTACACTGTTTTTCTTACATATATTGTATATAAGCTGATAATAGAATACTTTAATGTTGTGACTCTTGTTGTTGTTTATCGAATACTAATGCTTCAAACGAGTAAAAATATGCAAATTCGTTGTATTTTAGAAAATGTAGTCTGTTCTATATACCGGGAATCCGGGGTTTATAGATACGACAAAGAGGTGAATAGATAAAAGATTCTAGGGTTGTCAAATTTGCTTTTGTTGTAGTATGTAGGTTGTGAACTTGTGAGTCAAATGAAAATAGTAAATTCAAAACAGTATGGTTTTCAAAAAAATAAAAGTACAACACAACTATTACGGCAATTTACTGATGAAATAAATAATTATCTATATAATAAAATGCATATTTTAGTAATATTTGTTGATTTTAGTAAAGCATTTGATCTATTGAATTTTGACACATTATACAATAAGCTATCACGCTGCGGCATTCAAGGACCATTTTTAGAACTTCTTAAAAGTTATCATCATAATCGTTATACCAATGTCAAAATATGTAACCAGACAGGTGATATGTTTGTGACTGACCGGGGTACAGCACAGGGTTCGATACTGGGCCCGACTGAGTACTTGCTATTTGTAAATGATATGGTTAATGCAATAACTAAGGGTTCTATATATCAATTTGTCGATGACACCTGTATCGTTATTGCCGATCGTAGTATGGATGTAGCACAAACTGAAATGCAGGCAAGTTATGACATGCTATGCAAGTGGGCACATGATGTCGGCCTAGTGGTTAACGCTCAAAAAACAAAACTTGTTCTTATACACTCATCTCACAACAAAATTACCACTGCACCGACTATCATTTCCCATGGCCATGAATGTCTCCACGGAATGTTTCAACACTGTACTTGTCAACCCATTGAAAATGCCAAAAATCACATGTATATTGGTCTGATTATTGACGAACGATTTTGCTGGAGAGCGCATAAAGATCACGTGTGTGCAAAACTTCGCTCTGTGTTAAGTAAACTTTATGTTTTAAAATTTAAGCTACCATATATAATACTTAGATTACTTTACATGGCTCTAGCAGATTCTGTTATAAATTATGGACTTAGCAGTTATGGAAGAACTTATGTAACGTACATACATGAAATTTATACACTACAACGCAAAATGCTTAGATTGATAGTACCTAAGCACATTAAAAATAAGTATATAGATAATGACCGGGGTCTTTTTAATTATTGCAAAGTCATAAATGTTTTCGATAAAGTTAAATTTAATATACTGACTGAAGTAAATAATTCAGAATACCTAGTTCTTAGAAAACGACCTGTAAATCTACGAAATATAGCTTATAAATCCAACATGTATGTACTTCCGAAAACTAAAAATTTCTATGGAGCAAGAAAGTTGGCCCATCTTGTACCTACTTTTATTAATGCCTTGCCACTAGAATTACAAAACACATACGGTAAATCAAAACTGTTTAAAAGTAAACTTAAATCATATTTGATAAATCAACCATACTTATTGTAGTAAGTACTTCATACTGGATTATTGTGATTTAATATTAATACATCTTTGTTTTTATAAGACGACTGTCTAGGCAGGAAAATTTGCAATAAAAACGCAGTATTTAACGCGCGCTTTTGGCCTCGATATCAAGGGCACCTTCCCTCTCCCCCGCCCCCCCGGCCGCCGGACGGGTCGGCGTGGCTCTTCTCGCGAGGTAGTAGGATTTTTCTTGCGAACTATACGGACGTATTTTTTCGCGCCTAAACTTTCTAAAGGAACAATCCGCGTAAATCGTTGCAATAACGGTATCGTTATTAGAACGTACTAACTCGGTGAAATTCGCGCGCAACTATCAAAGTGATTTACATCTGAAGGACTACCAGAGTAGCCGTCCCATTTGGTGACAACCACTTACGAGTGCCTCCAGAAGGGTGAAGTTCCGGGGATACCAGCGCGTGCCTTCTCCCGGACGTCGTCGAGTCATCCAGATCGGTTCCCGTCAACATACCAGCACACACAATTACACCTACACTCACAACACCGCACACACCAAGCACAACTTTCATCAGCCGGGCCGGTCGAGGAGACCCGTCTGCGCTCCTGGGGCAGGTAAGTGCATTTATTCTAGTGACCTTTCCCCTCGTGTGTTCATTAGAAACCTTTGACCCTCGGTGTAGGAACGCCCGACCTGCATCTGCCCGTGGCTCCTTCGTCTATGGGCCGCGAAGGATCCAACTCCTGTTGAGGCAGGGCAGCTGTTGGCCGTAACATTTGGTAGCAGAGCGTGGTTCTGGGATCGATTCCCGGTCGATCCACCGACCATAGTATTTGATAAAAATTAAATAATTTGGTGGCAGGAGCGTTGGGTGGATTTGTGGCTACAATCACGCCCGTCCGTAATACGTAAAATACCTTTTTATTATTATACGTAATAATAAAATTCCTTCCTTTGTTAGCTTGCTTTACTGTTAGCGGGTAAAATTGAAAGGTCACACCCGGTTCGCGCGCAAGCGGGAGATTGCGTCATGTAGGTAGATGGTTATTTTTACGTAATCGGTTAATTGTCGTTGTCGGATGGTAGTGTGTTACTTATCGAAGGGTTGATTTCCGAGCAAGGCATGTTTGTTGATGTGTATCTTCGTTACATATCTTTCGTATTGTAAATTGTATTTGAACTAAAGAGTGGTAATTTGTATTTACGTAATTTAAATGAACTTGATTTGATCGTACTAGTATTTGTTATTGTTGATTTGATTTACCTTTTCCTTTGTACTAACTTGTGTTTGATTTAATAATAGCTGTTCTTATTTGTGTACATTCTATCCAACTCGATTTGATAGGAGCTGCATTAGTTGGCTGTTAATTTTTTTGTATTTTTTATTTGTTATTGTTGTAATTGTGCTCGAGCCGCGTCGTAATTTGAATTTAGTAGTGATGTCCTCGCCCAAGATGCTAATCCGTTGCCTGCGGACTGAGCTGCGCTGGGCTACCAGCGCACACGCGTTGATAGGCCGACCGGACAGGGTCTACAATCTGAGGAAGAGGCTTGAGCAGGTCGATGCTCGAAGGGCGGCCGTGGAGGAGGCTTACTCTGAGCTCGAGGACTTGGAGGTGGAAAAGGGAGTCCTGGAATCTTGCCGCGCGGACTACGAGCAGTTCCTCGCGCTGACGGACGACCTGATCGAGGCGGGGGCCAAGGATGCGGAGAGGGAGCGCGAAGCTCGACTGAGTAGCCTTCTCGAGTCCCCGCGGAAGCCGTCTGCTCAGCCAGAGCTGCTAGGGCGACTTCCGACGCTGGACCTGCCAAGGTTCTCCGGGGTCCTCTCGGAGTGGATGACCTTCGTCGGCCTGTTTGACAGCCTGGTGGACGCCCGGAGGGACCTGACCCCCTGCCAAAAAATGGGGTACCTCCTGGCTTCACTAGAGGGGGAGGCCCTGAGCGTCGTCGGCCACCTTAAGTTGTCGGACGACGCCTACCAAAACGCCAGGGACCTCCTCGCTGGAAGGTACGCCAACGTCTGGCGGATTGCGGACGATCATGTTCGGAGGCTGCTGAACCTCCCGCTGCTGAAGGACCGGACTAGACTACGTGAAGACATAGTGAATCCAGTCGTCGTAGCGTGCAACTCGTTGCGGCGGCTGGATTTACCTGTGGACGAGTGGTCTTTTCTGCTCCTTCATATAGTGCTGTCCCGCCTGCCCCTCGACCTTCGGCTCCATTTTGAGGAGAGGTTCGGAGGGGATGGTGCCTCTTATATGCCCCCCTTTAGGGACCTGCTGCGGTTCCTGGAAGAACAGTGCAGGCTGCTGGAGAACGCAGCAGGCGCCGTCGAGGGCCCCCCGGCCTCCTCCCGAGCGGTGCCCAGGGAAAGGCGGAGTCAGCCGGCCAAGGCGGCGCCCACCCCCCTGAGGCCGAGTGGAGCCCCCGCGGGAGGGCGCCCCCCCGTACCCTCCTATAGTGGCCTAGCGGCCCGGGAGGCGCCTCCCTGCTCCTATTGTCGAGCATCCGACCACCGGCCGGCGTCGTGCCCGAAGTTGTTGCGCAAGCCGGCTAAGGCGAGGCGAACCATCGCCAGGGAGCGCCGCTGGTGCTTCTCGTGCCTGGAGAGGCATTTACAACGAGACTGCCCGCACCAGCGGCCCTGCACGCACTGCCAGGGCAACCACAACGTCCTCTTGTGCCTGGGTGCGCGCGGCTCGTCCTCGCAGGGCCCTGCCAGCCCCCCGACTCCCACGGGCGGGGGCGCCCAGCCACGCCCACTGTCGGGCGACGCTCGGCGCTCACCGGCGGACCGCAGCGCCCCTCCTTCTGAAGGGAGCCCCTCCCCCGATCGGTCGGGGAGTCGTTCCCCCAGGGGCGGGGGGGTCTTGACCCCCCCTCCCCGAGTTGATAGTGGATTCGCGGCCACTCAGCGGTCAGCTAGACCTTTCTCACCCCCGTTGGCTGAGTGGCCGCGACTGGAACGCCGCCCGCCCCCCTTTGGCCGGTGCCGGTACTACCGGGTTCCGGAGACTGCGTATCGGCCCCGAGCCTTGGAGCCGAGGATCCCCGAGTTTCCCTCGGTCGGCCCGTTCGGGGAATTCCAGTCGGGGGTCATCGAGACGCCGTCGGAGTGCCGCGCTCGGGCCCCCCGGTTCGGGTACCGGCCTAACAGAGGCAGCTCCAGATAGGAGGCTGCCGCCCTAGCTCCCGCCATGGCCGCCTCCACTGAGCCTATAAGTCGTCAGCAGTCCACCTGTCAAACTGTTCTATTGCCGACAGCCTCAGTGAAGGTTTACAACCCGAGCGGCGACCACTTAACGGTTCGAGCTCTATTGGACTCGGGTTCCCAGCGTAGTGTGGCCTCTACTCGGTTGGTGGGAAGACTGGGGCTCCCCTGGAGCTCTGAATCACGTCCGATGGTAGGTATCGGAGGTGCCGAGCCTCCTGCTCCTAGGGGACAATCGGAGTTGGTGTTCAGCCCTGACAGCGAACACCTTCGTATTTTAGTCAAGGTAAATGTCCTCGACGACATTGTAGGGTTCCTCCCTAACGTTCGTATAAATGACAGCGCTGTGCGCTGTGCGTCGGCTTTGAGACCGGCAGACCCTCGGTGGGCCCAACCGGGGCCGATAGATTTGTTACTGGGGGCCGACACGCTGGGTGCCCTCTTGTTAGGTGAGATACGATTTCTGCAGCCCAATGGCCTGTCAGCCATTTCCACGATATTTGGGCACAGCTTTTTTGGACCGGTTATGTGGTCTCCTCCCTCTCCGACGGCCGACCCTCTCTCCGTCGTGGGCGTGTCCCTATCGGACGCTGTCCAGCGATTCTGGGACATTGAGGAACCACCCCATGCAGCTCGAGTCGACCCTCTGGACCGTGAGTGTGAGTTGTTCTACCAGAACAATACCGGCCGGCGGGTTGACGGTCGTTTCGTCACTCGCTTACCCTTTCTGGACTCCCGCCCCTCTTTGGGTCAATCCCGTGCTCTGGCCGAGAAGAGGTTGCTTTCCATGGAGCGCCGCATGCGGCGTGACCCAGCCTTTCGCGACAAATATGTCAAGTTCATGCGCGAGTATCAGGAGCTGGGTCACATGTCACCGTCCAACTTCGAATGGCGTTCACATGAGCACTACTTCCTCCCTCACCATGCGGTCTTGAGGACCCCTGAGAGTAAGATTCGGGTAGTCTTTGACGGTTCCGCCCCCACATCAAACGGTGTGTCCCTGAATCAGTGTCTTCACTCGGGTCCTAAACTGATCAAGGACATATCCGACATCCTGACCCAATTCCGTCGACACCAAGTGGTTTTTGTCGCGGACATTCGGATGATGTTTCGCCAATCGGTGGTACATCGTGATGACCGCCGATATCAGCTGATATTGTGGCGCGAGAAGCCCAGCGATCCCATACAGGTATTTGAGTTGAACACCACCACTTATGGACTCCGGTCCAGCCCGTATATCGCCATGCGAACCCTCCTTGAACTCGCTGAGAGAGAGCGCCTGAGATACGCTCGGGGAGCTTCTATCTTAGAGACTTCGGTCTACATGGACGACATTTGTACGGGCGCTTCCACCGTCGAGGAGGCTCTGGTCTTGCGAGACGAATTAATTGCCATCCTGAAGTCTGGAGGCTATGAGTTGCGCAAGTGGCTGTCGAACTCCCCACACATTTTGAGGGACCTCCCAGGAGAGGATCAACAAGACCCTCATCTGTTCGAGCACCCTGAGAATCCTAATTTGCTGACTGTGCTGGGCATTCAATATCAGCCTGTTCAGGACACCTTCACGTATAGAGTAAAACTTGACTCACCTCCCAAAGCATGGACCAAGCGCTCCGTGCTGTCTACAGTAGCTCGCACCTTCGACCCGAATGGATGGATCACCCCGGTCATCTTTTTGGCTAAGTGCTTTCTTCAAAAGCTCTGGATGTCCGGGTTGGGTTGGGACGAGCCTATTAGCGGGGTCCTCTTGCGAGAGTGGCTCTCCATGCTCTCCTCCCTTCCGGACATCAACCGGGTTTCCATGCCAAGGTGCTTCCTACCTCCAGGGAAATGCAGGGCTACCCTACATGGGTTTTGCGACGCCTCTGAGAAGGGCTATGCTGCTGTCGTATATTTGCGGACTGTGAGTTCCTCTGGGCATACTGCAGTTCATCTCGTACTCGCCAAAAGCGAGGTTGCTCCCATTAGATCCCGTTTAACTATCCCTAAATTGGAACTGTCCGGAGCCGCTCTTCTCACGCGGCTCCTCAACCACTTTCACTCGTCCTTGAAGCCTGTAATCGACATTACGGACGTCTACGCATGGTCGGACAGTGAGATAGTACTTTGTTGGCTCCGAGCCGCACCTCACAATCTTGAGGTCTTTGTGGCGAACCGCGTGTCTCAAATCCAGAGTTCTGAGACTTCTCTCCACTGGAGACATGTCCCCGGGGAGTTGAATCCCGCCGACTGCGCTTCCCGCGGCTGTGAGGCCCCTGCGCTGGTTGCCCACTCATTGTGGTGGGGTCCCGGTTGGTTATCTGATCCTCAATCCTTCTGGCCCCAGGGTAATTACTCCGAACCTACTGAGTTGCCGGGCCTACGGGCCCGAGTAGGAGTGGGCAAGGATAAGCCCACTCGGGATCTCTCCCTTCTAGAACGGTACAGCTCTCTCGATAAGCTCTTAGGAGTGACTGCTTGGCTGCGCCGCTTTGTCCACAATTCGAGAGATCCGTCCAACCGACTCTCTGATTGTGTTTTGTCCCCTAGCGAGCGTCGGGAAGCCCTGATGCATTGGATCCGTATGGTCCAGACGGAGCATTTTGAGCCCGTTATCGAACACTTGAAGCGTGGCTCCGTTATCAAGGGCGCTCTGGCCCGCCTGAACCTCTTTCTGGACGACGCTGGGATGCTGCGCGTGGGCGGACGTTTGAAAAACTCTCAACTGCCGTGCGGGGCTCGACACCCGTTGCTGCTCCCTAAGGACGGCGCCCTTGTCCGGTTGCTGGTAACCCACCACCATGTTAGGAATGCCCACGCTGGGTGTAACGCCCTGTCGGCTATTTTGCAGCGGGAGTTTTGGATTTTGTCTGGTCGTCGCACCATTCGGAGCGTCATCTTTAAGTGCATCCCCTGTTATAAACTGAAGGCCCCCATATCGCAGCCTCTTATGGGTGACTTGCCGCCCGACCGCGTCAGGGCCATCCGACCATTCGCTGGGGTCGGAACAGACTTCGCTGGCCCCTTCCTCGTCAAGTCCTCTAACCTTCGTAATGCGCGTTCATGTAAGGCCTATCTTTGCGTCTTCGTGTGCCTCTCCACTAAAGCCGTTCACTTGGAACTGGTGAGCGCCCTCAGCACGGAAGCCTTCTTGGCCACGCTTGGCCGGTTCGTGTCGCGGCGCGGCTTGCCGGACTTGATCCGGTCTGACTGCGGGACGAATTATAAGGGCACGGATAGGTATCTCAAGGAGGTTGTCGAATTTCTGTCCAGCCACCGGACTTATTTAGGAAATGCTATGTCGAAAAGGGGCATCCAGTGGAAATTCGACCCTCCGTCGTGTCCCCACTGGGGCGGTATTTTCGAGGCGGTGGTTAAGGTTGCCAAAACGCATCTCCGTCGCGTTATTGGTGAAGCCATTTTGACGTTTGAGGAGCTCGCCACTGTATTCTGTAAAATTGAGGCGGTACTCAACTCTCGGCCCCTCTGTCCCCTCTCCTCTGACCCGAATGATTTGGAGGTTCTAACCCCGGGACACTTCCTGATTGGCCAGCCTCTTAACGCTCTGCCCGAGTATCCCTTCAGGGAAACGAGTGCTTCACGGCTTAGCAGGTTTGCCCTGCTGCAACAGATGACTCAACGCTTTTGGCACCGATGGTCTCTGGAGTACCTACATCTTTTGCAGCAGCGCGTTAAGTGGTCTGACAAGACGGAGCCTCCTCGGGTGGGAGACCTCGTGTTGATTAAAGAACCAAACGCGCTACCTTTGTATTGGCGCCGTGGGCGCATTGTTAAATTGTCGTATGGAACGGATGGGGTGCCTAGAGTGGCCGAGGTTTTGGTCGGAGATTCGGTCTTGCAACGGGCCGTCGCGACCTTGTCCCGTTTGCCAATCTACTCGCGGACTTAATGCCTTATGTCCGGGGCGGGGGGTTGTCTAGGCAGGAAAATTTGCAATAAAAACGCAGTATTTAACGCGCGCTTTTGGCCTCGATATCAAGGGCACCTTCCCTCTCCCCCGCCCCCCCGGCCGCCGGACGGGTCGGCGTGGCTCTTCTCGCGAGGTAGTAGGATTTTTCTTGCGAACTATACGGACGTATTTTTTCGCGCCTAAACTTTCTAAAGGAACAATCCGCGTAAATCGTTGCAATAACGGTATCGTTATTAGAACGTACTAACTCGGTGAAATTCGCGCGCAACTATCAAAGTGATTTACATCTGAAGGACTACCAGAGTAGCCGTCCCATTTGGTGACAACCACTTACGAGTGCCTCCAGAAGGGTGAAGTTCCGGGGATACCAGCGCGTGCCTTCTCCCGGACGTCGTCGAGTCATCCAGATCGGTTCCCGTCAACATACCAGCACACACAATTACACCTACACTCACAACACCGCACACACCAAGCACAAATTTCATCAGCCGGGCCGGTCGAGGAGACCCGTCTGCGCTCCTGGGGCAGGTAAGTGCATTTATTCTAGTGACCTTTCCCCTCGTGTGTTCATTAGAAACCTTTGACCCTCGGCGTAGGAACGCCCGACCTGCATCTGCCCGTGGCTCCTTCGTCTATGGGCCGCGAAGGATCCAACTCCTGTTGAGGCAGGGCAGCTGTTGGCCGTAACAACGACTCTCTAGTGTAGATAAACCCCTAGAGGTTTATATGCTAGTATTGTACTGGATAATGTAACATAATTATGCTTAATAAATTAAAAAAAATGAAAGAAAACATAACTACATCAAAACTGTCATCATAAAAAATAATTAGTTAATAAATCTGATATTTATACAATTCCACATTATATCAATTAAAAATATCAGAGTAATGTAATTTAACTGCTTTGCAGCGTAAGCATTTCCGACATACAGCCATTAGATAAATAAGTCACTGCTTACATAGTTTTGAAAATATTTTTTTAAGCAATGAAAATAAAAATTAAAAAAATGTTTCATAGTTTGTTAAACTACATAACACTAATTATAATACTAAGTGATTTGATTAATAACCTTTGGTTATTTTAAATTAAAGGTAACAAGACGAGATTAAAAATCACTATTACTTATTTATAACATTACGTAAGGACTAAACATAAATGTACTCGTAAATTGACATATTATCGGGACTTGAAGCTGATAAATAACTCGCGTCACACCTATTTCGCACCGCTTAGATACTTTTTAACTCGTATACCGAGCGTCTCTGTTAAGCACAGCAGCGTTAGCACAATAAGTATATTTACTGCAGGAACTTCTATCTGGTGTAATGGTAAAGCCTCAAGTATTTGGAATTTTAATGTATGACAAATATCAAAATTTGACATTTATAAAAGAAGACTTTTAAATAACTTTAATATGGTTTAAACGTTTCTTTTTTTATTTTAATGTCAATTAACTACTTAAATTAATTTATGTAGTAAGTAAATGGTGCAAATAGTTTTTGACAAACCTAAAAATCATGTTTCTATTAACCCCTTTTACGTTTCTAATAACCCCTCATTCGTATCTATTCACCCCTTTCTTCGTTTCTATTAACCCCAAAGGCGTTTTTATTCACCCCTCAGTCGTATCTATTCATCTCGAATTCGAGAAAAAATACCAGTATCATGATTTTACTATTTAAAAGCATAAAATCCTTCAGTATCGATATTCATGTTTGTATTAATAAGAGAAACTCAACCCCCTAAAAAAATTTGCAGCAAGAAAACACTGAAGAACTTGATGTTTAACTAAAAGTTTTACACAGCATAAAACCACTTGTACTCACACATTTATAATACCCACCCTTTTCTTTGCTGTCATCAAAATTGACACTAATTTAAAGGTTACCAAAATAAAGGTAAATTGTTTGCAAATAATAAACAGTAGTAATAAACAGATGTTCCCGAGCTGTAGACAAACCTAGAGACAACTTTATCAAATAACCAGACTTGTGTCTATTCACCCCGCGATTTCTATTCACCCCATTTTACGGAATATAAATTTTAAAAATATTTTTTCTAAGTAAGACTTATCTTGAACTCTTGTACTAGTCATGCTTGGGCTTAGGCTTATGTATAAAATGAAGTTTCTATAAATATATATAAATAAATTAAGTTATTTATAAATTGGTGATCTTAAACTTTTGTAGAAATAAATAAATAATTTAAAAAAATGTAAGTTTGAATACAAGATAAATATAAAAATGAGACTGCATTTTTATCAATTAATTAGGTAGCGATAGAAAATACTGATCTGTTGTACATATTTATGCACGTGTACGTTTCCTTATTCATAGCTTAGCAATTTACTTTCCTGTAACAAAGGCCTACGGGCGTGGATCGCTACTATTTTATGAGAGGGCAGCAATAAATTTCAGGTAAGAAGCTAAGTTTAAATCACAATTAACCACGACAAGAATGTTTCCTGCTTAGAAATTTGGGCACAGTTGGAAACGTGGATGATCTTAAGGAGGATTTAATTTAAAATAATTGTAAATGTAGTAGAGCCGTGATAGCTCAAGGGCTTAGCGATCGCCGTAAATTTTGAGTAATATGCGAGCAACCCGGGTTCGATCCCCACACAATAGAATTGTTAATTGCAATTTTAAGCGCTGATTTTCCGTGTACTTGACGATGAGTGAGATGAAACAGTCAGAAGAATATTAAACAGTCAGAAAATTATTCGAAGACATTTGGAGTCCGCCAACTCCTCTTGAAGAAGAGCGCCATATCAATAATCGTTCCACAACCTACTCAAAATGTATTAAAGTTGCGTAAGTCCCACAGCATGCATTTGGAGATCTGTCTGTTCAGTTGCCTATATGCTGTCAAATAAGTCATATTTTGAAAAAATTTAAGTAACTTCAAAGGAAAAAAAGCGATTCAAACATTTAATTACTCATAACTATAAAGTATGAACCAAATCAATCATGTTGTCAAACTATGGCCATTGTGTGTGATCGAGAGTTTTTGCGTTCTTCTGCGACGGGTCATGCAGAACTTAGCCCCGACCACATGTACAGTTTCCACAAGCTTGAGATTCATATCGCCCACTTCATTGCAGTTTCAGTTTTCTATGCACTGAATATGATTTTATTACTCGAGCTGAAAGGCTTTGCTTTTCTTTTCGGGGCTTTAGATTCGAGCACAAGGAGGATGGAGCATAGACTCCATTAGACGTGACCTCACTAACTTAAAGTTTAGGTTCAGTGTGCCTCTCACCATTCGGTAATCGCTGCCAGTTTTCATCCTCGCAATCACGGAGATATCACTGAACAGTTGTCGTCTGGTCGTCATAATGAAGTCAATCACATTTTTGTCAAACCGTCGGGGCTTCACCAGGTCTACTTTCTTTGGAGTCGCTTCTGGAACAAAGAGTTCACCATAAAGAGTCCCTCTTTTTCTATAAAGTCGGCCAGATGTTGGCCCCTTGGTTTCGTTGCCATATCCCGAATTTGCCTAGATTTTAAGCCCGCCGTTCTCTTTTGTGCCTAGTTTTGCATTATATAGGAACTATGGGAAATATAAAGTAATCTAAGAGGTATGTAGACATAAGTACACCAGTGAAATTTTGATAGTCTGTAGAGAATGAATTAAAAAATGATTCTAAAAAAAAAACTCTTGTGCCGCTTCAAAGACGTCTAGAACTGCAATTCATCAACCTCCTTGCCACTGTATAATGGAATAGGCCCAAGTCCAGCACTGGGCTATTATAAATTGATCAAAAATAAATAATTCATATCACACGTCAACAGCCTTTAAGTCTTATAATGAACATATGCCTTTTTCGAGAACACGCCAGTTCACATACATTATTGGATTATTAGATATCCGCAGTAAGACCAGAGTAACTGACACTGCGTAACGGATCAGTAAGATGAGGTGGCAATAGGCCGGCGATATAGTCAATCCAACAACCGATGAGGAAAAAAGATTCTTCAGCGCCAGCCTGGTACAGTTATGAGAAGTGTAGGGCCGACCTCTTATGAGATAGAGTGAGATTGTTAAGAGATGCAGGAAGTCGATGGACGCGGTTGGCTCAGGACCATGGTTTGTTTCGTTCCTTGGCATTGGTCTATGTTCAGCAGGGGACCTGTTTGATAATTATGGTGATTGGATTAATGAATAAAGGGCCGGTTCTCTGATAATGCTTCATTCCTATACCATCCCGTAAAATATGGGTAAAGCGGTCTTTTATTTATAAAAATTAAATGACAAACGAATTTAAAACCCCTTTATGGGAAGTGACTACTGCAGCCTGAGGGATGTAATGTTTCGTAGCATGTAATTATACTGGTTCTCTTTACACTCTAGACCGAAACTCAGCAATACACATCAGCAGTTAGGCGAGAGAAATAGGTAACACTGTGTAGACGGACTACTAGAAAGCCGTTGAAGAAAGAAAGAAAAATAAAATAAGGAACCCTATCACGTAGTAAATTGGCAATTATGTTAAGTGAAATTACGAGTAATTTCACTTAACATAACAATCTCATACGTACATATTTTTCAAAATCATTATCAATTGAAAGACGTCAAAGAATTTTTACAAATAAATTTCTTTAAGATCTAAACTACGTAAGAGTTGTGACCGCACTTGACTTTTATAGGAATATATACAACAAAGAAAGCAGTTAAGTTAAACTGTCGGCAATAGCCAGTAAAGTTAATTTAGTTGCCTTAATCAAACTTTCTAAACGAATCGTATTTTCTAAAGTTCAGTAAAAATTGATAAAGTTAATTTTCGTGTAATATATTATAACATTCAAAATATTAATAATATTTGGGATAATATATTGACTGCCTATGTTAATTTATATTTTGGTCATAAATGCTCGGATTTCGTCCCATTGGACTATGAGAGTGATGGAATAGAGAGTGCATCAATGTTCTTGCGCGTACACTAGTGATCTGTAATCCTGTGCTGTGCAGATAGTTAGTCTCTATTGAGACTGGTTGCCGTGACCGAAATGCTGTCTAGAGGATGCTATTTATTATTTTATCATATTGATTAACACTAGATTAACACTATAATAAGTTTTCATATTAAATCACCGGGGAAAGCTCTAATTTAAAAGAAGTATATAATAGCCGGTTAAAACCTCTTAGAACGTCTTAGACTAATGAAAATATTATCGCAATGTTCTTAACTAAGACATCTGTTTTATGTTTTTTTTTTTATAGGATAAGAGTGACAAACCAGCACACAGTCCATCTGATGGTAAGTGGTCGCTGCGGCCCATAGACATCTACATCTTTTCTCGACTATGAATCAAAATGCAGATGCGTTGCCAGCCGTGAGGACTAAGATGGAATACCTCTTTTCCAATAAAATAGGTCTCCGGTTGTCTACACTCACCATACGAAACACAACAGCGTTAAGCTGATATTTTACGTTGGTATTCTGTGAGAGTGTGGTCCTTACCCGGTCGAGCCGATCCATTCTATACCTACTATTAATATAGCTGCAGCATGTCTTAACCACGTATGACACTTATGTGGTAGAGCCATGTTGCCAGTTATGTTCTAAAACTTTCTTTTATCGTAAACAAATATATTACAATAGGTGGCTCAGGATCGTGCTTTGTGGCATTCCTTGGGGGAGGCCTATGTTCAGCAGTGGACTTATGAAAGGCTGTAATGATGATGATGATGACGATGAAACAAATATCAGTATATTTTAATAAGTTTGTAATGATTTATAATTACAGAGGCTTGTGTAACCACCGTGATCGAAAGTCAGTTTGGAAAATATTCACAAACAATACTTAAATTAGAAGCTTTGTTCACTTGTCTACTTCAAAACTGCACATTCACCTTATATCTGTAAAAAGCAAATGAAAAGCTTCAGGTTTTATTCATATGACTGTTTGAATTATTTATGACGAATTCCACTATCGCACAAGTTGTTTTTACAATGCGCTGGCTAGAACTCAATCGCACAAAGAGCGGTATGCAGTGATTTCAATTCAGACCTTTATTTTACACTCACTGTCCCCCACGATTTCGCCTGCGATTTTTTTGTGCGGAACCCCTAAAATAAAACTAGTCTAAATACAAATCGGTTCACAGGTTTTTGCGTGATACGTGTTCACGGCAAAATAGCTCGCAGATGATAGATTTTTTTCAGATTTTTTTCATATTTGTTATATTTTGGTCAATTTACAAAATATTTTTATGAATTATAGCTTATGTGTTATTCTGATGTATGAGCTATATTATTGTAAATTTATCATTTAAATTCATTCAGCAGTCTTTGCATGAAAGAGTAACAAACATCCATACATCCTCACAAACTTTCACATTTATAATATTAGTAGGACTTTATCTACACCTGCATTTGAAGCCTGCAATATTTCCTGGTACACTGTTATAAGTAAAAAGCGCTTTTATTACATTTGATATCCAGCTAGAATTAAAAAAGGCAAAAGTTTCCATGTAAATTAATATTGTTCGAATAGCTTTTATTATTTTGCTTTTGGAGTGTGCTTCCCCCGTATCTTGGCAAGTATGGCATATCTTTGTAGTTGGATTCCTTTTTTGCCTTGCACTGCCGTGTTCCAGTCTCCGGTCGGGAGTCAGTATAATTTCAGTATGTTGAACCTTCTTGTTGTTTTAGAAATTGGTTTAGTTTTTTTTATAATTATAAAGTACCTTCTTTAGAATACAATTGAATATTTCTTCATTTGATTTAAATCCATACATATAAATAAAATTGAAATGTCTGTCTTTAATATCGAATTAACTGCATTATATTGAGCCTAGGTGGTTATTTCATGGCATTAAGAAATGAACATCCATTTTTAAAATGTTTGTCTGTCCGATCTAATCTTCGGAATAACTGAACCGATTGTAATTAAACTTCAGTAATAAGTGTAAGGTAGAAGTAGGTTCGGGACCAGGTATAGTTTCAGTTTTATAATCAAAAAAGAAAAAAGTGATTAGGGAAAGTAGTGAAAGTTTCAGTATCACATTCCCAAGGGGAATTTTTGAAGAAATTAAGGTTTTATTTCAAGATCTTTCAGTGTTCGCCCTAATAGTAGGGAAAAGGAATATACAGTCCACTAAGTACATACGACTGGCGTCAAGACCGGGACCATTTCCACAGGGGGCTCGTCATCTTAGTCGTCAACCTTTTCTTTTGTGAGAAGACCGAGTTCGGATTCGAATGTCTTACTATGGGGTCACACCCACCTCGTTGTTCCCGAACCCAGAGTGGTGTGGTATTGGTCTGTGAATAGAAGGTCAATAGTCGGTTGATATCTGATACAGGACGTGGGATGAAGACCCGTTCTCTTTCAGTGGGCTAGAGAACAATGCCAGGATTGATTTAGGTTATATTTTATCTCAAAAAAGAAAAAAAGATTTTATTGTGAAAAAAAATAAATAAATGATCATTGCCATCAATTGTTGAAAAAGTCGGAATGGGTTGCTGTTTACAATACTTAACTCCTAACTTATTAAAATTACTGAATAAAACTACTTTTATGGATTCTATCGCGTTTAATGAACTTATTTTTTTATTAATTCCGGCGTTTCGGGAACTTTACAGCACCCATGGTCACGGAGGACTGAGGTGATTGACGTCCCGATGTCAGACTTAACCCGGAGTACCTTCAGCTTTTTTAATTATTAATTTTAGTCCGATCTACGCAGAATGAACTTACTGTGTCTTTAAGTCTTGCAGTGGTATGCTTGGGTTTAGTTTTAATTTTATTAATTACAGGTTCCCAAGCAGGTGCTTGTATCCAGCCTCCCTCTCTATTGAAATTAGGATGTTTTTTTTAAATTTCAATCGCCTCACGTATCATCCTTGGCAGGAATTGATGTTCTTCCGCGAGAATTTGTGGTTTATAAATTTTATGTAATGGCGGGGGCCGTCAAGAATATGATCACATACTACAGACTTCCCGGAACGTTGGTGTTTCACGTCAGCAATGTGTTCTTTTACGCGGGTTTTGATAGATCGCTTTGTTTGCCCTATATGTATATGAGATACCACATTCACAATCAAGCTTGTACACTCCTGCATCCTGTAGAGGAATATTGCACTTGACGGATGTAAGAACTGACTAATCTTCTTCGGCTGCTTGAAGAATGTTCTAATAGAAGCTCGCTTCAAGATGTAGCCAATCTTGTATGTGACATCTCTGGCATATGGTAGTACAGCAGGCACACACTCGACTGTGGCCGACTTCACTCGGTCACTGTGACGTAGGCGCGGGACCCGAAGCTTGTTGTCGTGCAAAATCTGCTTGAGGTGCTGAAGCTCGGCGGCGAGGTGTTTGCTGTCACAGATCCCTCGTGCTCTCTGTAACAAAGATAGCTAACTCTGAAGGATGATGGTGGGATTCACCGTTTAAATATCGGAATGAGATTAAGTCTAATCTTTAAAATATGTTTATGTGTTAAATAGTTTCTTTGCATCACTAAATAATTTGCAAGCTTTTTTACGTAGTGGGGCCATGCTCCAGTTATCTTATGGTTGTAGCACGAATGAGTCGGCTCGACCGTGGAAGGACCACGCTCTCACAGAATACCAGCGTAAAATATAGTGAATGTAGAGAAGTGTAAAGAACCGGAGACCCTTTTTACTGCTTACAAGGCGATCCATCTTAGTCGTTTGGGGTGACAACGTATTTGCATTTTAATTCGAGGATAGACGTAATAGCAACGGGCCACAGCATCCACTTACCATCAGGTGGGCTGTGTGCCTGATTGTCAGCCTAATTCTATAAAAACTATACATTAATAAAGGAGACACGCAATTCCAAAGACCGATTATTTTAACCATATTCTTCGATATCAATTATAATCAGGTAGGAATTGTGAAGCGCACAGTCACACATCTCACGTCTCTCATGATAATTATGTAACTCCCAGTGACATTAATCATCATTATGTGGGATGGTAGTCAATTAATTTACTTTAAATATAGTTGTAAAAATGTGTTAATATAAAACGTAGAAATTACTACCTTTTAGTTACTAACTCCCTTTATGACTGCTGGTATTATGTTTCTCACGTACTAGATTTTTTAAACCAATATATAAGTTGAAGCGTCAGTAGCGTAATGGCAGGACGCGGACCGCGAACTCGAAAGGTCGTGGGTTCCAATCCGCCATGCGACTACTGTTGTGAACCACTTCTAACACAAGCGTTTTAAGCTTACCAGAAGTGGTTAAAGGGAATATTAGTAAAGTTTAATAGAATTACTAGTATTTTTTTAACTAAAAAAATATAAGAGGTAGCAAACGAGAATTCGACTTACCTACTTAAATGACTACCGCTGCCCATGAAGAACTACAACACCAAGGTAATTGCAGATTCATTGCGTACTGTACATATATATATATATAGTAATAAAAATAATAATAATAATACAGAATACAATAACCAAACACTCTTTTCACTTTTGTTTATCGCCGTAAAAAAGTATAAGTATAATTACGCAAACAATACACATCGAATAAAACTAATTTTACGTTTATTTCCAAGGATTTTTTTTACCTGAGCTATAGGGAATCTACTTAGTGTGTTGTGTTCCCAGTAGTCTTACCAAATAATCTTATTAGTAAAGTTATGCCGCAAAAGAAAATTCTCGGTATTCCTATTATATAAAATATATGGAATTCTTTATCAGTTAGTACTGTATTTTAGGAATAGTATAGTTCTAGTTTATATTTTGTACACTTATACTAATTATATTGACTTAGTACGTAATACTTCTGAGACAATAAATATATATGTATAAATGTGTGTATTTATTTATATATGTATATGAATTATATATGTATATATATATATATATGTGTGTGTATTTTATGTATGTAAACATGTATATATATATATATATATATAATGTAAGGTTAGCTGGTAGAGAATTCCATATAGCATTAAACTCGCCTTTTGTACAAATATTTAGTGCAATAAAGAATAAATAAATACATAAAGAAAATATTAACATGCGTGTAATTCACACACGAGCATTAACATGATGTGTCCTGTCCAATTCCATTTCAGTATCCTTATTCTTGGTGTAACATAGTTTATTTCTCGTTTCCTGATTATATTTTGTTTGTAATTCTATCTGTGATTCTTATTGAGGATTCTTTTGTACATATCAGTGTGGCAGGTTATTATATTTTTGTTTTGCTCTTTCGTGAGAGCCAAAGTCTGGCAGCCGTATTTAATAACAAGTATACTACTTGCGTATCTTGTTTTATCACAATTTATTTAGTTTCTAATAAATTTTCCATGCGTTTCCTACCCTTGTCTCTATTTCTTCCGAAATTGTAACAATGGGTGAAATCAGTTGAGCAAAATAAGTATAATCCTACACATATTCAAAGTTAAATATAAGTGGGAAAACTAGAAGCGTCCTTAATAAGCTGGCTTCAAAAAAGGAGGAGGTTCTAATTCAACCGTATTAAAGCTAAAAGTTTAAGTTACAGCCTATATGCTGAGCACAGGCCTCCTCTCATTTCCGAGAGAGTTTTAGGGCAAGGAAATTTCCGCCGTGCTGCCCCAATGCGTGCTGACGAACTTCACATGTCTTCGAAATATGTTTTTTCTTATTACTCAGAAATACGGAATTCCTCTCGATGTTCTCCTTCACCGCCAAGCACATGGTAAATCGGCACTTAAAATTGTAACTAACAATTTCATTGGTGCCGGCGGGAATCGCTCCCAGGTTGCTCGTGTACTGTGAAATTTACAGCGAGCGCTTAGCCCCTGGGCTATAACGGCTTCAACCCTGTCTTTTTTGTGTAAGTTTCGCGATATCATTGTTCATGGATTTTTTTCTCTATATCGTGGTTCATTGAAATTCAAAAACATATTAATCGTGACAGAGCGCTTACAAATATTACTACTTGGTAATAAATATTTAACGTATGTTAAAAACTCAACAGAAAAATTCCTTACCTAGCTAATAAAAACTTTCGATAAACGATGTTTTTTTATTTTATTAATTGTTTATTTATTATTTATGTATTGTTTAATTAAGATAAAATTCAAGATGTATTATTAAATTACTTGAGAATTATTATTTAGCAAAGCAATTGCGATTTTTTTAAAACCCTATATATAAGTTTTAGGTAGCTGTAATAAAGATTTATCACAAGATTCGTGACGTAGTAGGCAGGTGCTCTGACAATTAGAGATGCGTTGTCACCCGTGAGGACTAAGATGGAATGCCTCGTTTCCAGTAAAAAGGGTCGCCGGTTCTCTACACTCACCATACGAAACACAACAGCGTCAAGCTGCTATTTTACGCTGGTATTCTGTGAGAGCGTGGTCCTTCCCTGGTCGAGCCGACCCATTCGTGCTACAACTATAATATAGCTGCAGCATGGCTCTACCACGTATAAAAGTAGTTTAATTTGCTAAATAGCTTTCGTGAGGTAAATATTATAAAAATCATATGTGGTACAGCCACGAGCATGTTGCGGCACGAATGGATCGACCAGAGAATGACCACACTCTTACAGAATAGCAGCTAAATTATGCTGTGTTTCGTATGATGAGTGAAGAAAACCGCAGACATTTTTCACTGATAACGAGGCATTTGATTTTAGACCTCAGAGGTGACAGCGCATCTGCATTTGGATTCTTAATCTATTGGATAGATATAAACACATGGCACAGTATCTTCTTACCATCAGGTGGACTGTCACGTTTGTCACTTCTATAGCAAAATATATCTTTTTTCATACGTATTTGAATTGCAGAATTCGCTTAAGAAATATTTAACATAAGAAGAATTATAAAAAGAAAAGTTATAAACAATCTCACATTAATGCTTCTGAAATCTGTTTATGCATTAAATTCATGGCGAGAGCTTTGTTGAAGACTTGAGAGATGAGAAAAATTTGTTATCATAAATTTACTCTAACCGACATGATGCCTTCCGCCTTCTAATGAATATTTCAATCCTTAAATAGATATCCCTCAATTAACATTTTCCAAATTGAAAGTGTAATTTTTCTGAATTGAAAAATGTTTTTTATAGTATAAGTGAGACAAACGAGCACACAGTCCACCTAATGGTAAGTGGTTGCTGTGGCCCCAAGGCATCTATATTTATCCTCGATGACGAATTGAAATGCAGATGCGTTGTCACCCGTGAGGACTAAGATGGAAAGCCTCGTTTCCACTAAAAAGGGTCTCCGGTTCTCTAAACTCACCATATGAAACACAGCAGCGTTAAGCTGCTATTTTACGCTGGTATTCTGTGAGAGCGTGGTCCTTCCCCGGTCGAGCCGACCAATTCGTGCTACAACTATACCAGTAATATAGCTGCAGCATGGCTCTACCAAAATGTATTTATTAGACTCAGCGGTATAAATAAATAAATAAGATGATCGATATATTTTAGAAATACATATAATCTTATTTTAAAATAATATATTTTTAATGAACCCGCTAGAGCACTTTTTCGCGAGTTCTACTTTAAAATTATTAAAACCGTAAAATGGGGTGAATAGACACAACTTTCAACTTCTACACTGTTTTTCTTACATATATTGTATATAAGCTGATAACAGAATACTTTAATGTTGTGAGTCTTGTTGTTGTTTATCGAATACTAATGCTTCAAACGAGTAAAAATATGCATATTCGTTGTATTTTAGAAAAATGTAGTCTGTTTCTATATACCGGGAATCCGGGGTTAATAGATACGACAAAGAGGTGAATAGATAAAAAATGCTAGGGTTGTCAAATGTGCTTTTGTTGTAGTATGTAGGTTGTGAACTTGTGAGTCAAATGAAAGAAAACATAACTACATCAAAACTGTCATTATAAAAAATAATTAGTTAATATATCTGATATTTATACAATTCCACATTATATCAATAAAAAATATCAGAGTAATTTTATTTAACTGCTTTGCAGCGTAAGCATTTCCGACATACAGCCATTAGATAAATAAGTCACTGTTTACATAGTTTTGAAAATATTTTTTTAAGCAATGAAAATAAAAATTAAAAAAATGTTTCATAGTTTGTTAAACTACATAACACTAATTATAATACTAAGTGATTTGATTAATAACCTTTGGTTATTTTAAATTGTAGGTAACAAGACGAGATTAAAAATCACTATTACTTATTTATAACATTACGTAAGCACTGAACATAAATGTAAATTGACATAATATCGGGACTTGAAGCTGATAAATAACTAGCGTCACACCTATTCCGCACCGCTTAGATACTTTTTAACTCGTATACCGAGCGTCTCTGTTAAACAGTAAACTACAAGATATATTTACCAACTAGATAGAACTAAATCATATGAGCACACTAAGTATATTTACTGCAGGAACTTCTATCTGGTGTAATGGTAAAGCCAAGTATTTGGAATTTTAATTTATGACAAATATCAAAATTTGACATTTATAATAGAAGACTTTTAAATAACTTTAATATGGTTTAAACGTTTCTTTTTTTATTTTAATGTCAATTAACTACTTAAATTAATTCATGTAGTAAGTAAATGGTGCAAATAGCTTTTGACAAACCTAAAAATCATGTTTCTATCAACCCCTTTTACGTTTCTAATAATCCCTCATTCGTATCTATTCACCCCTTTCTTCGTTTCTATTAACCCCAAAGGCGTTTTTATTCATCCCTCAGTCGTATCTATTCATCTCGAATTCGAGAAAAAATACCAGTATCTTGATTTTACTATTTAAAAGAATAAAATCCTTCAGTATCCATATTCATATTTGTATTGATAAGAGATGAGAAACTCAACCCCCTAAAAAAATTGCAGCAAGAAAACACTGAAGAACTTGATGTTTAACTAAAAGTTTTACACAGCATAAAACCACTTGTACCCGCACATTTATAATACCCGCCCTTTTCTTTACTGTCATCAAAATTGACACTAATTTAAAGGTTACCAAAATAAAGGTAAAATGTTTGCAAATAATAAACAGTAGTAATAAACAGACGTTCCCGAGCTGTAGACAAACCTAGAGACAACTTTATCAAATAACCAGACTTGTCTATTCACTCCGCGATTTCTATTCACCCCATTTTACGGAATATAAATTTTAAAAATATTTTTTCTATGTAGAACTTATCTTGAACTCTAGTACTAGTCATGCTTGGACTTAGGCTTATTTATAAAATGAAGTTTCTGTAAATATATAAATAAGTAATTAAGTTATTTATAAATTGGTGATCTTAAACTTTTGTAGAAATAAATAAATAATTTAAAAAAATGTAAGTTTGAATACAAGATAAATACAAAAATGAGACTGCATTTTTTTAAATTAATTAGGTAGCGATAGAAAATACTGATCTGTTATACATATTAATGCACGTGCACGTTTCCTTATTCACAGCTTAGCAATTTACTTTCCTGTAACAAAGGCCTACGGACGTGGATCGCTACTATTTTATGAGAGGGCAGCAATAAATTTCAGGTAACAAGCTAAGTTTAAATCACAATCAACCACGACAAGAATGTTTCTTGCTTAGAAATTTCGGCACAGTTGGAAACGTGAATGATCTTAAGGAGGATTTAATTTAAAATAATTGTAAATGTAGTAGAGCCGTGTAAGCTCAAGGGCTTAGCGATCGCCGTAAATTTTGAGTAATATGCGAGCAACCCGGGTTCGATCCCCACACAATAGAATTGTTAATTGCATTTTAAGCGCTGATTTTTCGTGTACTTGACGATGAGTGAGATGAAACAGTCAGAAGAATATTAAACAGTCAGAAAATTATTCGAAGACATTTGGAGTCCGCCAACTCCTCTTGAAGAAGAGCGCCATATCAATAATTGTTCCACAACCTACTCAAAATGTATTAAAGTTGCGTAAGTCCCACAGCATGCATTTGGAGATCTGTCTGTTCAGTTGCCTATATGCTGTCAAATAAGTCATATACTGAATAAATTTAAGTAACTACAAAGGAAAAAAAGCGATTCAAACATTTAATTACTCATAACTATAAAGTATGAACCAAATCAATCATGTTGTCAAACTATGGCCATTGTGTGTGATCGAGAGTTTTTGCGTTCTTCTGCGACGGGTCATGCAGAACTTAGCCCCGACCATATGTAAAGTTACCACAAGCTTGACATTCATATCGCCCACTTCATTGCAGTTTCAGTTTTCTATGCACTGAATACGATTTTATTACTCGAGCTGAAAGTTTTCGGGGCTTTAGATTCGAGCACAAGGAGGATGGAGCATAGACTCCATTAGACGTGACCTCACTAACTTAAAGTTTAGGGTCAGTGTGCCTCTCACCATTCGGTAATCGCTGCCAGTTTTCATCCTCGCAATCACGGAGATATCAATGAACAGTTGTCGTCTGGTCGTCATAATGAAGTCAATCACATTTTTGTCAAACCGTCGGGGCTTCACCAGGTCTACTTTCTTTGGAGTCGCTTCTGGAACAAAGAGTTCACCATAAAGAGTCCCTCTTTTTCTATAAAGTCGGCCAGATGTTGGCCCCTTGGTTTCGTTGCCATATCCCGAATTTGCCTAGATTTTAAGCCCGCCGTTCTCTTTTGTGCCTAGTTTTGCATTATATAGGAACTTTGGCAAATACAAAGTAATCTAAGAGGTAGACATAAGTACACCAGTGAAATTTTGATAGTCTGTAGAGAATGAATTAAAAAATGATTCTAAAAAATACTTCTTGTGCCGCTTCAAAGACGTCTAAAACTGCAATTCATCAACCTCCCTGCCACTGTATAATGGAATAGGCCCAAGTCCAGCACTGGGCTATTACAAATTGATCAAAAATAAATAATTCATATCACACGTCAACAGGCTTTAAGTCCTATAATGAACATATGCCTTTTTCGAGAACACGCCAGTTCACATACATTATTGGATTATTAGATATCCGCAGTAAGACCAGCGTAACTGACACTGCGTAACGGATCAGTAAGTTGAAGTGGCAATAGGCCGGCGATATAGTCAATCCAACAACCGATGAGGAAAAAAGATTCTTCAGCGCCAGCCTGGTACAGTTATGAGAAGTGTAGGGCAGACCTCTCATGAGATAGAGTGAGATTGTTAAGAGATGCAGGAAGTCGATGGACGCGGTTGGCTCAGGACCATGGTTTGTGCCGTTCCTTGGCATGGATGAATGTGGTGATTGGATTAATGAATAAAGGGCCGATTCTCTGATAATGCTTCATTCCTATACCATCCCGTAAAATATGGGTAAAGCGGTCTTTTATTTATAAAAATAAACTGACAAACGAATTTAAACCCCCTTTATGGGAAGTGACAGCCTGAGGCATGTAATGCTTCGTAGCCTGTAATTATACTGGTTCTTTTTACGCTCTATACCGAAACTCAGCAATACACAGACAGCAGTTAGGCGAGACAAATAGGTAAGACTGTGTAGACGGACTACTAGAAAGCAACCGAAGAAAGAAAGAAAAATAAAATAAGGAACCCTATCACGTAGTAAATTGACAATTATGTTAAGTAAAATTAATTTTCTCTCATACGTACATATTTTTCAAAATCATTATCAATTGCAAGACGGCAAAGAATTTTTACAAATAAATTTCTTTAAGATCTAAACTACGTAAGAGTTGTGACCGCACTTGACTTTTATAGGAATATATACAACAAAGAAAGCAGTTAAGTTAAACTGTCGGAAATAGCCAGTAAAGTTAATTTAGTTGCCTTAATCAAACTTTCTAAACGTTGAATCGTATTTTCTAACGTTCAGTAAAAATTGTTAAAGTTAATTTTCGTGTAATATATTATAACATTCAAAATATTAATAATATTTGGGATAATACCTAGTCAGGTCATAAGTATTGTCACACAGTAAAAACTTTTCTTTTAGAATGCTGGCCACAAAAAAGTTTATTGAATTCGAATTTCGAATTGTTCATGAAAATAAATCTGTATACTTTTTAGAATTTTACTCATTTTTAAATATGGAGTGGACGCTTAAAGAAGACCGTGTTGCAGTTATTGCGTTGCATCGTTGCGGTTACGCGCCAATTCAAATATTTGACATACTGAAAAATTTGAATATAACCAAAAGATTCGTTTATAGTACCATCAAACGATACAATGAAGACTCTAGTGTAGATGACAGGTCAAGAAGTGGTCGCCCTCGGTCTGTTAGGACTCCAGCAGTGATAAAAGCTGTGAAGGCGCGAATTCAAAGAAATCCCAAACGTAAGCAGAAACTGTTGGCCCTTCTGAAATCTGTTTATGCATTAAATTCATGGCGAGAGCTTTGTTGAAGACTTGAGAGATGAGAAAAATTTGTTATCATAAATTTACTCTAACCGACATGATGCCTTCCGCCTTCTAATGAATATTTCAATCCTTAAATAGATATCCCTCAATTAACATTTTCCAAATTGAAAGTGTAATTTTTCTGAATTGAAAAATGTTTTTATAGTATAAGTGAGACAAACGAGCACACAGTCCACCTAATGGTAAGTGGTTGCTGTGGCCCCAAGGCATGAAGCAATGCCACTCAACATCACAAGTTTATTTATTTTGGTTTGACATATTCTGCAGCAGTCTGTCCACGTGGAGCAAATGACTTCACAGTGGGTGGATCTGATATTTGGCGTGCCGCAAGGCGGTATATTTTCCTTGTTAATCTACTACTCTGTTTTTATTAATTGCATCACATCCAATATTGATTGTTTGTTTTGTATTTGTTGACCTGTATGCTGACGGCCTACAAATTTATGTACAGTCTAACAACTGTGACATTCATAAAGCGATTGAAAAATTTAAATCCAATCTCAAGTCAGTGTATGATTGGTCTATGCGCTTCGAAGTATCTACGAAATGCCAAACAATGATCATAGGTAATTAAAACAATTAATGACATTGTTCGTACAGTACTAACTACTGTTTACAGCAATTGCCATAATTATAAGTCGATGTCCTGCGAAGTATTGATACATCAAAAAAATATTGCCAGAAAAAAAAAACTTAATGTTGTTTTCTTTATTATGATTATATATAAAAAAACACAAACTTTGTTTGTAGTTAATTTAGCGCGAAATCTAGGACTTTTTTAAAGCGCTGTTTTCATGAAATCTAGCGCTTTTTGTGTTGTCCTAGAGCTGAATGAATTTTTTTTTATCTGGCAGCACTGCCCAAAAACCCTCTATTAAGAAGTAACTTTCCTTTCAGTTTTAAGCGCGTTCAGTTCCCAGTTACAGTGAGCGTGTGTTATGCGATGACCGTAAATAAAGCGCAAGGTCAAACTTTACGCGTTGTAGGAGTGTACCTCAGTACTGACTGTTTTGCACATGGCCAACTCTATGTTGCTTTTTCCCGCGTTAGTAGCCCCCGTAACCTTTTTGTGTACACCCCGGCTAAGCCTACTTCTAACGTCGTTTACACAGAAGCTCTATCATAAACGACTTAGAACTTTGATGATAATGATTTATTTAGTAACCACTTATTGATACAGTAATGAAATAAATCGTTTAATATTCTCTTACCTAAACGACAAATTCTTTATGTAAAACCTGTATACGCGAGCTACGCCGCGGGCACAGCTAGTATTAAATAAAAGTCTTCGCGCATGCGCGACTACTACTCCCGCGCATGCGCGAAGACATAGAGTAGAACACAATTTTTGTTTGGAATGGCTTCTCTAGTACGTAGTACATATAACTCAATGTTTGTTTCCCTCTGTCGCCTCTTAAGATACCCAGAGAACACTCTCACTACTCGGTCAGTCGTCTTAACATGTACCTAGGTGACACATACATGCTGCTGATTAACAAACCTGGATTTGATGACCGACTTATGTTGAAATATTCACCCAAGTACTCTGAACCCAATTTTCAGAGAGTAGTACTTTCCTTGCAACCTGAGGAGGGCAGGGCAATACTCCTCAGGATTTTGCGCTCACTAGCCAGCCTACATAGCGTGTTAAGAAATGAGTAAATAATCCTTAAGGGCGTCTTTCCAAAGCCCATGTTCAGCTGTGGATTAAAAAAGGCTGTTGATAGAGATGAATCTTTCGGTGATTAAGATGAAGTGAAAACGTGAAAATATCTCCCTTTTCTCCAAGTGTTAATCTCATCTATGGCTATGGTTAGACGGGTAGCGGAAAACCTATTCGAATATTTATTTATGTTTACTTACATTTTATTGTACACCTTAATAAAATGATTACAAAAGGCGAACTTAACGCCTTTTGGCATTCCATATTTTCCACCAGTCCATACTTGGAAAATAGTGTGACAGGTACCATATATAAAATGAACATATTTAAAAATTAAAAATAGACTAATATAATATATATCAATACGTGGGGTACACGGAAATGATCGGGAATAAGAAAAACCACATGCACGGTATAGCTGAATTGTATTTTATGGTTTTTCGAAGTATTCTCCGTTCAACTTAATGCACTTTTCCATTCGTGCGAACCAATCATTAAAACAGTAATTCCAGTCTGAAATTGATGTTGACACAATAGCTGATTTGTACGCTTCTACAGCTGCTTCGGGGTCTTCAAACCGTTGACCGCGTAATAAATTTTTCATTCTATGGAATGTAAAGAAATCGTATGGGCTCAGGTCAGGAATGTACGGAGGATGGCTAACCAGCTCAACGTTTTCCTGCTTCAAAAAATCATTTGTCTTCCGAGCCGTATGGGAGCTCGCATTATCGTGATGTAAGATGATGCGACGTTTCGGGTTATTGTTTCGGAGTTTGGCTATCATTTCTGGCAAAAAAACCGTGAACATGCCCCTTTTTCAAGACAAACGTAGCCAAGTAGATGGAGTGGCGATGTGCTCACCTGCATCTTCCATTGTCGCCGATATATTAATGGAGGACTTTGAGGAGAAAGCCCTGCTTACTTCTCCTGTAAACGCAAGATTCTACAAGCGGTACGTAGACGACACTTTCACAATTTTACCTTTAGATAAAGTAACTGCAGTTTTAAACCATCTTAACTACTTATATTCTAAAATTCAGTTCACTATGGAGTTAGAGGCAAATAATTCTTTAGCTTTTATAGATGTGTTAGTAATTCGGAATCAAATAAATTGCAAGAATCCTTGAGCTACCTATGATCATTGTTTGGCATTTCGTAGATACTTCGAAGCGCATAGACCAATCATACACTGACTTGAGATTGGATTTAAATTTTTCAATCGCTTTATGAATGTCACAGTTGTTAGACTGTACATAAATTTGTAGGCCGTCAGCATACAGGTCAACAAATACAAAACAAACAATCAATATTGGATGTGATGCAATTAATAAAAACAGAGTAGTAGATTAACAAGGAAAATATACCGCCTTGCGGCACGCCAAATATCAGATCCACCCACTGTGAAGTCATTTGCTCCACGTGGACAGACTGCTGCAGAATATGTCAAACCAAAATAAATAAACTTGTGATGTTGAGTGGCATTACCAGTGAAAATATTATTGTTATTCGTTCATCATCTCCCATACCCAACACTATGTAAATTCATCATTTGGTACATTCTTAGAATGGCTGATAAGATGGAAATAAATTTAATAAAGAAATATTTTACATAAATATGAACATATTTTACGCTCGTGTAAACGTTTATTATTGCAGTCTTCACATTCTGCAAGCCATCTAGCTTTACAACGGTTCATCGCAACACTTGAATAATAATGTTTCCTCTTCCTTCAAGCTACTCTCTGCGCTACAGTGTTCGGCACGGCTCTGAGCCTTACTGCTTGCCTCTGCTTCACGGCACTCTCGCAGATTACTTGCCTTCTTCTCGACTCACTGCAGACTACAAGGCAATCCCTGGCACTTGCTCTGGCTCATCGTTCTCACCGGGCATCACTTGCAAGTGCGTAGTACGGCATGCATTACACACCGGCATGTCGTTGGTTTCCCTTACACCCGCCACAATTTTAATCCGCCGTCCCAGCATCGCCTAGCTCCATTTTTCAACCGACTTCAAAAAGGAACCGGTTTTCAATTTGACTGTATGTTTTTTTTTAATGTGTGTTACTTTATAACTTCTTACTGAGTAAACCGATTTCGATGATTCTTTTTTTATTTGAAAGCTGGTGTTTCACATGTAGTCCCATAAAAATTTGATCAAGGTCTGACTTATAGTTGTCGAGTTATTCTTAATAATTTATATTAAAGTCGTTTGTACAAAATTTTTAATTTTAAATTAATTTATTTCTCAAAAAATCTCCATATTTTATATATAAAAATCGGCCAAGTGCGAGTCGGGCTCGCGCATCAAGGGTTCTGTACCATCACACACGTTTATAGTAGGGTATATTCTTAACTGTTTTCGTATATAATATAATATATAGGATAAGGGTGACAAACGAGCACACAGTCTACCTGTTGGTAAATGGTTGCTGTGGCCTGTGGCCCATATACATCTACATCTATCCTCAAATATGAATAAAAATGCAGATGCGTTGTCACCCGTGAGGACGAAGATGGAATGCCTCGTTTCCAGTAAATAAGGTTTCCGGTTCTCTACACATACCAAACGAATCAGCAGCGTTAAGCTACTATTTTACGCTGGTATTATGTCAGAGACGGTGTCCTTCCCCGGTCGAGCCGACCCATTCGTGCTACAACTATACAAGTAATATAAATTTAGCATGGCTCGCCATGCTAAACTTATATATATTAAGTAATTATTTTATGTAATATATACATAATTATTGTAATTATTTATAATACAATTATAAAATAAATAAAAACAATTAATAATAAGGTGGTGTTCGAAGGTGTAGTAAGAATACTACTAAACATGCAAATTGATTGTGTAACTCCTGTTATGTAGTGGAAATTGTTTTTTTCTGAATCTTGAAATACATATCTTAGCTATAAATATTAATTTTTATGAAATAAAACGGATTTGGTATGGATTTTTTTTTTACTTTTATTTTAAATACAATCTAAAAAAATATTTAACGAGAATTCGCCTTTTGCCTTAATACAACCAACAGTTTTGTGTTAAAGTAAATCTAGAATATCTTTACCTTAAACCAAAGCTCCTTTTCTGTGAAAACACGTTCGTATATTTTGTATGAAAGCAAGTATAAAAGCGATGGTTTACTTTCCCAAGGGTATTCACACACTAGTCTTTACAAGCAAATATGGGTCAAACGTAGACTGAACAGTTAGACGCATTACGCTAAAATGAAAGAAGTTTTGGTTTCGCACCAGACACTTTTCCATCCGCTTTATACATTGAATATAAAAGTATGTTTACTAAAATGTTTTAACTTGTTATTATTTTATACAAATAGGTTTTGCAACCAATAAAACAATCCAGATAAATTATTTAACGTAATCATTTGTACAAAAACTCTAATAATTCCGTTTGTTTCATTTTGATATAATATCCAGTATTTGCATAATGGTGGCGAAAGATAATCTTCTACCCTATAATACATTTAATGTCGCAACAGGAGACAGAGGGAAATGAAATTATAATTGATAGAATCAGGCGTTACTTTGCGGAAATCCATTATAATGGGGTTGTTATAAACTAATTTGCTTAATTCCGCGTAAAGAAAGAAAATGATGTGTCCTGCCCAGTTTTAAGGAGACCTCCCACCCACCCTCAATCGCGCGCACTATACCCGTCGCCACAGACTCTGCGGAGGCTGGTCGCTAAGTGACTCACACTTAGCCGCCAGCCTCCGCAGAGTCTACTTCACCTGAGGATGTCTCGTGTAGAGGCGAAACACGTGTGTCGTGCCTAGTGTGGTGGTGCTGGGGGTGGTAGTGTTGGTATTAACGGCGACGGGTATAGTGCGCGCGATTGAGGGAGGGTGGGAGGTTCCCTTAAAACTGGGCAGGACACACCATTTTCTTTCTTTACGCGGAATTAAGCAAATTAGTTTATAACAACCCCATTAAAATGAAATTATGAAATGGCCAGTAGCACCTTCTTGATAATAACTGAAAATAAAATTGGGTGTGTGATTGTGTATATCGTACGAAGTGATCAAGATCATTCTTCTTTTATCTATTATTTTACATAAGGAAGTCAAATAATAGTATACTGATGCAGCCCGGCAGGGAAATATTACAAGAAAACATTACAAAAAAACCTTTTTAATACCGTACTAAATTTCTTCACTCTGCCTCATTGGTCTCGATTCGCATTCGAATCCCTAGTTGGGCAAAAAAAATTAGTTATTGAATATTTCCGTCAAGATATACTCAGTAGCAGCACGGAGTCTAGAAGTTGGCGGTGTTTCACCCCCGTGCCTTGGAATGCACGTTAAGCCGTTGCGTTGGTCCTGCGCCTGTGTGCCTAGTGCGAGTTCCACAAAATAATTCGAATGACTTCACCATCGCGTTAACCGAGCTAACGCCATACCTATCGACAAGTGAAGACAAGCGAGTGTGTGTTACAATCGAAGCTAACCTTTCGATTCGCGTTTACTCACCGTGAATCGCGTTCGTTCCTTCTCTTATGTTGGTAACACGTTAGCGTCGTGAAATAAACTAACCAAGTTTAGGATGACATAGTTACTTACTTAGTCGTCTTAATATTAGAAGCTGTCTATCAAAGTTGTGGTTATTATAGCATCTTTCATATACTTTGACAGTTTGTTTGTTGTGAACTTACGATTATTGAAAATATTAAATTATAATTATAAGTAAAAAAAATATGAAGACTAGTTCGTCCCAATTCGATTTGATGGTGACAATTATGGAGCAGTAAGTTGAATTTAATTTATTTAGTGTTTAGGGAACATATTAATATGTTGTTGTATATTTTGTAACTAAGTTTATTGGTTTTAGGCATGGAGATCTCAGCAAACCATCCAATAATGCAAGAGGTAGGATGGCTTGTATAAAAAACTGGGAGGAATTAGCTCAATTTTTGAATAGTGATGGTAGTGGTAATACAAAAAGTACTGAGAAATGGAAGAAGGTACGTCTAAATGATTATTTATTTTTATATATTTTGGTTTAAACTGGGTTTTGGTTCTCTAATTCTATGAAACATTGAAGTCCGTAGTCTCTGCCTACCCCTCTGGGTGACAGGCGTGAGTGTTTATGTATGTATTTGCTTCAAAAAAAAAGCCAACTTGTTTGTCTTTTTGGTTCTTGTACACAACTACTAGGTATATTGATTTTGTTGAAAGTTTCATTTATATTTTTCATATTTAAGATTCTCAATCTTGGAACGACCCAGGGCAATCAACACAACCTCATGTTGCCAAGACAGTCAACCAGGGCCTGCTTTGTCGGGGCAAACTACACCTTGCCGTGCAAGACCAATTCATACTCGAGGATCACCTCGAAGACGAGTGAGGCCAGCACACACAGAGCAGGCAGCACAAGGGACTCCGGTTCTCTACACTCACCATATGAAACACAGCAGTGTTAGGCTGCTATTTTAAGCTGGTATTCTGTGAGAGCGTGGTCCTTCCCCGGTCGAGCCGACCTATTCATGCTACAACTATACTACTATTATAGCTGTAGCATGGCTCTACAAAATAATTTAGATTACTTTTCTGTTCTGTTTCAATGTTCTTGTAATTATTAAATTATTGTATTAAGTTGTAATTGTAATTATTTAATTAAATTTGTGATAAAATTTAAGGCTGGTTATAAATAAAAGAAAGATTTAAGCTTATTCAAATTTATTTATTTAATCCCTATAGTAACCTTCTTGCTAATTGATCTCTTAATATTCTACCTTGAATTAAATCAGAGGTAGGTTCTCTTTCTGTGTAACTTATTTGATCAGATTCCACCATTCTTTCAAATTGCAGACCTAAAAATAAATCATAATTAATAAGTTTACTGTTTATAAGTTAGCTTAATATATTATAGTAATTCAATTTAAAATTAAGATACCTACCTATATTTTCCTCTGTATCCTCAACACCAAAATTAATAATTATATTATGTAACACAGAGCATGCTAAAATAATGTGTGCACATTTTACGGGCTTGTAGTGCAAAACTCTATTCTTGTGCAGACATCGTCATCGATTTTTCAGCCTTGAAAATGTGTTCTCAATAACAACTTGAGCTCTCATGTGTTTTTCATTATAATTATTGGACTCAGTGTCTAAAAATGGTGTCATAAGCCATGGGCGTTGGGGATATCCAGAATCTCCTAGAGTTAAAATATACATGTTATTGTCAATAATATAGATAGAAATTATTTAGTAATGTTTTACTTAAAAATACTTCATATAACTCAAAACATCCCAATAAGTTATACTGTGGATATATTACCTAAAAGCCAGACAATTTCTCCATTTTGGTGCAAAGATTGCATGTATGTGTTTAAATTACTGTTTTCCCATATAAAGGAATCATGATTAGCACCTCCAAACTTGAAATTCACATTTAAAATTCTATATTCATCATCACATACCTGAAAAGAAGACATTTTGTTTATTTTCTACCCCTTTTTAACCAAGGAAAAATAAAAAAACTTAATATTTACCATTTGAACATTAAGTGAATGGTAGTGCTTACAACTATAATACAAATGTTCCTCTTCTTTTGGTGGGACAACTATTTTAAAATGACTTCCATCAATACAACCTACCACTCCAGGGATTTCATATTTTCTGTAAAAACTGAATTTTAAAATAAATATTAACTGAATCTAATGATTAATTTGCATTAGGTTGTTTAAAAATAAGCATATATTTATTATCGTTGACTAACTGCTTGTCTAGCAGCTGGAGTATCAGGGAACCGAATATATTTATTTATTATATTTTTGTGTGTCAGCGCTGGGTAACTTCTTCTATGTACACACTACACATTATTTGAGACGTGTGCTTTGTAACCCCAACTGGCATTTGGTAGGATCCAGTTGCAAAAAAGAATAGAGCAGTGAGCACCTGCAATTAAAAAGAGAACAAACTTATATTTAAACTTGCACTTGTTTTAAACTTGAGTTGCAAAAATGTGAATACTTTAATGATCGATACATACTTTATGTTCCAAGGAAACGCGTTGAGAGGACCTAAGATTTGTCAAACTCCTTAGCTCTTTACGGAGTTTTTAAGAGTTTTTTTGTAGCTAAGGAGTTTGACAAATCTTAGGTCCTCTCAACGCGTTTCCTTGGAACATAAAGTATGTATCGATCATTAAAGTATTCACATTTTTGCAACTCAAGTTTAAAACAAGTGCAAGTTTAAATATAAGTTTGTTCTCTTTTTAATTGCAGGTGCTCACTGCTCTATTCTTTTTTGCAACTGGATCCTACCAAATGCCAGTTGGGGTTACAAAGCACACGTCTCAAATAATGTGTAGTGTGTACATAGAAGAAGTTACCCAGCGCTGACACACAAAAATATAATAAATAAATATATTCGGTTCCCTGATACTCCAGCTGCTAGACAAGCAGTTAGTCAACGATAATAAATATATGCTTATTTTTAAACAACCTAATGCAAATTAATCATTAGATTCAGTTAATATTTATTTTAAAATTCAGTTTTTACAGAAAATATGAAATCCCTGGAGTGGTAGGTTGTATTGATGGAAGTCATTTTAAAATAGTTGTCCCACCAAAAGAAGAGGAACATTTGTATTATAGTTGTAAGCACTACCATTCACTTAATGTTCAAATGGTAAATATTAAGTTTTTTTATTTTTCCTTGGTTAAAAAGGGGTAGAAAATAAACAAAATGTCTTCTTTTCAGGTATGTGATGATGAATATAGAATTTTAAATGTGAATTCCAAGTTTGGAGGTGCTAATCATGATTCCTTTATATGGGAAAACAGTAATTTAAACACATACATGCAATCTTTGCACCAAAATGGAGAAATTGTCTGGCTTTTAGGTAATATATCCACAGTATAACTTATTGGGATGTTTTGAGTTATATGAAGTATTTTTAAGTAAAACATTACTAAATAATTTCTATCTATATTATTGACAATAACATGTATATTTTAACTCTAGGAGATTCTGGATATCCCCAACGCCCATGGCTTATGACACCATTTTTAGACACTGAGTCCAATAATTATAATGAAAAACACATGAGAGCTCAAGTTGTTATTGAGAACACATTTTCAAGGCTGAAAAATCGATGACGATGCTGCACAAGAATAGAGTTTTGCACTACAAGCCCGTAAAATGTGCACACATTATTTTAGCATGCTCTGTGTTACATAATATAATTATTAATTTTGGTGTTGAGGATACAGAGGAAAATATAGGTAGGTATCTTAATTTTAAATTGAATTACTATAATATATTAAGCTAACTTATAAACAGTAAACTTATTAATTATGATTTATTTTTAGGTCTGCAATTTGAAAGAATGGTGAAATCTGATCAAATAAGTTACACAGAAAGAGAACCTACCTCTGATTTAATTCAAGGTAGAATATTAAGAGATCAATTAGCAAGAAGGTTACTATAGGGATTAAATAAATAAATTTGAATAAGCTTAAATCTTTCTTTTATTTATAACCAGCCTTAAATTTTATCACAAATTTAATTAAATAATTACAATTACAACTTAATACAATAATTTAATAATTACAAGAACATTGAAACAGAACAGAAAAGTAATCTAAATTATTTTGTAGAGCCATGCTACAGCTATAATAGTAGTATAGTTGTAGCACGAATAGGTCGGCTCGACCGGGGAAGGACCAAGCTCTCACAGAATACCAGCGTAAAATAGCAGCCTAACACTGCTGTGTTTCATATGGTGAGTGTAGAGAACCGGAGTCCCTTGTGCTGCCTGCTCTGTGTGTGCTGGCCTCACTCGTCTTCGAGGTGATCCTCGAGTACGAATTGGTCTTGCACGGCAAGGTGTAGTTTGCCCCGACAAAGCAGGCCCTGGTTGACTTTCTTGGCAACATGAGGTTGTGTTGATTGCCCTGGGTCGTTCCAAGATTGAGAACCTTAAGTATGAAAAATATAAATGAAACTTTCAACAAAATCAATATACCTAGTAGTTGTGTACAAGAACCAAAAAGACAAACAAGTTGGCTTTTTTTTTGAAGCAAATACATACATAAACACTCACGCCTGTCACCCAGAGGGGTAGGCAGAGACTACGGACTTCAATGTTTCATAGAATTAGAGAACCAAAACCCAGTTTAAACCAAAATATATAAAAATAAATAATCATTTAGACGTACCTTCTTCCATTTCTCAGTACTTTTTGTATCACCACTACCATCACTATTCAAAAATTGAGCTAATTCCTCCCAGTTTTTTATACAAGCCATCCTACCTCTTGCATTATTGGATGGTTTGCTGAGATCTCCATGCCTAAAACCAATAAACTTAGTTACAAAATATACAACAACATAGTAATATGTTCCCTAAACACTAAATAAATTAAATTCAACTTACTGCTCCATAATTGTCACCATCAAATCGAATTGGGACGAACTAGTCTTCATATTTTTTTACTTATAATTATAATTTAATATTTTCAATAATCGTAAGTTCACAACAAACAAACTGTCAAAGTATATGAAAGATGCTATAATAACCACAAATTTGATAGACAGCTTCTAATATTAAGACGACTAAGTAACTATGTCATCCTAAACTTGGTTAGTTTATTTCACGACGCTAACGTGTTACCAACATAAGAGAAGGAACGAACGCGATTCACGGTGAGTAAACGCGAATCGAAAGGTTAGCTTCGATTGTAACACACACTCGCTTGTCTTCACTTGTCGATAGGTATGGCGTTAACTCGGTTAACGCGATGGTGAAGTCATTCGAATTATTTTGTGGAACTCGCACTAGGCACACTGATCTCTCCGGTTGTGTCGACTTACCGCCCCGTCGTACTTTTTTTATTCCAATTATACAATAAACGTTTTTATCATTTTCATCTGCCAAACTGAATTACTGTTTGTCGGCAGTAGTTCTCGTCTTACATGCTTATGTTTATGTAATCTGAAGTATAATTTATAATACATATACTAACATCTCCCAACATCTATTTTATATATTTATTATACTATGAGGGGAAGGGAATAGATAGCTTTTTTTTCACAGGATAAGGGTGACAAACGAGCACACAGTCCACCTGATGGTAAGTGGTTGCTGTTGTCCATAGACATCCACATCTATCCTCAATTACGAATCAAAATGCAGATGTGTTGTCACCCGTGAGGACTAAGATGGAATGCCTCGTTTCCAGTAAAAAGGGTCTCCGGTTCTCTACACTCACCATACGAAACACAGTAGCGTTATGCTGCTATTTTACGCTGGTATTCTGTGAGAGCGTAAATAGCTCAGTTGTGCTTGCGCATACACTTGGGCACTATAATCCTGGACTGCGCTGATGGCTAATCTCCGTTGAGGTTGGACGCAGTGACCGAAATTCAGTCTGGAGGGCTTTAAATTTCTCCACTCCTTCGATAATAAAGTTTCACTTCAATAAAAAAATGCGGTTTCCATTCCGCATGCATGGCAACTAATTCAAATATCCCTCTATTCGGATATTTATGAGGAGGCCTACATTCAGCAGTTGACTCTTGATAGGTTGTAAAGGATAGTTTTGTGTAAATATAAGTGAATATTATAAAACAGTTTTTATCTAAATCGACTACACGAGGATTGGGCTTAGAATTGTTATCCGACAGTCAATTTTTGAAAAAAAAAATAGTCCGGTTTTCATACGGCATACCGGCACTAAAACTCAAATTATTTATTTCCTACTTGAATGTACATTTATTTCAACATATGTTGGCCACTAGAAATAGCTTAAGTTAGTTTGTCTACAAATTTTATTGTAAAATTTTTTGTTATGTGTTTCAGATGGTAACCCTACCTTACAGCAGGAAAGTTCACATTTCATCTTGTTGAATTTGTAGTGAAAGTATACTTACCTCTGCGTATAGTTTATAAAAACGCACTTATTTAAATTACCTATCTCTACATTTCCAGTAACAAATCATATTATATAGCACATTTTTTTTTATAATCACGACATTACCGCACGCTTGAGCAAACTGTATAATCATATACATTGTTTTTTTTTTAATATAATAATATTAATCATAAGTAACAATCTATGAAATTCGTATTAAATTAAAAAAAAACTCCAGTAGACTTTTTAAAGATTGGTATTGTTGTCTAAAAATATATTGTTAGATATTTCTACCTAACTACACTAACTTTTTTGTCTATTTCTATGTGATAGAGCCATGCTGCAGCTATATTGTGGTTCTAGAAAGAATTTACGAACCATTGACGCGAGCTTCACCCCCAAGAAGAACCACGCTATCGCAGAATACCATAGTAAAATAGAGGACTCTTTTTACTGGAAACGGTAATGGAATGCCTTCCATCTTAGTCTTCAGGGGTCGCAACTCAAACTCATCTGAGCAAACGCATTTGAATTTTGATTCATAATCGAGAATAGATGTAGATGTCTATGGGGCGCAACATCCACTTACCATCAGGTGGACTGTATGCTTGCTTAGTCTGTAAAATAAAAACTTTAACTTACCTTATTTATCATTTATTAATTACAGACCATCAAACACCCACTGTTAATTCTAGGCCTCCCCCAAAAACAGCCCGTCCCATCAGGGAGGATCTTGCTACATTTTCCTTTACAACTAAATAAAACAAATATTGCCTTAACACAAAACAACTACTTTGTATTTTAGTTATTTGTTAGTTATTTAGCCTTGCGATATTTTGCCCTAAATAAATTATTAACTTAAAGTATACGTAAGCAGAGCTTGCTGTGTATACTCTAAGATTATTTATATTCTAGACGAGTGCACCGTTCCGGCTTCGATTGAGTGGTATCTTTTAATGTCATTCATGTCATCATTTAGATTTTTCATGATAATCATCAAAAACCATTTATATTATCAACTCTTCAATTTCACGCAAAAAGTTTCCAAACCTTTCGGATAACGAGAGGACTAGATCACTCCTGGCATTGCCCTTTATTTTTTCGTGAAGTTTCTACCGTTCCAAAGATTAGCTCGGATATACAGATAGGCAGACAAACATTTTGAAAATGATTGTACATATCTTAATGGCATTTAAATAACCCTTTTAGATAAATAATTCAAATATTGATACTGTGTAGCAAAAACTTTGTACCCCTTTTTAAGCATAGTACGCGCACGGAGGGGTTTAAGATTTGGCATAGAAAGTTTATGTTGAGAAGAAGTGCGAATCTATATATTAAATAAAATATAATAAAACATTCCTTGTTTACGTTCACCCTGCCTATTTCAATATTGAGTAGAGATTGTAGCCATAGAATTTTAAAATGGTTTTTTATAGCATAAGGGTGACAAACGAGCACACAGTCCACCTGATGGCAAGTGGTTGCTGCGGCCCATAGACATCTACATCTATCCTCTGTTACAAATCAAAATGTAGATGCGTTGTCACCCGTGAGGACTAAGATGGAATGCCTCATTTCCAGTAAAAAGGGCCTCCGGCCACCTGCACTTACCAAGCGAAACGCAGAGGTAAACAGAGGTAAGAGAAAACCAGCGTGAAGTAGAGACTTCACGCTGGTTTTCTGTGAGGCCGTGGTACTACTCCGGTTCGAGCCGGCCCATTCGTGCGACAGCAAAAGCTGCCGCGTGGCTCTACCACTGTTCAAACAATTAACTACTACTTAATTTTATGTGATTTTATATATTATTTTATATTAGGTGTATTAGATGTCTAAATTTTGTATATTAATATGCAGTTAACAGTAAAATACAACTTGCTTAACAAATTTCGACCACTAGCATAGATAAAAAGACAAATATTATAAATATTTCTTTCCTCTTTCTATTTTATCTTTGTTTGGCATTCCGTTACAGTCTACTGCTAAGCACAAGCCTCATTGTGAAAGAATTTGACGTAATCGCCACGCTTACTACGAGGATTGGCCGTTAGAATACCAAATTTATGTGGTAGAGCCATTGTGCAAATGTAGCGAAAAGTAGGTCGGCTTGACCGAGATAAAACCACGGTCTTACAGAATACCAGCATTAAATAGCAGCTCAATGCTGCTGTGTTTCGTATGATAAGTGCAGAGAACCGGATACCTTTTTCACTGGATATAAGGCATTCCATCTTAATCTAGGGCAGATGTAGATGTCTATGGGTCACAGCATGCACTTACCATCAGGTGATGTGTGCTCGTTTGGCACCATTATTCTATAAAAAATATCTCGCACTTTACACCGCTTTATATCGAAGGGCAATATATATTTCTGATTTTCTTTCAGTTACATCACTGACACCCACGGGACGTAATTGAGTGGTACTCTTACACCTTCACCACATATTTGATTTGTGTTCCTTTAGCATATTTGATGGTATTAAAAAAATAGCACTCGTAAAATACACCGTAAATACATCAGAATTTGCTGTGGTTCTTTTGTTTCATTTTTATGTGTTTAAAAGCTTTTAGAAAAATTTACTTCGCAAATATCCGCGTTATAAAATAAAATGATGGGTCTTACCTAGTATGAAGAGCACCTCCCGCCCTCCCTCAATTGCGTGCACTATCCCCATCACCACTAATCCCAGCACCACTACTCCCAACACCACTACACACATGTAAGATACATCATTTTATTTTATAACGCGGATATTTGCGAAGTAAATTTGTCTAGAAGCTTTTATTTAATGGATTTCCGCAAAGTAACGCCTGTTTCTATTAATTATTTTATGTGTTTGGCATTGATTTAACATTCAAAAAATGTATTGTTTATTTAAATTAAATACCACTCAAATCTAGTATAAGCTACAAGTGATGGCGGTATAAAAGAACCACCCAACTTCATTCATTGAGTATCGCCAGCTTGGACGAATTATAATACACAACCATTTGTTTTTACAGCGAGAGAAGAGGCGGCTAACACAAATTCAGAGAGAAGATCTTTCTGTCTTTCTCTACGATAAATATTAAATTTTTTAACCAAAATTGTATAAAAGGACCACCCAACTTCATTTCGTGAGTGTTATCAGCTTATAAAAATTACTCGTATCATAAACATGTATTTTTTTTATTGTTATTTGTTTTTTATATTGTTTGAATTCATTGCTGAATTATTTGTACAGCGAGAGAAAAGGAGGTTCAGACAAATTCAGAAACAACATCTTTCTGTTTTTAGCTTATAAATATAAATATTTTATTCCTTTCCCAGAATTGAATGTATTAAAAAAGCATAAACCGTAAAATACACACAGAATTTGCTGTGGTTTAGGCCAGATAAGTTCACCTATAGAAACACAATGATGAATGTCGTACACATAAAACCGAAAGCGCGCGTTCTATAGATTACGTTCAGGCGATTTATGGACCATTTGAATGTTATCTACTTGCAGCAGACTTTTGTAAATCAAATTTACAGTACATACAAATTAAAACATTAATTATATTAATATTAGCGTATAAGTACAACGGAACCTCACACTCAGTTAATCTCCATACACATTTTATTTAAATTAAACTATACGAAATGATCCATATACTTATTACATTATATATCCTAGCTTTATAATTACTGATTCAAATATTTAGAAAAGATAAATAAAAAATATAGGAGAAGAATTAAAAAAGCATCGGTAAGTTTTGTATGTACTATGTTTGAGTAAAATCACTGTTTTTAAAATTATTTTGTAAAAAAAAAACACAATCTACCTTCAAATTTTTGTAATTGTTTATCGCATAAGTCTGTTAATGTAGCACTGTTTAGTTACTTCGTAACAGAGAATACTGCATTACTGTGATGCGTTTTTTTTTCTATAAAATCAGTACAGAATGTAGGATTTAAGTAAATTACATTGTTACGAAAAATTTAAAGTTGTGACAAGCTACGTTAGATTTGATTTGTTTATGATTTGTATGTTATGCGTATGTTTCTGTTTATATATCCGCGTATGTTTCTCCTTAATAAATAAATAAATAAAATTGGCACTGAATGAAATTTGACTACTGCTGCTGAATTTCTATTAAAACTTTTATAATTAACAGTTCATGTACTAAAATAAAAACTATAAGTTCATATGTAATTGACGTAGACAACACAAACAAATATATAAAAATAACTTCATTAAAAAAATACTTTGTACGTCGAAAGTGATGCCAAACGAGTCCATCATTCAGCCAGAGTTGCGTGCGGTAAACGACATCGCTAATTAAAAAGATGACCATAGCCTTAGAGAATTTAGTTCAAAGGGCAATCAAATTAGGGAATGATTTTACAAAAAACATCTGAGACGTTTCGGATATGTTGTGCACCCATTTCAGTAGCGACAACTGTAACGAACACAGTTTTCTTGAAAGACAGTAAAAAGAATATAATATATTCTTTATTTTAATATTCAAAATAATATAAAAAATATTAATATATTTTTTATATATTATAAAGTTAAATGATGCAAAATTTGGTTTTAGACCAAATCTATCAAAAGCGTATTCAGTTTTGCCTTGAAAACCCACACTGTATTTAGACAAATTATTGGACTGTTGCTGTACGCATAACGATCGTCAAATTAAAACCATTTGGCTCAAACGAATGGTACAAAAACGAGGAGGAAAGTAGAGGGATGTCCAATGATAGGAAGAACATGAATGAAATTATGCATTTCCTGAACAATCTCCGATAACAGTGATAGAGCCAAGCGGTAGCTTTTGCTGTCGCACGGATGGGCCAGTTCGAACCGGGCTGGTACCACGACCTCACAGAACACCGGCGTGAAGTAGAGGTTTACCTCTGCGTTGCGCTTGGTGAGTGCAAGTGGCCGGAGACCCAATTTCCCGCTGAGCATCCACGACCAAACCACGACTAAACTCTTGCGCGTAGGTGCTCAAGCTGCCCCGCGTATTCTGGGGGGGGGGAGTAAAATTCCGCTCGCGACTAATGCTGCTCGGGGCAAGCTGAGCAATACAACCAAGGCGACCCCTGTCATACTATCCGTGAATTTTTGCAACATCAGGAGACCCAACCTTAACGCTGTCCATTACCATCTAGACACGGCAAAGCCGGCCTTGCTCTTTTTAACCGAGACTCATGTGTCCTCTCCGGCTGATACTTCATATCTCTCCTACCCGGGGTACAAATTGGAACACTCCTTTGTTTGGCTGGAGCTGGAGTTTGCGTATACGTCAGAGAGGACATCTGTTTTCGACGCCTCGGCAGTCTTGAAGGTACGGACCTGTCCATCCTATGGCTGCGCGTAGACAGCGACGACCATCCCCGCGTCTACGGGTGCCTCTAAAGGTCCCATAGCGGTAATGCCGACACAGACCGACTCATCGACATTTCCAAATGGCTGCAGACTCCGTGCTACAACAGATCACATCCACAGAGATCGTGATACTCGGTGATTTTAACGCCCACCACGCTGAATGGCTTGGTTCTCATTTAACCGATCATGCGGGTAGATCTGTCTATGACTTTGCTTTAGCACATCATCATTATCATTACAGCCCTTCACAAGTCCACTGCTGAACATAGGCCTCCCCCAAAGAATGCCACAAAGCACGGTCCTGAGCCACCTGCATCCATCGACTTCCTGCATGTCTTACCAGGTCGTCACTCCATCTCGTGGGGGGACGCCCTACACTTCGCCTACCGGTACGAGGCTGCCACTCGAGAACCTTTCTTCCCCATCGGTTGTCGGTTCTTCGAGCTATATGGCCGGCCCACTGCCACTTCAGCTTACTAATTCGTTGGGCTATGTCGGTTATTCTGGTTCTACTGCGGATATCCTCATTCCTAAGTTTATCACGCAGAGAAACTCCGAGCATAGCCCTCTCCATAGCTCGATGAGCGACCTAGAGCTTCCTCATACGGCCAGCAGTGAAGGACCACGTCTCAGTTCCGTAAGTCATCACTGGCAACACGCACTGGTTGTACAATTTCGTTGTAAGGTTTTGAGGTATGTCTGACGAAAAGATGTGTCGTAGCTTCCCGAACGCTGCCCAGCCGAGTTGAATCCGTCGATTGACCTCTCGGTCGAAGTTGGACTTACCTAGTCGGACTATTTGTCCCAGGTAAACATACTCGTCAACAAATTCGAGCTTAGTGCTCCCAACAACTACCGGCATAGGTGTGACATGGACATTGAACATGATCTTTGTTTTGTCCATGTTCATCTTAAGACCTATCCGTTGGGAAACACTATCGAGGTCATTGAGCATAGTGCTTAGGCCCTCCAGCGATTCTGCCATAAGGACTATATCGTCGGCAAATCGAAGGTGAGTGATGTACTCGCCATTGATGTTGATACCGTACCCTTTCCAGTCCAGAAGCTTGAAAACGTCTTCCAATGCAGCGGTGAAGAGTTTCGGGGATATGACGTCACCCTGTCTTACACCTCTCTGCAATTGGATAGGTTTCGTACTCTGGTTCTGTACTCGGATAGCCATCGTAGCCCTAATGTACAAGCACTTCAACACTTCGATATACCGACAGTCAACTTGGCACCGCTGAAGGGACTGCAGCACCGCCCAAATTTCGACGGAATCAAAGGCTTTCTCATAGTCCACATACGCCAGACATAGTGGCAAATTGTACTCTTCGGACTTCTGTACAACTTGCCGAAGGGTATGTATGTGGTCTATGGTGCTAAAGCCCTTTCGGAAACCGGCTTGTTCGGGAGGCTGGAAGTCGTCAAGTCTGCGCGCGAGACGATTCGTAATGGCTCTCGAAAACAGCACGTAGACGCGGCTCAGAAGGGAAATCGGTCTGTAGTTCTTCAAGAGAGCGTTGTCACCTTTCTTGAAGAACAAGACCACCGCACTTCTGCTCCACGCCTCCGGTGTAATGCCACCATGGAGGACGGAATTAAAGAGCTTCTGAAGGACTTCAAGTACCGGTCTTCCACCCGCTTTCAGAAGCTCCGCTGTAATTCCATCCTCGCCTGGGGCCTTACCGTTTTTAAGGTGCTGGAGAGCCATTCTAATCTCGCTCAGACTGACGTCCGGGATATCTTCGGAATAGTGTCGGATGAGACTCGCTCTTGGATCGTTACTCACACTTGCGTGTTGCTCCAACGATGACGTGTACAGCTGCCCATAGAACCTCTCAATCTCACTCAAAATCTCAGGTGTCCCGGAAACGATGCTGCCACATTCTGTCTTCAGCTTTGACAGTTGGCTCTTTCTGGCAGACAGATCTCTGGCAAAGACTTTGGAGCCTTGGTTCCGCTCGATCGCTTCTTCAATACGAGCTGTATTGAAGTTGCGTAAGTCCCGCCGCATGCATTTGGAGATCTGTCTGTTCAGATGCCTGTATGCTGTCAAGTCTGTTGAAGAATGTAGCTTCATCTCCCGTCTAACAGCCATGAGATTAAGAGTGTGATCGGAGAGTTTTTGTGTTCTTCTGCGGCGGGTCTTGCAGAACTTATCTCCGACCGCATGGACAGTTTCCACGAGCTTGTCATTCATATCGTCCACTTCATTGCAATCTTCTAGGCACTGAAAACGGTTTTGTAACTCGAGCTGAAAGGTTTCGGGACTTTGGATTAGAGCACGAGGGGGACGGAGCGTTGACTTCATTAGACGAGATCTCTCCAACTTAACGTTTAGGTTCAGTGTGCCTCTAACCATTCGGTGATCGCTACCAGTTTTCACCCTTGCGATCACGGAGACATCACTGAACAGTTGTCGTCTGGTCGTCATAATGAAGTCAATCTCATTTTTTGTCGAACCGTCGGGGCTCGACCAGGTCCACTTCCTGTGGGGCCGCTTCTGGAAGAAAGAGTTCATCATAAAGAGTCCCTCTTTCTCCATGAAGTCGGCCAGCTGCTGGCCCCTTGGGTTCCGTTGCCCTATTCCAAATAGCACATAGTCTAACACAACTGGTTACTCCACCTACGCGGATCCCAAATGTGGAAGACAATGTACCTTCCCCGTTGGCCCTTCTGCTGACCTCTCATCCGGACGGATATCAGGTCTCCGTCGATGACCCTCTGGGGTCTTCGGACCATTGTCTGATCCGGAGTACGGTGCCACTCACGCTCCAATCGCAGTTGCAATCTGCAGCTTGCCGCCGTGTTTGCCACTATAAGTCAACTGATTGGGACGGGATGCGGTCTTTTTTTGCATCCTACCCTTGGGGGCGAGTTTGCTTCTCGCCGGAAGATCCCAGCGTTGTTGCCGATTCTGTTGCTAATGTGGTACTTCAGGGCATGGAACCTTTTATTCCATCCTCTGTGGTGACCATCGAAGGCAGATCCAAGCCATGGTTTGGTCGCTCCTGTAAAATAGCATCACGCTTTAAGCGGGAGTGCTATCGGGCCTGGGCTGACGTCTCGTCGCATCAACGTCTCGGGATGTAAACACCAGCGCACTTAAAAAGAAGTATAATTCCGCCTCGAGGTCCTTCAAAATCGTCATTGCCAAGGCAAGGTCTGAGCACATCGACAGAATTGGCGAGAAGCTAGTTCACCTTCCTTCGGGAACCCGTGCATTCTGGTCTCTCGCCAAGGCTGTACAAGGGAACTTCTGTCAGCCATCTCTTCCATCTCTGCACAGAGAGGACGACTCACTGGCCCATGCCGCAAAGGAGAAAGGCGATCTGTTGAGCTCTCTCTTTGCGTCCAACTCGACTCTCAATGACGGAGCGAACACACCGCCGACCATCCCGCGATGTAAGTGCTCCATGCCGGATGTGCGGTTTACACAGCGCTCGGTTCGTAAAGCACTCTTCTCCCTGGACGTCAGCAAGTCGAGTGGGCCCGATGGAGTCCCTCTCATTGTGCTGAAGACGTGTGCTCCATTGGCACCGGTTTTAACGCGTCTTTTCCGGTACTCCTACTCCCAAGGCGTAATCCCGAATTCATGGAAGACAGCTTTGGTCCACCCGATCCCTAAAAGAGGCGACCGCTATTGTATTGTATTGTATATGGACGATATCGCCATGACCTCTTTGTTCTCCAAAATAATGGAATCCATTATAAACTGCCAGCTCATGAGGTACCTTGAGGATCACCGGCTGATTAGTGACCGCCAGTACGGTTTTCGTCGGGGTCAATCAGCTGGTGATCTTATAGTCTATCTGACTAATAGATGGGCGGAGGCAGAAGAGTCCAAGGGGGAGGCATTGGCCGTTAGTTTGGACATAGGAAAGGCCTTCGATCGCGTCTAGCACAAAGCGCTTCTTTCGAAGCTCCCTTCCTATGGGCTTCCCGAGAAATTGTGCAAATGGATCACCAGTTTCCTTGCTAATTGGAGCATCAAAGTCGTAGTAGACGGTGCATGCTCTGATTTCAAGCCTATTAACGCTGGTGTTCCACAAGGCTGCGTGCTATCACCAACACTGTTCCTCCTGCATATCAATGATATGTTGCTAGCTGGTAGTATTCATTGCTATGCGGATGACAGCACTGGTGATGCCTTATATACCGGCCGTGCCAATATTTCTCGGGAAAACGTCGCCGTATACGGATGTCGGATTGGAGGCGACTAAATGAAGTCCATTTCAATCACAAAAAGACACATGTTTTCGCGTTTACCGCTAAAAAGAACCCCTTTGTCGTATCTCTTCAGTTTCAAGGCACTCCCCTTGCTGCCTCAGCTAGTATCGGAATCCTTGGAGTTGACATATCGAATAGTGTGCAATTTCGTGGTCACTTGGAAGGGAAGGCCAAATTGGCCTCTAAAAAGCTTGGCGTACTCAGCAGAGCGAGACAGTATTTCATGCCGGCACATCGCTTGCAACTTTACAAAGTGCAAGTTCGGCCCCACATGGAATACTGTTCTCATCTGTGGGCCGGGGCACCCCAGTGCCAGCTTCTTCCACTTGATCGCATCCAGCGCAGAGCCGTTCGAATCGTCGACGACCGAGTTCTTTCTGACTGGCTCGATACACTGGCACTGCGTAGAGTTGTTGCATCTCTTTGCGTATTTTATCGCATTTATCACGGGGAGTGCTCTGAGGAATTGTTCGGACTAATTCCAGCTGTTCTATTTCACCATCGCACATCGCGACAAAACTCGCGTTACCATCCATACCATCTGGATGATTGGCGGTCCACCACTGTGCGATTTACAAGAAGTTTTCTCCCTCGCACAACTTCCTTGTGGAATCAATTACCACCAGCGAATTTTCCGGACCGATACGACTTAGGAACCTTCAAGAAAATAGCTTACACCTTTCTAAAAGGCCGGCAACGCATCTGCAATTCCCTTGGTGTTGCGGTTGTTCATGGGCGGCGGTAGTCAATTACCATCGGGTAAGGCGCATGCTCGTTTGCCCCCTCTTCTATGAAAAATCTTATTATTTACCGTTACCGTTACAGCCTATTAAAGTCCACTGCTGAACATAGGCCTTTCTCCCATAGATTGCTTCATAAGGGGGATACTTGCCGTGTTTGCAAGCGGGTTGGCAAGCGCAGTTTTTTATTTTTAATCATTATTAGGAAGACGCTGCTGCCCATCCCCTGGTTTGTTTTCCTCTATCGTCTCTTACGGCACCACGGGATGATATTCTTACACCGCCACTACACGGCACGGTAAATATTTATATACAGAAAATAAAATATTAACTCACTATTAGTCTTTTTAAATTATCCGCTGTGTGTTGGGGGCGTAAGGAAATCCATAATACCATCTCACCGCTCAGGCGCAAGTGCTGTAAGAGGCAACTTGTGAAATTCTAGGAAGACTTCATGGTCTCGGATTACACCATATCGATTACACTAGATGTAAAATACCCGGATAAATACGAGAAGCAGCTACAAAATTGAGAAACGTCTGGTACTAACGATAAATTATATATTTTTAAACTACAAACTCCTATTTTTCTGTTTAGCTGAGTGCGAAATAGTGTATTAAGCTTTTCGAAAATAAGCTCTTTAAGTTTTTCTTCCGTAGATTATTTTCCATGTTTTTTTCGTTTGACCCATAAAAGACAGTAACAACCTATTTTCGAATACGCTTCTCAAAGCAAACTCTATTAGTTTAGCATTCCTTTTCAGTTCAAGAAGGTTGTGCACAGAAACGAGAATTTAGCAAAGGGAAAAATTTTAGATCCTTTCGACACAACTTTTTTTACTGGAAATGAGGCATTCCATCTTAGTCCTCACGGGTGGCAACGCATATGCATTTTGATTCGCAAACGAGGATAGATGTAGATGTCTATGGGCCGCAGCAACCACTTACCATCAGGTGGACTGTGTGCTCGTTTGTCACTCTTATCCTATAAAAAAAATGAATTACTATATAACTAATTACTTTTTAACATTAAAGTGACAAACAAAGTTACATTCTACTTGATAGTATATTGGTATACATCTGCACCCAATTTAGAATAAAAAAGGAGGCCATATTATATGAGTTGCCTCTTTTGAGGGATATATCATCATATGTAATGATTTATAGCATGTTATTATACCTGCGCTCTATACCCTTTAGACCAGAAAACAGCAGTACACGCTCTGCTGTTTGGCCGCCGAATTAGATTAGAAGATGTCTAACATGACGAACTCCTACACAGAAATAGGATCTTGCCCGTATATCAATGGAAATAAAAATCATTATAAAATATTTTAAGTAGCGTTATATATCTTTCGATTCCACTTTCATTCATGACAGCAACATAGAGAACTTCCTTTTTAAATAAACATTAGTATCCTGTATATTCTATCATAAACTATTATCTTACTCAGTGGTGATGAAACCATATTAACAAGTTTTATTATTCACTTACACTAAGTGAATGATAAAACATGTTCATATCAATAAAATTTATGGCTTAAGAGGAATATATTCGCTTTATGAGCATAGAAAATATTATATTTTAACTAGTGAAGAAATTAACTTTTTTAATTTTGATATGTCCTATTTTTTTAATTTTGTTTACAAATTCTTCTTCTCCTACAATCAGCAAAGATTCCTACAAATAAAGTTCTTAGAGTATTCTGAATTTTGCCTAAAAATTACGAGTAGGATAAATTATATTATAGAATATGCTGGTAATTCTTCTTTCTTAGTATTTTATTACACAATAAAACCTCCATACACAATTTACAAAGGAGTAACATCTGGACAAGACGCCCGTATTGGACGAAAGTAATAAAAATCATAATACTAATGGGCCGTTTATTCTCGTCTTTATGAATATGTCTGGGCTACGGAATTCTAAATTTGAATATTATCATCCCCAAATTACGGTTTTAATTTTTATCAAAAAAGAAGTTGAAATTATATACGTATAATATAATATAAAAATCAATTTATGTAATAAAAAATTAAGAATTTTTCGTCCTATGGATATTTTTTCAATATTTTTTAGCCAGCTTCAAAAAAATAAGAAGGTTCTCAATTCGAATGTATGTTTTTTTGTATGTTACGCGATATCTTCGTCTATTTTGAACCAATTCCAATGATTCTCTTTACAGTAAATAGGTTATACTTGGTACTATATCAATTAGAAATAAAAATTCCCCCCGTAAGGATGGATATAAAAATATAAATAATTTAAATATAATAATATAATAAAATATATACGTGGAAATCGTACGTGACATGTACCGCAACTCCGATTCAATAGTCAGGACCGCTGTTGGTGATACAACCCCCTTCCCCATAACCGTAGGCGTGCATCAGGGCTCCGTCTTAAGCCCCTAGGGATAGGGGCTTAAGACGGAGCTTATCTCTTCAGTGTGATATTAGACAAACTGTCAGCCAGCGTACAGAAACTACTGCAGCCTTGACTGCTTATGTACGCTGATGATATCGCACTGGTAGATGGGGACAAAGGACGGCTCACCAGACGCGTGCACGCATGGAGGGAGGCGCTTGAGAACGGCGGGCTGAAGCTAAACGTGGCGAAGACGGAGTATATGGCCTGCAACAGCACAGATCTGACGTCTCTCCGTATAGGCGATGACACCGTTGAGCGCACGGACAGCTTCAGGTACCTTGGATCTGTGCTTGATGCGTCCGGGGACATCGATCGCGACATCAAGGCCCGTATATCAGCGGCTTGGGCGAAATGGCGCGAGGTAACGGGTGTCATTTGTGACCCCAAAATGCCGGTCAAGCTGAAGGGACAGGTCTATAAGACCATCATAAGGCCTGTCCTTACGTACGGCAGTGAGGCGTGGCCGGTGCTGGAGCGACACCAGCAGTTATTGCATGTCACGGAGATGAACATGCTGCGGTGGATGTGTGGCGTCACGCGGAAAGACCGTGTACGGAATACATACATAAGCGGCAGCCTCCATGTCCGTGACATCGCTGACAAGCTGCAGGAAAGTCGCCTCCGCTGGTACGGCCACGTCTTACGACTACCGGCAAGCTGCGTGGGTAACAAATGTCTGGACATGACCCTACCTGGCACCAGGAGTAGACGACGGCTCAAGAAACGCTGGCTTGATGTCGTGCAGGATGACATGCGCGCCAATGGGCTAGTTGTGAGGGATGCCTAAGACCGGGCAAAGTGGAGGAGGAAGTGTAGGAAAGCGGACCCTGGGTTCTCCCGCGCTGGGCGGGATGAGCAACCGGGATAAACGCTAGGTAGAAGAAGAAGAAGAAGAATAAAATATAATATATGGATGAAGTATTTAACGTTACTATTAAGATGACATTGAAATTTTAGTAGTTTTTAGTCTACTCAAAATGGTAAAAAAAAAACTTAAAATTTGAATTCAAAGTACTAAAAAAATAATATAATATTTAATTCTTCAGTACACTATTCCTTAGAACCAACTTCAGAACGAGGTATCTTTTTACTAAAGGCTATATTTTTCGTAATTTTCACTAGCGTAAACGGCGAATGGTAACATAAAGTTTTCTCGTTTAATGTTATTCTTTAACAATATTTTTACGAGGTGGAGTCGCGCGGAGTATTATGGCTACAGAACGAATGGGTGGTCCGGATCGGGGAAGTACATCAGTGTAAAATATCAACATAAGGCTGATGTATTTCCTTTGGTATGCGACGGAAAACGAAGACACTATTTATTGGTAAAGAGACGTGTTATCTTAGTCAACAGCTATCTTAACCGAAGACAGATATGGGTGTCGGTATGTACCACAGTATCCGCTAACCATCAGGTGGACTCCACCAGTGTTCGTTTCTCAAAAGAGAAAAACATTAATTGCTAAAATATTCAAAAATTGTTAGCCCCTTGGAAGAGGCTTATAACCAGCAGCATGATGATGAATATGATGATTCAAAAATAGCTTACGTTATAAATTATTATAGGTAAAGTCAGAAAAAGAAAGCGATAAAATTGAATCCCGAAAGAAATAAGTGAAGTTCTTTTTATTTTATTGTTGAGCACGCAGAAGCAATAAAGTCCAGGTTCATTTTATACTTTATCCATTTCCGTAACTAAAGCAATATTTTTATGACAATCATCCACAACTTTTAAAATTAGTAAAAATTGTAATACTTTTTAATTTAAGTTCTGCTATTTAGGTTAGTCATTTGGTTAGTGAAGAAGAATCAGTTAGCAGGACTAGCTTTCGTCCTTGCAGTCCGTCTAAATAAGTATAACCCGGCTACATTTTTCTGCTGACAATAAGCAGTTCTCTGCTGCATTCTGGCCTAAGGTGCAAAATCAAATAGTTAGAGATTTGAGTACCTCAAACCACCAGCATGAAAACGCATATTTTTATAGGATAATGGTGACAAAAGAGCACGCAGTCCACCTGATGGTAAGTGATTGCTGTGGCCCATAGACATGTACATCTATCTTTGATTACAAATCAAAATGCAGATGCGTTTTCAATCGTGAGGACTAAGATAGAATGCCTCATTTCCGTAAAAAGGCTCCGTTTCTCTACACTCACCATACGAAACAGCGGCGTTAAGCTGCTATTTTACGCTCGTATTTTGTGAGAGCGTGGTCCTTCCCCAGTTGAGCCGACCTATTTGTGCTACAACCATAATATAGCTGCAGCATGGCTCTACCACGTAAGAAAATATGTAGCATTCTTTGCTTGGTTCGCATCTATTGGTTGCAAATAGTTTTAGCTGAACGGTTACAATATCAATATCAAAAATAAATGTTAATAATGAATATACATTTTTTCCCATTTATTTTGTATCCTATTAAAAGCCACTTAGGTCAGTAAAATAATCTTAAGTACCTATACAACATTCTACATTCAAATACGTGTCGAGTCGCGATTCTACTATCGGTCAGTGTAGTCACTTCATAACAATGTGGTGGCTCTAATGCCAAACCTACCATATTTTCGTGGCGTAAGCATACCTACTGCACGAAAATAATTCGGAATGGCGTCAACAGAGACTCTCCGATACCGTAGTAGGCCACGAGTTCCTGGCCTTTATTAAAAAAAATTGACCAGACAGAGACAGTCCAGAGGCAGATACTGAGCTTCACCGACAACGAGATCATCCAAGCGAAGTAGGTGTTAGCAGACTCAGCCGTTTTATCACCCGCCATCGGGATGAACGCGGTAAGAAAGACCTGCAAGACATCTTCAGGCTGTTCAATGAGACCGACTCTGATGACATCCCAAATTTTGTCGCCCGTGATCTCAACAAGCTACCTCCCGTGACATTCAACGTGCCATTACCTCACACCGTAAAATAAGGTGTGAGGCAAAGACACGTTAAACGTACGGTACAGATCATTGCTAAAGCCTCTACTTTTCCGACAGCGCATTTGGTCACGTGACCTGATGATTTCTTATATTTACGCGAACACTACACATTTACATAAAACTAATTTTACAGATTTTATCGCGTATATTAACTTATTTTATATTCCCGACGTTTCGAGCACTTTACAGCACCCATAGTCATGGGGGGACTGAGGTGTATGACATCCCAATGTCATAATTAAATACGGCTACCTCCGGATTAAAATTATTAATTTTTGTTCCGATCTACGCAGTATCAACTCAGAGTATCTTGAAGTCTAGGAGTTGTATGCTTGGGTTGGGATTTAATTTTATTAATTATGGGATCCCAAGCAGATTGTAGCACCCAGCCATCTTCTCTATTGAAATTAGGATGTTTTTTAATTTCAATAGCCTCACGAATAATCCTGGGGAAGAATCGGTGTTCTTTAGCGAGGATTTGTGGTTGATCAAATCTAATGCAGTGACTGGGGCGATCCTGTACGTGTTCACAGACTGTAGACCCCTCGGAGCGTCTATTCTTCACATCAGCTATGTATTCTTTAACGCGGCTTTTCATGGATCTTTTAGTTTGTCCTATATAAGAGAGAGCACATTCACAGTCAAGCTTGTACACTCTTGCATCTTGCAGAGGGATATTACACTTGACTGATGGTAAAAACTGACTAATCTTCTTGGGCGGCTTGAAGTATGTTTTAATACAAGCACGCTTCAAAATGTAGCCAATCTTGTCAGTGACACCTCTGACATATGGCAGTACAGCAGGCACTCGCTCGACTGTGGCCGGCTTCACTCGTTCGCTGTGACGTAGGCGCGGTTCCCGAAGCTTATTGTCGTGCAAAACTTGCTTGACGTGTAGGACCTCGGCGGCCAGGTGTTTACTGTCATGGATCACTCGTGCTCTCTGAAACAAAGATTTACCCACTAGTGTGTAGTGTAGTGTAGCTAAATGTAAAAGATGGTGATGAGAATCACTGTTTAAATATCTATTTGTATGGGTCTTTTTTCTGTACACAGTGTGACTTAAAGTGTTATCAGGATTCCGAATTACTGACACATCTAGAAAAGCTAAAGAATTGTTTACCTCCAACTCCAATCTAAACTGAATTTTAGAATTTATGGAGTTAAGATGGTCTAAAAATGCAGTTACTTTATCTAAGGATAGAATTGTGAAAGTGTCGTCTACGTACCGCTTGTCGAATCTTGGGTTTACGGGAGAAGTAAGCAGGGCTTTCTTCTCAAAGTCCTCCATAAATATATCGGCAACAATGGGAGATACAGGTGAGCCCATCGCCACTCCATCTACTTGCTTGTAAAACTCCTTCCACAATAGGTAGCCAGATGTAAGGCAGTGTCTGAGTAATACTGCATATTCTACGGGCATGTTGTTTTCCTCTAGTCTTCTAGTAACAATCGAGATGCACTCCTCAACAGGTAAGCATGTGAACAGAGACTGCACATCAAAACTGACCATAGTTTCATTGTCTGCCAGATGTAGGTCTTTAATCTCGCTGAAAAAATGTTAGGAATGCTTTGTGTGTGCTCTTGTATATCCCTTGAACGGTGAGAATATTTTCGCTAAGTGTTGAACCAATCTGTAAGTTGGTGAATCGGTGGCTCACTATGGGACGTAGTGGAGCATTGGGCTTGTGTATTTTTGGTAACACATACAACTTCGGTGGTTGTAACTACCGAAGTTGTATTATACCTTTCTCTTGAATCATTCTGTCTATTGATGAAAACCGCATCAAATTAAAAGATTTAAGCGTACAGACCGCGGGAAGCAGCTTTTATTTATACTATGTAGTGAAGGTCAAAAGCATTTGCTCAGAAAGTACGACGACTCGCTCAAGAAATGTTTTACTCAGTTACTCAGTTTCTGGAGTATGTAAACCAAATTCATCCAGCGTGCAAATACTTGATAGTATTCATAATATATAAGATACTTTGGATACAGATGACATTATAATTTTAATTATAGGATGTAATGAAAAACAATCCGTATGTATTTCTGATCAAACTTTGTTTTTCACTTCGCAAGTTGACGAAGAACAAAGTTTTTGTATTAAACGTATTTTTAATAATGTATTTCTAAATGTCAAGTTGTTGAATAGAGAAATTAAGTTATTTGTTCAGAATTTTTCAAACTCATGTTTTATTGACGGAAATACTGTAAGTCCAGAAACTTGACAGTACACGCTACCTACTCAATTCTAACAACAAAAGTAAGGCAGCTTGGTGAATAATAAAAAACGTTAATAATGATGTGGCAATACATATTACTAGTCAGATAAAATAGCGGATGTGTTTAACAATTACTTTATAAACTTTACTAATGACATTAAAACACCACATAAAATAACAGCCAATAATGACTATGCATCTAAATTGACATTTTATCCCAATATAATATTTATCTAGTTGCAAAACATAACACTGACATTATAATAATTATTAATTCCTTAAAAAAATACAAATTCTACAGGGATATTATATATACTCGTATTAGTACTAAAATCTTAAACAATGCGCTATAAACTTGTCTTTCCCACTAATTCACATTGTCAATTTATCTTTTGTTCAAGGCATATTCCCAGCTAGAGTAAAATTATCTATCGTTAAACCACTATACAAGAAAGGCGATAAAAGTGATATTAACAACTATCGACCAATACCTGTTTTATCTAAAGTATTTTAAAATGCCATACATACCAAAATCTATAACTTTTTCACTGACGATAATATAACTGTATTATTATAATGTTATTACTTTATTATAGTGCACGCAATTGGGAACAACTCATTTTATTTTATCAAGAGGATGTAGGCGAAGTAATTTTTTACCAACTTTAATGTGAAATGATTGATATTTTTGTTTTTATATAGAACTAAATATTAAAACTAAATATTCCTTAAGTACAGCTGTAAGTATCTTTATGTTGTATAATAGTTAATGTCTTGATTTTCTATTATATCCTAACATAATTTGTCTAAAAATATTTGTACGCCGGAAACGGTGGAATTTGCGGAAGCGTATGAAGTATTATATGATAAAAAAGAGGGAAATCTATGATGCACACGGCGAGGAAGGTCTAAAAGGAGACCAACGGGCAACCTTTTCACAGTTCTTCGATTCTGCCAGCCCCTTCCAGGCTTTCTTCGATCTGAATGGTGGCATTGGTGGCACTACGATGTTCTTCGATCGTAATATGTCGATATGGATCCATTTGCAAACATAGGAATGGGACAAGCGCATTAAGGCGCCGGTGGTGCGTTCCGTAGCCACGGTTTCAACGTCCATGGCTCACAAACCAGAAAAGATAAGACCCAGGATTCACCGATTGAACATGACTTCTATGTATCGCTAGAAGACATTTTGCATGGTTGCGAGAAGAAGATGAAGATGCCCCGTTGTGTCATGCAGCCAGATTGTAAACCTAAAAAGAAGATAAGTTTCTGATGATCCATCTCAAACCAGGATGGAGGGCTGGCAACAAGATCACATTCCAAAAGGAAGGCGACCAGAACAGGAATAAGATCCCTGCCGACATTGTGTTCATCATCTAGTCTACTCTTGAAGAGAGAAGGCAGTGACATCAGATATACTGATATTTAAGACCCGAATTATTTTATAACAACTTTAATGTAACATATTCTAACAAATAAATCATCTTATATTATATTTGAGCAACCCAGGAAGGCTGCATACACTGGCGTATCTCAATGTAATACCAATCTATGTGTTTCAGCGACAGTATGGTGGTCAAGCATTTTACCATCTATGGTTGCATCACCACTTACCATCAGGTGGGATAGCAGGCTACTACTACTTAAAGCATACTTTATAAAAACAACTTTAATTTACCTTTAGCTTTCTGTGTTGAAACTATTTCTTGTTTTACTATGCAGATCGTATGAACATTTTACTTTTACGGTGTTTTAAGTCAACAGTGAAATCGAAATGCTCAGGTGAACTAAGTTTTATAAGCAAATGAAATCTCCTCATCGCTATGTTTGCTCGTTTATGCTCAAGTTGCCTTTTTAAACAGTTTTCACGGTGCTCGCTATTTTTATAGCACTACTTTAAAAACTATGAGTTTTATAATCAGTTATTCCGAGGAGTTGAGGTAAATATTAAAACTAATATATTTAATTTTTTCTTCTTCTTTAGTATCAGGTTACGAGTATAGGTTTCATAAAACTGTTGAGAGAAATTGTTTGTTAAGTTTATACCTAGTCAGGTCATAAATTCTGTCACATGTTTAATATAAAATAATTGAAACAAGTTTATTCATTATGTAACCATTTATATACCAAAATGAACTTAACAAAACATAGATTCTTATGACACTAAAGTTTATTCAAAATGACCTCCATGATTTTGAATACAGGCCTTCAATCTGCGCGGCCAGTCGTCTATCGCAGCGAGAACGAGGTCCATATCAATATCGGCGGCTGCCTTAATCAAGGATATCTTGAGTGACTCCAAATTGGGATGAGGCTTTGAGCACGCCTTTTCCTCCAAGTGTTGCCATATCTTGTAATCTAACGGATTCAAATCTGGACTGGAGGAGGGCCAGTCTTCGTGCCGGATGAAGTCGATTTCACGCGCCGCCAGCCAGTCTTGTGTGCTCTTCGCTCTATGAGCTGGCGCCGAATCTTGTTGGAACACCCAGTGCCTGTTATTGAACATGGTATGAGAAACAGGTTCCACAAGGTTCGTCAGTACTGTATTTTGATACACAACTGCATTCGTTTTTACACCTGTCTCACAAAAATGTACCTCTGTTAAGCCCCAATAAGAAACTCCCAACCATACCATGAGCAAGGATGGAAAATGACCTCGTTGGACACGCGGAATACGGTTGCTCGCTTCTTCACTACTGTGTGCGTACACCTTATCATTTTGTTTGTTGTAGCTCTCTTCTAAGGTAAAAATTTTTTCATCCGAAAAAAGAATTTCCCGATATTTTTTTCCCGCGTACCGCTTCAACAAAGCGCAGCATCTCTTCAGTCTCAGGTCCATTAGACGAGCATTCAAACAATGTCCTGTTTTTCTTCAATATGCCCGAAGCCCTAAGTCTTCATTTAACACCCTTTTCACCGTGGTTCTGCTTAACCCCACCTGAAGGGCCAACAGTTTCTGCTTATATTTGGGATTTCTTTGAATTCGCGCCTTCACAGCTTTTATCACTGCTAGAGTCCTAACAGACCAAAGGCGACCACCTCTTGACCTGTCATCTACACTCGAGTCTTCATTGTATCGTTTGATGGTACGATAAAGGAATCTTTTGGTTATATTCAAATTTTTCAGTATGTCAAAAATTTGAATTGGCGCGTAACCGCAACGATGCAACGCAATAACTATAACACGATCTTCTGTAAGCGTCCACTCCATATTTAAAAATGAGTAAAATTCTAAAAAGTATACAGTTTTATTTTCATGAACAATTTGAAATTCGAAATCAATAAACTTTTTTGTGGCCAGCATTCTAAAAGAAAAGTTTTTACTGTGTGACAATACTTATGACCTGACTAGGTATAGTATTCTCGATATGTATATTATGAGAAAAGAATAGAATACAATAGATCATTTTATTTAATATAGATTACAAGAAAACTTAATGAAAGTCATTGAAGCTTTATCACAGTTTCAGATAAAAAAATCCCTGTCCTGGGAAGAACGAGCAAGAAACCCAGCGAGACTTTTTTTAAACATTAATTTACAATAATATATTTTATATAATTTACTCGTCGGTCACCTCGTGAGCCATGTCCAGATATTTTTTCAGCTTATCTGTTTTGGCTTTCACGAGGTTCTCGTCACAAGGAATAGTAATGTCGACCAAAAATATCGTTGACTGTGCCCGGTCCATCAGCACAATATCAGGCTTATTCGCAATAATGGTCCTGTCTGTGATGATGGCAAGTACTTATAATATGGCAGTATCCAATCCACGACACCGTATTTCAAAGCGATCTCCTGGTGTAAAATTCTGGCTACTAGGTTGTGTCTATGCAAGTACTCAAAGTTAGAAAGCGCCGAACAACCGGAGATGACATGCCGAAGTGACTCGTCGGGTGGCGACAAGCTCCACAGATATCGACGACAGCATCCTTTAGGATGTATTTCCGATAATTGTTGTTCTTAATAATCTGATTCTGTATCGCACAGACAAAACCCTCGGTTTCACCAAAGAGGTCACCGAAACGTGAAAGGCGACTGTGTCTACGAAAGGCTCATGTGGAGCCTTGTAGAACCTCCCGTGGAGCTCCTTTTCCTTCCATAAGGTTTCCCGGTCAGAAATGGACTGTCTTGCTCGTTGTCTTAGGATGATAAATTACTTCGCGATTTTGCATGGTGATAGCGCTTAAAAGCCGCGCCCACCATGTTTCCGCGGCAAGTACAGCCTCATTACTGACGATCTCGGGTGATGCATCCTGTGGGATTATTATTATTATTATCTACAACACGACTTAGTACTACAATGAATGCTTTATTCATACGATATTTAGAAAATGTTTCTACTACACCGTTTATTTCATATCTTAGCTACCATAACCTCTTGTAACTCACACGGCCATTGAATCAGAGCCAGATCAATCAATGAACATAATTAATTCAATTTTATTCAGTACAATTTGTACATCTAATAAAACATTGTTATTAACTGTAATAATAAATAAACTATGTGTAAATAGAAATCATTTGATTAAATTATGCTTTTAAAGTTAAATTAAGTAATTTTTTAAAGCCCTTTAGTGTTAATTATATTTTTTAATTAAAGCGTTATCAATTGAATTTTAAGTCTTTTTTTCACAAACAAGGCGTACTGGCACACGATATCATTTTTTGTTATTTTTGTTTTGTTACGCTAAAGAAGTATAACTTATTACGTGCGTACATAAGTACAAAAACGATAATTATTTTTTTTTAATAAAACATTAATTTTTCTTCACAATTTGCTTATAGTTACAAAAACAATTTATTCCCCATTTTTAATGAAATGTGTGGGAAGATATTTTTCTCCATATTTAAATGAAACTATTCTTGTTTATATCCTTTTAATAATAAAAAAATCATAGGAATGTGTTTTCAATTGTGAAAGTCATACGCATTAAAATAAACTACAGTCAAATTTGATCAAAAAGAGTAACCAGGAGTGTACATTCAGTTAAAAAAGAAGTAGTATAAGAAACTCTTAAAGATAATGAACTGAAATATAAATTTCGGGCCTACATTAATTCGGCTCACGCGTTCTACCCTCGAAATCCAAAATACTTAAACAATAAGAATGAAAATTCAGTATGCAAAGCTTTTAGCTATTGACTCTACAAAACATCATCTAACTGGCTACATGTTAGGCGTTTGTATTTTAAGTCCCTGGAATATGTGATACTTGTTCATAATCGATATTGTCCGATGTTACAGACAAACAAAAAAAATAAAAAGAATTAAACTGTAAACACAAAACTATCAAAAGCCCTCTATCTAACTATCAATTGCCCGCTAAAATTAAATTTTCTTATCTACCAATACAAAGAATATTTTTTGAGCTTTCCGCGTAAATGAATTTGTTGTAAAATAGCGGCTAGTGATTTCCAGTATTTTTTTTATATAGTAAGAGTGCTTTGCACTTCCCATAGTTGTTCACCACGGGACGATGAAGAGCAATGGCTCAAAGCACACATCAAAATTAAATTTAAAGAAAAAAACAAGACTGCTTATTTATTTAACCACGTTTATATCGACTAGCTTTCTTAGTTCTTCTGTTTGATAAAACTTTTCAAATCGATTTGAACCTAACTAGAAGATGAACAAGAAACTTGGAACTTAATACATGTTTCTTGTTTGTTTGTTTGTTTTTTATTTATAATAAGGGTGACAAACGAGCATACAGTTCAACTGATGTTCATCATCATCATCATCATCATTACAGCCTTTCATAAGTCCACTGGTGAACATAGGCCTCCCCCAAGGAATGCCACAAAGCACGGTCCTGAGCCACCTGCATCCATCAACTTCCTGCATGTCTTACCAGGTCGTCACTCCATCTCGTGGGGGGTCGCCCTACACTTCGCCTACCGGTACGAGTCTGCCACTCAAGAACCTTTCTTCCCCATCGGTTGTCGGTTCTTCAAGCTATATGGCCGGCCCACTGCCACTTCAGCTTATTAATTCGTTGGGCTATGTCGGTTACTCTGGTTCTACTGCGGATATACTCATTTCTAAGTTTATCAAGCAGAAAAACCGAGCATAGCCCTCTCTATAGCTCGCTGAGCGACCTTGAGCTTGCTCATACGGCCAGCAATGAAGGACCACGTCTCAGATCCGTAAATCATCACTGGCAACACGCACTGGTTGTACAATTTCGTTTTAAGGTTTTGAGGTATGTCTGACGAGAAGATGTGTCGTAGTTTCCCGAACGCTGCCCAGCCGAGTTGAATCCGTCGATTGACCTATCGGTCGAAGTTGGACTTACCTAGTCGGACTATTTGTCCGAGGTAAACATACTCGTCAACAACTACGATCTTAGTGCGTCTTCCAATGCAGCGGTGAAGAGTTTCGGGGATATAACATCACCCTGTCTTACACCTCTCTGCAATTGGATAGGTTTCGTTCTCTGGTTCTGTACTCGGATAGCCATCGTAGCTCTACTGTACAAACTTTTCAGCACTTCGATATACCGACAGTCAACTTGGCACCGCTGAAGGGACTGCAGCACTGCCCAAATTTCGACGGAATCAAAGGCTTTCTCATAGTCCACATACGCCAGACATAGTGGCAAATTGTACTCCTCGGACTTCTGTACAATTTGCCGAAGGGTATATATATGGTTTATCGTGCTAAAGCCCTTTCGGAAACCGGCTTGTTCGGGAGGCTGGAAGTCGTCAAGTCTGCGCGCGAGACGATTCGTAATGACTCGAAAACAGCACGTAGACGCGGCTCAGAAGGGAAATCGGTCTGTAAGTCTTCAAGAGAGCGTTGTCACCTTTCTTTAAGAACAAGACCACCGCACTTCTGCTCCACGCCTCCGGTGTAATGCCACCATGGAGAACGGAATTAAAGAACCTGATGGTACCATAGACATTTACATTTATCTTCGACTAAAAGCCAAAATGCCGATGCGTTGTCATGGCTACGGACTAATATGGAGTTCCTCGTTTCCAGTAAAAAGGGTCTCCCGGTCTCTTCACTCACCATATTTGCTATGCACAGCATAGACTGCAGTATTAAGCTGCTATTTTATTGCTGAGAGCGTGGTTTCTCGGGTCGAGTCACTACATTAATGACATAACTATAGCATAGCTGCAGCGTGGTTCTATTACTTATAAAAGGTTAGGATATTTTTCTAAATACTACACGAGTAAATAATACTAGATCGTAAGACTCCCTTTCTGTTTGTACTCCGTCTAGTTAGGTACCACCTTACCTATTTCTGCCGCCAAGTAGCAATGCCTGCACTGCTGTATTCTGGTATGAATGGTGTAGGGAGCCAGTATACGTAGAGCCTGTGAGGCACTCTATCTTAGTCCTCAAAAGTGACAACGCATTTGTAGCCTTCTTTGTTTGAAGTGGGCTGCGGGTGTCCACGGACTGCAGCAGCCACTTACCATCAGCTGCACTGTAACTTCCTTTGTCACTTCATTTTCATAAACAAATACTTTCGATTAAAAATAACCTTTTACTTACCTTTTTTTTTCATTTATAACATCCCAAATATTACGACAGTTTACTTTACCAGCATTCTTGCTACTTACAAAACACCATAAGGGTCAAACATAAACAACATTACAGGAAGCGTTAAAAAACAGGCAAAGTAAATTTATCTCAAACACTAATAATACGTTTACCTTTTTTTTGTCTGTTGAACTAAAGTCTTGTGGCGCAGGGGCTAAAGGCTCGCCATAAATTTTACAGTACGCGAGCTACCCGGGTTCAATCCCCGTCGGCACCAGTGAAATTAGTAATTGTTTTAAATGCATGTTTACCACGTGCTTGGCGGTGATAGGGAACGTGAATGTATGAGCAGCTCTACGGATTCAGTGTTCCACTACCTCATATCATCCGAATCCACAGGAAATAGGCAGCAGCATCTTCCTGATCTTAATATTAATTAGGAAACTGTTGTTGCCAAGTAGTTTGCCAAGCGTGGCAATACAAATATCTTTCTTATGAGGCAATCTGTAGTGGACGCCTATGTTGAGCAGTTGACTTTGATAGGATGGATGTAAGGAATGAATAATATTGATTAATTAATGAAGGAAATAATAAATGAAGAAACGTATGAATGAATGAATAAATTTATGAATAAATTGAAGAGCATGTGGAGAGTAGAGACCATGTATAGGTTTATGAAGATAATAAAGAATTCGATTATAAAGCTCTTATATTTCGCTTTAGATACTTGTGTAAGTTCATATTTTTAAACATTTATTCAGAGAACATCGAGCTCGTATATTGAATTGCACGCCTTAACTTTTAACTATTGGGGAGTCAAGTCATGAACCCTAGAAATCGCTTAAGATTGGATAGATTTATTCCTTTTGCTGAGTTCGGACTGGAATAGAATCAGTGAATAGAATAAAATATATGGTTACGCTTAATAAGATAAGTACTAATGATTAAATAAGGTAAGCAGTGTTAGCTCAGGGGTTAGGCTTTTGTTGTAATTTTACAGAACGCGAACGTGGTACCAATGAAACAGTTAATTTTTAATTTTTGGAACGAAGTTCCTAATCGGACTGTACTAATTTGGCGGATGGAGGCTAGGCGAGAAAAAGCGTAAGAATTTTCCGTCATAACCCCTTCCGACGTAGTATAGACCATAGATAAATAAACATGTAGCAAACTATAATAGAATTATTTTGTCCGTGCAGTTTGGGTCATAAATCATCGGAGTATTTTGCTCTCTCTCCCACTCACGGGCCATAGGGGCGAGCATAGTGATGCGCATTATTGTTGTCGATAAGCGTTATCGATAGTGTATTTAGTTTTGTCATTATGTGTTGTACACCCTTTGTATATCCCACACTTTGTATACCGCACCGCCGCCGTGTACCTGCCTTCGATGATTAATTTGCTGTTATCGATAATGGCGTTGCGCTCGCGCAACATGCTTACCACCCTAGCCGAACTGAGGCCGAACTATGATTTATGATCCCAACTGCACGGACAAAATATTTTTACTATAGTGTAGACGGTCTTGGCGGCTATAAGGAAGCGAGATGGAATAATATCCATCTCCCTCGCACATTTTCTTATCTTGCCATGAAAGAAATATTATTTTATTTTAAATGACGCTTCATTTAAATAGAGTGTCTATTAGTCAGTAATTCATTTATGTGTATTTGTTTTTTTTTTCGTTTTTTTTAAACGTTACCCCCACACTAGGATTTTCTCCTGTGTCATGGAGGCAGTTTACAAACATAAATTGCACAAGGACAAACATCCAGACCCGGAACAATTATTTGTAGGCCATAAAAATACTTGTTCCGTGCGGGATTCGAACCCGCGGCCCCCAGCGCAACAACCGATTGCCAATCCACTGCGCCACAGAGCCGTCATTTGTAAATCAATAATATGATACGTTTATCAATAATAATATACTACGAAAAGAACTTCGTTCCAACCAAGTGTTCCGCGACACTCACGCATTTATCTATGACTGGTCGTTGCTGCTGGTGATAAGAGGACTGGTTCTTTTCTCGCTCAAAGGCTAAGCATAGCCATTCAGCGAGGAAACGCAGCCAATGTTCTTATTACGATACCACGGGGAGTAGTATGATAAGTTATTAGGTTTAGTTTTTCTTTATTATAATAGGTATATATTTTAATGTAATATTATTAATATATTTTAATTTATTTTTAAATAACATGTTTCATATTTAATATTAGTAAGAAGAAAAAGGCGTAAAAAACAAAGCATTTCAAACTTATAGTATCTAGCGACGAATGAACAAATTGAACAAATTCTGATTTGGGATTCTGTCCAGATGCATCATAAAAACTTGGACTGACGGTACCGTAGTAACATTAGGCGTTTATGAATTTTGCTTCGGACATATTTTATTTTGCGAGCAGCTGTTGTAAGGTTCGAAGAATCTTTGTTCAAATGAAGCATTATCAAATTTGTTAGAATGTAAATAAGTACAAATTAAAAATGAGTAACATGACGGCTCGAAATATGTACTTAAAAAGTAAGTTATTATAATTTTAAATGAATGACTTATATTGAATCTATACATATAATAAAATCTATACATATAATAAAACTGTAAATAGCAGATGTCTGTACATTTTATATTTTTGTAATAAAAGTGATTGAGGGGTACTAAAAATAAGTAATTAAATACATTTCTACCATTTTTAGAATTATCTGTCTGTCTGTCTGTCTGTTTGTTTGTTAACGTATCACGTATAAAGTACTAATTTATATCATAAGAATTGTTAAGGAAATTATAAAGTGTATCTTCGGGTTACATTTAGTCTTTATTTCATTAAAATCAGTTCATTCCATCAAAAGTTATGATAAATATTCTGAAGTATGGGTAGGGAAGTATAGGTACGAATTTGCTCAACGGTGGCTTTGTTTGAGTCATCAAGTGCATTTTAAACTAATATCATATCATAAATCATAGTTAAATTATGTAAAATAATGATATAATTATGTATATCTAAAACGCAGTAAACAAAAGTATTAAAGAACGTATTAAATATATTATACAAAAATATATTAACCTTATTAACTAAATCTGAAGCACAATAGGTAACCCATTTCTTCGATAGATGGTGGTGTTGTGAAAATGTAATGCAATTGCAATGTGGTTTTTTCCTGTAGATGAGTTTTCATATTTACTGCTAATCTTTATTATATTACTCGCTGCCCTACTGCGTGTTGACAAACTCAATTTATTTTTTACCGCCGAGTACTCTATGTGGTAAATCAAATTTTAAAAGAGCTATTAACAATTGCGTTGGTTTTGGCGAGAGTCAAACTTTATTTTTTGCTTACTGTGCAGGCACTGATTTATAAGTTCTCTTACGTTTTATGTAATGTATCAATCGCGTCAATTAATCTCTTTTATTTTTAGAATTGATGTTAGCAGCGCCATCTCTCTTTAAATATATACATATAATAAAAATGATGATAACATGTTGTGTCACTTTCTGTACATTGTATATATATTTTGGTGGCAAAAATCAATATGGGGAACTGAAAATAATTAAATAAGAACATTTTATAATTTTTAGAATTGTCTGTCTGTCTATTTGTCTGTTATTATATGAACGCATCACGTCTAAAGTAAACATCTTTTATTTTCAAAGAAATCGTCAAGAAAATCATAAAGTGTATCTTCGAGTTTTATTAAAATTGGTTAATTCTATCAAAAGTAATGATTATTATTTTGAAATGTAGGTTCGGATTTGTTCAATGGCGCCATAAAATCTCAGAAATAGTAATAAAAAGTTTGGTGTGTAAAAAAAAACGTTCCATAATAATTAATATATTTATACTTAAAACACAAAAAGAGATTTAAAAAGGATGTTTTCTCACACAAAGGACGTAATAGATGGAGTTGTACAAATTACAAACTTTTCTGAATTGCTGTGTTGAGATTTTTTGCCGATGAATCGTATTGAGACTTCCTGAAGAAATTTGTATCCATCGAAGCCATACAACGGAACCCGACCAAAAATAAAAATTTTGCAACGAAATGTCGTGATATTGTATTTATAATATACGCAAAACCAGTACTGCCATTTTAGCGCTTTGGGAACTAGATTTAGCGCTTTTTTGGAATGTATAGCGCGCATTTCGAAATTTTAGCACCTAGCGCTTAATCCAGCGCTTTTTGGTGTATTTAGCACACATTTCAATATTTTAGCGACTAGCGAGTTATTAACTCCTTTATAGCAGCACTATTAGTCCACATTACCGATAATAATAATAATGACCTTTATTATTTTTTCCCACAAATAGTACATTGCAGTTTATCTTTTTCAAACATATTTTTTCCACAAAACAAAGAGCATGGGAGACGAGTCCAAACTAGGATACTCTGTGCTATGAATCTCCTGGCTTCCCCTTTAGGATGATCAACTTCATTTTTTTACCGACGACTATAAGCGGGGAAATCCCCTTTATTAAAGTTTTCTGCCGACTTCCAAAAAGGAGCCGGTACTCAATTCGACTGTATGTTTTTTTTTTCGTTTTTTTTTATGTGTGTTACCTCAGAACTTTTTTCTGGGTGAACCGATTTCGATGATTCTTTTTTTATTTGAAAGCTGGTACTTCTCGTGTGGTCCCATATGAATTTGATCAAGGTCAGACCAATAGTTTTTAAGTTATTCTTAAATAACTTATATTGAATTCGGCTGTACAAAATTTTTAATTTTAAATTATCGTTCATGGTTTTGGCAACGCATTTATTTTGCTTTATTCAGTTTCAGTCAGTTGCTTAGAGCACAGCTAAGTTAAAAGTTACTTAGAAGTTATAACACAAAGAAACTGTGTAGCAACCGCAATCAGGTGCTGACATCTGAAACTAAGTTGCAAAATACATTGCACTTTAAAATAATTAATGACATTTTTATTGTTCGTACAGTACTAACTACTGTTGACAGCAATTGCCATAATTATAAGTCGATGTCCTGCGAAGTATTATTACATCAAAAAAATATTGCCAGAAAAAAAACTTAATGTTGTTTTCTTTATTATGATTATATAAAAAAACACAAACTTTGTTTGTAGTTAATTTAGCGCGAAATCTAGGGCTTTTTTAAAGCGCGGTTTTCATGAAATCTAGCGCTTTTTGTGTTGTCCTAGAGCTGAATGAGTTTTTTTTTTATCTGGCAGCACTGCCCAAAAACCCTCTATTAAGAAGTACTTAACTTTCCTTTCAGTTTTAAGCGCGTTCAGTTCCCAGTTACAGTGAGCGTGTGTTATGCGATGACCGTAAATAAAGCGCAAGGTCAAACTTTACGCGTTGTAGGAGTGTACCTCAGTACTGACTGTTTTGCACATGGCCAACTCTATGTTGCTTTTTCCCGCGTTAGTAGCCCCCGTAACCTTTTTGTGTACACCCCGGCTAAGCCTACTTCTAACGTCGTTTACACAGAAGCTCTATCATAAACGAATTAGAACTTTGATGATAATGATTTATTTAGTTACCACTTATTGATACAGTAATGAAATAAATCGTTTAATATTCTCTTACCTAAACGACAAATTCTTTATGTAAAACTTTTATACGCGAGCTACGCCGCGGGCACAGCTAGTATTGAAATATATTCATTATTTAACGCAAGTAATTATATATCGTTTTTAGAATATCAAGTCTGTTGTCGTTTAAAAAATACGTTTATTAACCGGAAAAGAATCTACGTAAGTAACTCCACATTTGAACATATTAAAGTAGGATATATTTATATATTATTATGTCATATATTTATATATATGACATATATTTTTATATGTCCGTGTGTATGTGACTAAGCTCCTCCTAAACGGCTAAGAATATTTTTTTGGAATCTAAAGCATGATAGGTTTTCTATGATTAAAAACTACGAAAAATGTAGAGCTCACCATTGCATAACCCCAGACAAAAGAAAACAAGGAAAGATAGGACACAACGTACATTTCAAGTAACGCTGAAAACAAGTCGAAACGCACGCATATGCCATTAAAATAGTTTACAATCAACTCGCATGTGTGTGCGTCCAGCAGTGGACTTTGATGAGCTACGCTATGGAAAAACGAAGAAAGACGTGATGATAATGACTTTTATTTCAGACTCCAATTATAACATTGTGTTTATTTTATAGATTTCTTCCTTATGTTTACCTTACTTTACAATATAATATGTGTAATTAACAATCCGTGACAAGCTTTATATTAGTACTAGCACGCTTGTCTACGCTCCGTCTAGTCCTTTGTGCAGAATCTTACATGTGGCTTAATTAGAGATCTATGGCATCCTTTGATTAACCCTCTGTTTACGGGATGTTAATTCATCACACTGCAATGATCTTAGTAAACGTTAACATTTACTGCCACATTTCTCTAACTGTTTTCTAATTAGGTAATTAATATGATACATATGAATGCTTAGCAAGTACTTGACAGCATTATTATTAATATGACCGCGTATTATTATGAAAAAAACAAGAAGGCTTATTTATTTAACCACGTTATTACCGACTAGCTTTCTTAGTTTTTCTGTTTGGTAAAACTTTTGAAATCGACTTGAACCTAACTACAAGATGAACAAGAGACTTGGAACTATAATATATTGATCATAACTAGATGACAATGCAATAGAAACTCACTTTTGTTATAGGATAAGGGTGACAAAGACACAGCATATAGTCTATCTGGTAAGTGGATGCTGTGGCCATTTATCCTCAATTAAAAACCAAAATTCAGATGCGTTGTCACCCCTGAAAACTAAAACGGAATACCTCTTTTCTAGTAAAAAGGGTCTCCGGATTTCTACACTCAACATACAAAACACAGCAGCATTAAGCTGCTATTTTACGCTGGTATTCTGTGGTTACACCCCGTTTGCGCCAATCTATTCGTGCTACAACCATGAATATGTGCAGCATGGCTCTACCACAAACTTGTCTGTTTGTTTGATTATATGCTTAATATAAATTTTGCCCGCGCTGCACGTTTATTGCGGCCAAATTCACGCGACCGTTGTTGGATCCAGATAGTTAGATTAAGTGCGTGTTACTTCGTTAAGTGGATATGTGAATTTTGCAATATTTAACTTGTTCGGGGATGCGGAATTGTGCCCGCACGCGTCGAGTAGATATACGGTCTAGGATTTGAACCGCGCATTCCTTGTTCGAGAGCTTCTCCCGGTTGCTAGTCAGGAATTCATTATAATTGTGCCGTCGCGTTAAGTGCCCCTTTTTGTGTGTTGGTTGGCTTGTTAGTTTACGTGTCAACGAGGCGTATTTTGAATCTTTTCGCGACGTGGTGTTTTGGTGTCGAATGAAGGAACTTAGTTGTGTTTAACGCTGAATCGTATGACTCATTAAGAGATCGCTATAATTCCCTATTTATAATTTTGTGATAAGTGAATCCGGGACATTGAATATCGAATTGGAACTACTGTCCTTACTGTGTCGGGTATCACGTGTTCGATTCTACGATGAATGTGGAATTAGGCGAGTTTAAGTTAGTTAAATGTACAATGAAGCTAATAGACTGAAATAGTGACAAGGAAGAAAGAAATGGTCCAGCGGTGGGGCCTGCTGGAGCGATGCAGCATTATGGGTCATCCTGGAACTCGGCCGCCTATATTGCCACAGTGAATAGCTTTAGTTGGTTTGTCTACCAATTTTATTGTAAAAGTTTTTGTAATGTTTTTCAGATGGTAACGCTACCCTACAGCAGGAAAGTTCATATTTCATCTTGTTAATTTTCTAGTGGCAGCCTCGTACCGGTAGGCGAAGTGTAGGGCGTCCCCCCACGAGATGGAGTGACGACCTGGTAAGACATGCAGGAAGTCGATGGATGCAGGTGGCTCAGGACCGTGCTTTGTGGCATTCTTTGGGGGAGGCCTATGTTCAGCAGTGGACTTGTGAAGGGCTGTAATGATGAATGATGATGAATTTTCTAGTGTAAGTATACACACTTCTACCTATAGTTTATAAAGACGCACATATAATTTTAATTACTCGTACCTATCTCTACATTTCCAATAACAAGTCATTTACTTTTATTTATTTAGCAAAACACATATGATGCTCTAATTATAAACACATTTTTTTATTATCACGACATTACTGCACGCTTGAGCTGGCCAGGCAGACGTTGTTCAGCCCTCTCCGACGACCCTGTGTCCTATAAAAATTATTAAATTCGTAATAAAAAATATTGAGGGTCACTTATAAGGATAAAAACTATCCTATCTCTCAAGTTGGAACAAAATGCACACAGTGTGCTAAATTTCATTGAAATCAGTTCAGTAGTTTAGGAGTCCATCGCGGACAAGCAACGTGACACGTATTTTTTTTTGAAATTCGTAATAAATTTAAAAAAGCTCCACTAGATTTTTTAACGATTGGTATTGTTGTCGAAAAATATATTGTTAAATATTTCTACCTAACTACACCAACTTTTTTGTCTATTTCTATGTGATAGAGCCATGCTGCAGCTATTTTGTGATTGTAGAAAGAATTTGTGAACCGTTGACGCGAGCTTCACCCCCAAAAATAATACCATACCGCTATCGCAGAATACCATCAAAAATAGGGAGCTTTGATGTTGCTGTGTTTCGTATGGTGAGTGTGGAGAACCGGAGACCCTTTTTACTGGAAAGGGGAATGGAATGCCTTCCATCTTAGTCTTCAGGGGTCGCAACCCAAACGAATTCTGAGCAAACGCATCTGAATTTTGATTCTTAATCAAGGATAGATGTATGTAAATGTCCATGGGGCGCAACATCCACAATGTCATTCATGCCATCGTTTAGATTTTTCATGATAATCATCAACGACCATTTATATTATCAATTCTTCAATTTCACGCAAAAAGTTTCCAAACCTTTCGGATAACGAGAGGACTAGATCACTCCTGGCATTGCCATTTATTTTTTCGTGAAGTTTCTACCGTTCCGAAGATTAGCTCGGACATACAGATAGACAGACAAACATTTTGAAAATGATTGTACATATCTTAATGGCATTTAAATAAGCCTTAGTCAATAAAAGGCAGTTTTTTCGATATTACAGACAGACGCTTCAATTTTATTTATATGTACAGTATATTTAGATAAATAAGTCAAATAAAAAATATTGATACTGTGTTTTTTATGGTTTTAAGATTTGGCATAGAAAGTTTATGTTGAGAAAAAGTGCGAATCTATATATTAAATGAAATATAATAAAACATTCCTTGTTTACGTTCACCCTGCCTATTTCAATATTGAGTAGAGATTGTAGCCATAGAATTTTAAAATGGTGCTCACAATTAACTACTACTTAATTTTATGTGATTTTAAATATCATTTTATATTTTGTATATAAGATGTCTATGTTTTGTTAATTAATGTGCCGTTAAAAGTAAAACACAACTTGCTTAACGAATTTCAACCGCTAGTATAGATAAAATGTTATACATATATTTTCCTCTTTCTTTTTTATCTTTGTTTGGCATTCCGTTCCAGTCCACTGCTGGGCATAAGCTTCATTGTCAAAGAATTTGAAGTAATCACCACGCTTGCCACGAGAAATGGCCATTACAATACCAAATTTATGTGGTAGAGCCATACTGCAAATGTAGCAAAAAGTAGGTCGGCTTGACCGTGATAAGACTACGGTCTGACAGAATACCAGCGTTAAATAGCAGCTCAATGCTGCTGTGTTTCATATAATAAGTGCAGAGAACCGGATACCTTTTTCACTGGATATAAGGCATTCCATCTTAATCTAGGGTAGATGTAGATGTCTATGGGTCACAGCATGCACTTACCATCAGGTGATGTGTGCTCGTTTGGCACCCTTATTCTTTAAAAAATATCTCGCACTTTACACCACATTATATCGAAGGGCAATATATATTTCTGATTTTCTTTCAGTCACATCACTGACACCCACGGGACGTAATTGGGTGGTTCTCTTACACCTTCACCACATATTTGATTTATAAATTGCACTCGTAAAATACACCGTAAATACATCAGAATTTGCTGTGGTTCTTTTGTTTCATTTTTATGTGTTTGGCATTGATTTAACATTCAAAAAATGTATTGTTTATTTAAATTAAATACCACTCAAATCTAGTAAAAGCTACAAGTGATGGCGGTATAAAATAACCACCCATCTTCATTCATTGAGTATCGCCAGCTTGAACGAATTATAATACACAGCCATTTGTTTTACAGCGAGAGAAGAGGCGGCTAACACAAATTCAGAGGGAAGATCTTTCTGTCTTTCTCTACGATAAATATTAAATTCTTTAACCAAAATTGTATAAAAGGACCACCCAACTTCACTTCATTGTGAGTGTTATCAGCTTATATAAATTACTCGTATCATACACATGTATTTGTTTGAATTCATTACTGAATTATTTGTACAGCGAGAGAAAAGGCGGTTCAGACAAATTCAGAAACAATATCTTTCTGTTTTTATCTTATAAATCTAAATATTTTATTCCTTTCCCAGAATTGAATGTATTAAAAATGCATAAACCGTAAAATACACACAGAATTTGCTGTGGTTTAGGCCAGATAAGTTCACCTATCGAGACACAATGATGAATGTCGTACACATAAAACTGAAAGCGCGCGTTCTATAGATTACGTTCAGGCGATTTATGGACCATTTGAATGTTATCTACTTGCAGCAGACTTTTGTAAATCAAATTTACACTACATACAAATTTAAACATTAATTATATTAATATTAGCGTATAAGTACAACGGAACCTCACACTCAGTTAATCTCTATACACATTTTATTTAAATTAAACTATACGAAATTATCCAATTTCAAATATTTAGAAAAGGTAAATAAAAAAATATAGGAAAAGAATTAAAAAAGCATCGGTAAGTTTTGTATGTACTATGTTTTAGTAAAATCACTGTTTTTAAAATTATTTTGTAAAAAAAGAACACAATCTACCTTCAAATTTTTGTAATTGTTTATCGCATAAGTCTGTTTATGTTACACTGTTTTAATTACTTCATAACAGAGAATACTGCATTACTGTGATACGGTTTTTTTTTTCTGTAAAATCAGTACAGAATGTAAGGTTTAAGTAAATTACATTGTTATGAAAAATTTAAAGTTGTTACAAGCTGCTTTAGATTTGATTTGTTTATGTGTTCATGCGTATGTTTCTGTATACATATCCGCGTATGTTTCTCCTTAATAAATAAATAAATAATATTTATTTTTGGCACTGAATGAAATTTGACTACTGCTGCTGAATTTCTGTTAAAACATTTATAATTAACAGTTCATGTACTAAAATAAAAACTATAATTTCATATGTAATTGACGTAGAAAACACAAACAAATATATAAACATAACTTCATTAAAAAATTACTTTATACGTTCGACGTACAAAGTAATTTTTTCAAGTCATGCCAAACGAGTCCATCATTCAGCAAGAGTTGCGTGCGGTAAATGACATCGCTAATTAAAAAGATGACCAAAGCCTCAGAGAATTTAGTTCAAAGAGCAATCAAACGAGGGAATTATTTTACAAAAAACATCTGAGATGTTTCGGATATGTTGTGCACCCATTTCAGTAGCGACAACTGTAACGAAGACAGTCTTCTTGAAAGACAGTGAAAAGAATATATTATATTCTTTATTTTAATATTAAAAATAATATAAAAAATATTAATATATTTTTTTATATATTATAAAGTTAAGTGATGCAAAATTTGGCAAAATTCCGCTCGCGACTAATGCTGCTCGGGGCAAGCTGAGCAATACAACCAAGGCGACCCCTGTCACGCTATCCGTGAATTTTCGTAACATCAGGCGACTTCATTCCAACCTTAACGTTGTCCATTACCATCTAGAGACGGCAAAGCCGGCCTTGCTCTTTTTAACCAAGACTCAGGTGTCCCCTCCGGCTGATACTTCATATCTCTCCTACCCGGAGTACAAATTGGAACACTCCTTTGTGCCCCGGGCTGGAGTTTGCGTATACGTCATAGAGGACGTCTGTTTTTGACGCCTCGGCAGTTTTGAAGGTACGGACCTGTCCATCCTATGGCTGCGCGTAGATAGCGACGACCATTCCCGCGTCTACGTGTGCCTCTAAAGGTCCCATAGCGGTAATGCCGATTCAGACCTGAATGGCTTGGTTCTCGTTTAACCGATCATGCGGGTAGATCTGTCTATGACTTTGCTTTAGCATATGGTCTAACACAACTGGTTAATTCTAACCGATCATGTGGGTAGATCTGTCTATGACTTTGCTTTAGCATATGGTCTAACACAACTGGTTACTTCTAACCGATCATGTGGGTAGATCTGTCTATGACTTTGCTTTAGCATATGGTCTAACACAACTGGTTACTTCTAACCGATCATGCGGGTAGATCTGTCTATGACTTTGCTTTAGCATATGGTCTAACACAACTGGTTACTTCTAACCGATCATGTGGGTAGATCTGTCTATGACTTTGCTTTAGCATATGGTCTAACACAACTGGTTACTTCACCTACGCGGATCCCAGATGTGGAAGACCATGTACCTTCCCCGTTGGACCTTCTGCTGAACTCTCATCCGGACGGATATCAGGTCTCTATCGATGCCCCTCTGGGCTCTTCGGACCATTGTCTGATCCGGAGTATAGTGCCACTCACGCTCCAATCGCAGTTGCGATCTGCAACTTGCCGCCGTGTTTGGCACTATAGGTCAGCTGATTGGGACGGGATGCGGTCTTTTTTTGCATCCTACTCTTGGGGGCGAGTTTGTTTCTCGCCGGAAGATCCCAGCGTTGTTGCCGATTCTGTTGCTGTTGTGGTACTTCAGGGTATGGACCTTTTTATTCCATCCTCTGTGGTGCCCATCGAAGGCAGATCCCAGTCATGGTTTGGTCGCTCCTGTAAAAAAGCATCACGCTATAAGCAGGAGTGCTACCGGGCCTGGGCTGACGCATCGACGTCTCGGGATGTAAACACCAGCGCACTTAAAAAGAAGTATAATTCCGCCTCCAGGTCCTTCAAAAGCGTCATTGCCAAGCCAAGGTCTGAGCACATCGACAGAATTGGCGAGAAGCTAGTTCGCCTTCCTTCGGGAACCCGTGCATTCTGGTCTCTCGCCAAGGCTGTACAAGGGAACGTCTGTCAGCCATCTCTTCCATCTCTACACAGATAGGACGACTCACTGGCCCATGCCGCAAAGGAGAAAGCCGATCTGTTGAGCTCTCTCTTTGCGTCCAACTCGACTCTCAATGACGGAGGGAACACACCGCCGACCATCCCGCGATGTAAGTGCTCCATGCCGGATGTGCGGTTTACACAGCGCTCGGTTCATAAAGCACTCTTCTCCATGGACGTCAGCAAGTCGAGTGGGCCCGATGGAGTCCCTCCCATTGTGCTGAAGACGTGTGCTACGTTGGCACCGGTTTTAACGCGTCTTTTCCGGTACTCCTACTCCCAAGGCGTAGTCCCGAATTCACGGAAGACAGTTTTGGTCCACCCGATCCCTAAAAGAGGCGACTGCTATTGTATTTTATTGTATATGGCCGATATCGCCATCACCTCCTTGTTCTCCAAAATAATGGAATCCATTATAAACTGCCAGCTCATGAGGTACCTTGAGGATTACCGGCTAATTAGTGACCGCCAGTACGGTTTTCGCCGGCACATCGCTTGCAACTTTACAAAGCCCCACATGGAATACTGTTCTCATCTCTGGGCCGGGGTACCCCAGTGCCAGCTTCTTCTACTTGATCGCATCCAGCGCAGAGCGGTTTGAATCGTCGACGACCGAGTTCTTTCTGACCGGATCGATCCACTGGCACTGCGTAGAGTTATTGCATCTCTTTGCGTATTTTATCGCATCTATCACGGGGAGTGCTCTGAGGAATTGTTCGGACTAATTCCAGCTGCTCAATTTCACCAAATGGACATTGCGACAAAACTCGTGTTACCATCCATACCATCATGAAGATTGGCGGTCCACCACTGCGCGATTTAGAAGAAGTTTATTCCCTCGCACAACTTCCTTGTGGAATTAATTACCACCAGCGAATTTTCCCGACCGATACGACTTAGGAACCTACAAGAAAGAGCTTACACCTTTCTAAAAGGCCGGCAACGCATTTGCAATTCCACTGGTCTTGCGGTTGTTCGTGGGCGGCGGTAGTCACTTACCATCAGGTAAGGCGCATGCTCGTTTGCCCCCTCTTCTATGAAAAACTTATTATTTACCGTTACCGTTACAGCCTATTAAAGTCCACTGCTGAACATAGGCCTTTCTCCGATAGATTGCCTCATAGGGGGGATATTTGCCGTATTTGCCACATTTTGCAAGCGGGTTGGCAAGCGCAGTTTTTTATTTTTAATCATTATTAGGAAGACGCTGCTGCCCATCCTCTGGTTTGTTTCCCTCTGTCGTCTCTTACGGCACCACGGGATGATATTCTTGTACCGCTACTACACAGCACGGTAAATATTTATATACAGAAAATAAAATATTAACTCACTATTAGTCTTTTGAAAATATCCGCTGTGTGTTGGGGCGTTCCATAACACCATCTCACCGCTCAGGCGTAAGTGCTGTAAGAGGCTCCTTGTGAAATTCTAGGAAGACTTCATGGTCTCGGATTACACCATATCGATTACACTAGATATAAAATACGCGGATAAATACGAGAAGCAGCTACAAAATTGAGAAACGTCTGGTACTAACGATAAATTATATATTTTTAAACTACAAACTCCTATTTTTCTGTTTAGTTGAGTGCGAAATAGTGTTGTAAGCTTTTCGAAAATAAGCTCTTTAAGTTTTTCTTCCGTAGATTCTTTTCCATGTTTTTTTCGTTTGACCCATAAAAGACAGTAACAACCTATTTTCGAATACGCTTCTCAAAGCAAACTCTATTAGTTTAGCATTCCTTTTCAGTTTAAGAATGTTGTGCACAGAGACGAGAATTTAGCAAAGGGGAAAATTTTAGATCCTTTCGACACAACTTTTTTTAAATGAATTACTATATTACTAATTACTTTTTTAACATTAAAGTGACAAACAAAGTTACATTCTACTTGATAGTATATTGGTATACATATGCACCCGATTTAGAATAAAAAAGGAGGCCATATATGAGTTGCCTCTTTTGAGGGATATATCATCATATGGAATGATTTACAGCATGTTATTATTCCTGCGCTCTATACCCTTTAGACCAGAAAACAGCAATACACGCTCTGCTGTTTGGCCGCCGAAATAGATTAGATGGCTAACATGACGAACTGCTACACAGAAATAGGATCTTGTCCCAAAGGATTAAACGGAAATAAAAATCATTATAAAATATTTTAAGTAGCGTTATATATCTTTCGATTCCACTTTCATTCATGACAGCAACATAGAGAACTTCCTTTTTAAATAAACATTAGTATCCTTTATATTCTATCATAAACTATTATCTTACTCAGTGGTGATGAAACCATATTAACAAGTTTTATTATTCACTTACACTAAGTGAATGATAAAACATATTCATATCAATAAAATTTATGGCTTAAGAGGAATATATTCGCTTTATGAGCATAGAAAATATTATATTTTAACTAGTGAAGAAATTAACGGTGCAGTCTTTTTTTAATTTTGATATGTCCAATTCTTTTAATTTTGTTTACAAATTCTGCTTCTCTTACAATTAGCAAAGAATCCTACAAATAAATTTCTTAGAGTATTCTGAATTTTGCCTAAAATTAACGAGTAGGATAAATTATATTATAGAATATGCTGGCAATTCTTTTTCTTAGTATTTTATTACACAATAAAACCTCCATACACAATTTACAAAGGAGTAACATATGGACAAGACGGTTTTAATTTTCTTCAAAAAAGAAGTTGAAATTATATACGTATATATAATATAAAAATCAATTTAAACAAATACAAATTTAAATAAAAAATTAAGAATTTTTCGTCTTATGGATATTTCAATATTTTTAGCCAGCTTCAAAAAATTAAGAAGGTTCTCAATTCGAATGTATGTTTTTTTTTTGTATGTTACGCGATATCTTCGTCTATTTTGAACCAATTCCAATGATTTTCTTTATATTAAATAGGTTATACTTGGTACTATATCAATTAGAAATAAAAATTCCCCCGTAAGGATGGATATAAAAATATAAATAAATATCGTACATGACATGTACCGCAACTCCGATTCAATAGTCAGGACCGCTGTTGGTGATACCACCCCCTTCCCCATAACCGTAGGCGTGCACCAGGGCTCCGTCTTAAGCCCCTATCTCTTCAGTGTGATATTAGACGAACTGTCAGCCAGGGTACAGAAACTACCGCAGCCTTGGCTGCTTTGTACGCTGATGATATCGCACTGGTAGATGGGGACAAAGGACGGCACACCAGACGCGTGCACGCATGGAGGGAGGCGCTTGAGAACGGCGGGCTGAAGCTAAACGTGGCGAAGACGAAGTATATGGCCTGCAACAGCACAGATCTGACGTCTCTCCGTATAGGCGATGACACCGTCGAGCGCACGGACAACTTCAGGTACCTTGGATCTGTGCTTGATGCATCCGGGAACATCGATCGCGACATCAAGGCCCGTATATCAGCGGCTTGGGCGAAATGGCACGAGGTGACGGGTGTCATTTGTGACCCCAAAATGCCGGTCAAGCTGAAGGGACAGGTCTATAAGACCATCATAAGGCCTGTCCTTACGTACGGCAGTGAGGCGTGGCCGGTGCTGGAGCGACACCGGCAGTTGCTGCATGTCATCGAGATGAACATGTTGCGGTGGATGTGTGGCGTCACGCGGAAAGACCGTGTACGGAATGCATACATCCGCGGCAGCCGCCATGCCCGTGATGTTGCTGACAAGCTGCAGGAAAGTCGCCTCCGCTGGTAAGGCCACGTCTTACGACGACCGGCAAGCGGCGGCCCAAGAAACGCTGGCTTGATGTCGTGCAGGATGACATTCGTGCTAATGGGCTAGTTGTGAGGGACGCCGAAAACCGGGCAAAGTGGGGGAGGAAGTGTAGGAAAGCGGACCCTGGGTTCTCCCGCGCTGAGCGGGATGAGCAACCGGGATAAACGCTAGGTAGAAGAAGAAGAAGAAGAATAAAATATACTCGTAATATATGAATGAAGTATTTAACGTTACTATTAAGATGACATTGAAATTTTAGTAGTTTTTAGTCTACTCAAAATGGTAAAATAAAAACTTAAAAGTTGAATTCAAAGTACTAAAAAAATAAAATAACATTTAATTCTTCAGTACACTATTCCTTAGAACCAACTTCAGAACGAGGTATCTTTTTACTAAAGGCTATATTTTATATGATGAATATGATGATTCAAAAATAGCTTATGTTATAAATTATTATAGGTAAAGTCAGAAAAAGAAAGCGATAAAATTGAATCCCGAAAGAAAGAAGTGAAGTTCTTTTTATTTTACTACTTTTTAATTTAAGTTCTGCTATTTTATTAGACATTTTTTTCACACTAGCTTTCGTCCTTGCAATCCGTCTAAATAAATATCATCCGGCTTCAATTTTCTGCTGAAAATAAGCAGTTCACTGCTGCATTCTGGCCAAAGGTACAAAAGCAAATAGTTAGAGATTTGAGTACCTTAGACCACCAGCATGAAAACGCATATTTTTTTTATAGGATAAGGGTGACAAAAGAGCACGCAGTGCACCTGATGGTAAGTGATTGCTGTGGCCCATAGACATCTACATCTAACTTCGATTACGAATCAAAATGCAGATGCGTTGTCACCCGTGAGAACTAAGATGGAATGCCTCGTTTCCAGTAAAAAGGGTCTCCGGTTCTCTAAACTCACCATACGAAACACAGCAGCGTTAAGCTGCTATTTTACGCTGGTATTCTGTGAGAGCGTGGTCCTTCCCCGGTTGAGCCGACCCGTTCGTGCTACGACCATAATATAGTTTTAACTGAACAGTTTCAATATCATTATCAAAAATAAATGTTAATAATGAATATACATTTTTTTCCCATTCATTTTGTATCCCATTAAAACCCACCTAGGTCAGTAAAATAATCTAAAGTATACAACATCCTATTTTCAAATAAGTGTCGAGTCGCGATTCTACTATCGGTCGGTGTAGTCACTTCATAACGATATGGTGGCTCTAATGCCAAACCTACCATATTTTCGTGGCGTAAGCATGCCTTCTGCACGAAAATAATTCGGAATGGCGTCAACCTAGACTCTCCGATACCATCGTAGTCCACGAACTCCTGGCCATTATTCAACAAAAATTGCACTTCACGGACCAGTTATCTCTGGAGCAGATACTGATGACTAGACTTCACCGAAAACAAGATCATCCAAGCGAAGAAGGTGTTAGCAGACTCAGCCGTTCAATGAGACCGACTCTGATGACATCCCAAATTTTGTCGCCCGTGATCGCAACAATCTACCTCCTGTGACATTCAACGTGCGAATACCTCATACCATAAAATAAGGTGTGAGGCAAAGACACGTTAAACGTACGGTACAGGTCATTGCCACTGCCTCTACTTTTCCGACAGCGCATTAGGTCACGTGACCTGATGATTTCTTATATTTACGCGAACACTACACATTTAAATAAAACTAATTTTACAGATTTTATCGCGTTTATTAACTTATTTTATATTCCCGATGTTTCGAGCACTTTACAGCACCCATAGTCATGGGGGGACTGAGGTGTATGACGTCCCAATGTTATAATTAACTACGGCTACCTCCGGATTAAAAATTATTAATTTTTGTTCCGATCTACGCAGTATGAAATTAGAGTATCTTGAAGTCTTGCAGTTGTATGCTTGGGTTGGGATTAAATTTTGGGATCCCAGGCAGATGGTAGCACCTAGCCAACTTCTCTATTGAAATTAGGATGTTTTTTTTATTTCAATAGCCTCGCGAATCATCCTTGGAAGGAATCGGTGTTCTTTAGCGAGGATTTGTGGTTGATCAAATCTAATGCAGTGACGGGGGCGATCCTGTACGTGTTCACAGACTGCAGACTTCTCGAAGCGTCGACTCTTCACATCAGCTGTGTTCTTTAACGCGGCTTTTCATGGATCTTTTAGTTTGTCCTATATAAGAAAGAGCACATTCACAATCAAGCTTGTACACTCTTGCATCTTGCAGAGGGATATTACACTTGACTGATGGTAAAGACTGACTAATCTTCTTCGGCGGCTTGAAGTATGTTTTAATACAAGCACGCTTCAAAATGTAGCCAATCTTGTCAGTGACACCTCTAACATATGGCAGTACAGCAGGCACTCGCTTGACTGTGGCCGGCTTCACTCGTTCGCTGTGACGTAGGCGCGGTTCCCGAAGCTTATTGTCGTGCAAAACATGCTTGACTTGTTTGACTTGCTCTCTGAAAAAAAAATTACCCACTAGTGTGTAGTGTAATGTAGCTAAATGTAAAGGATGGTGATGAGAAACACTGTTTAAATATCTATTTGTATGGGTATTTTTTCTATACACAGTGTGACTCAAAGTGTTATCAGGATTCCGAATTACTGACACATCTAAAAAAGCTAAAGAATTGTTTACCTCCAACTCCATTGTAAACTGAATTTTAGAATTTATGGAGTTAAGATGGTCTAAAAATGCAGTTACTTTATCTAAGGGTAGAATTGTGAAAGTGTCGTCTACGTACCGCTTGTCGAATCTTGGGTTTACGGGAGAAGTAAGCAGGGCTTTCTCCTCAAAGTCTTCCATGAATATATCGGCGACAATGGGAGATACATGAGCCCATCGCTACGCCATCTACTTGCTAGTACAACTTTTCCTTCCATAATAGGCAGCCAGATGTAAGGCAGTGTCTGAGTAATACTGCATATTCTACGGGCATGTTGTTTTCCTCCAGCCTTCTAGTAACAATCGAGATAGTCTTCAACAGGTAAGCATGTGAACAGAGACTGCACATCAAAACTGACCATAGTTTCATTGTCTGCCAGATGTAGGTCTTTAATCTCGCTGACAAAATGGTAGGAATCCTTTATGTGTGCTCTTGTATATCCCTTGAGCGGTGAGAGTATTTTCTATAAGTGTTGAACCAATCTGTAAGTTGGTGAATCGGTGGTTCACTATGGGACGTAGTGGAGCATTGGGCTTGTGTATTTTTGGTAACACATACAACTTTGGTGGTTGTAACTACCGAAGTTGTATTATACCTTACTCTTGAAACATTCTGTCTATTGATGAAAACCGCATTAAATTAAAAAATTTAAGCGTACAGACGGCGGGAAGCGGCTTTTAATTTATACTATGTAGTGAAGGTCAAAAGCATTTGCTCAAAAAGTACGACGACTCGCTCAAGAAATGTTTTACTCAGTTACTCAGTTTCCGGAGTATGTAAACCAAATTCACCTAGCATTCAAATACTTGATAGTATTCATAATATATAAGATACTTTGTATACAAATGACATTATAATTTTAGGTATAGGAAGTAATGAAAACAATCCGTATGTACTTCTGACCAAACTTTGTTCTTCACTTCGCAAGTTGTAGAAGAACAAAGTTTTTGTATTAAACGTATTTTTAATAATGTATTTCTAAATGTTAAGTTGTTGAATAAAGAAATTAAGTTATTTGTTCAGAGTTTTTCAAACTGATGTTTTATTGACGGAAATGCATACTGCAAGTCCAGAAACTTGACAATACACGCTACCTACTCAATTCTAACAACAAAAGTAAGGCAGCTTTGTGAATAATAAAAAACGTTAATAATGATATGGCAATACATATTATCAGTCAGATAAAATAGCGGATGTGTTTAACAATTACTTTATAAACTTAACTAATGACATTAAAACACCATATAAAATAACAGCTAATAATGTCTATGCATCTAAATTGACATTTCATTGCAACGTAATATTTATCTAGTTCCAAAACATAACACTGACATTTTAAAAATAATTAATTCCTTAAAAAAATACAAATTCTACAGGTTGTGATGATATTATATATACTCGTATTAGTACTAAAATCTTAAACAATGCGCAATAAACTTGTCTTTCCCACTAATTCACATTGTCAATTTATCTTTTGTTCAAGACATATTCCCAACTAGAGTAAAATTTTCTATCGTTAAACCACTATACAAGAAAGGCGATAAAAGTGATATTAACAACTACCAATACCTGTTTTATCTAAAGTATTTTAAAATGCCATACATACCAAAATCTATAACTTTTTCACTTTTCACTGACGACAATATAACTGTATTATTATAATATTACTTTATTATAGTGCACGCAACTGAGCACAAATCATTTTATTTTATCAAGAGGATGTAGGCGAAGTAATTTTTTGCCAACTTTAATATGAAATAAACCTTGCAAGCTAACAGCATAGCAAAGTGGCGAAGCAATCAGCTTTGTAGCGGTTTCTAACGGTTGCCGTTGAGCAATCAGTTTCAAAATAGGAGGTTCAGATGCCTGGGTGATCAGTAATCGATTGCTGAAAACAGAATTTTAAAATTCGAAACCGTTCTCGAGATAACCGTGGGACAGACGGACAGACGGACAGACATCGTGAAATCAATAAGTGACTTCGCAAGCTTTGCCACTTAATAATTGATTGATATTTTTGTTTTTATATAGAATCTATTTAGTTTCCTTAAGTACAGCTGCAAGTATCTTTATGTTGTATAATAGTAAATGTCTTGATTTTCTATTATATCCTAACATAATTTGTCTAAAAATATTTGTACGCCGGAAACGGTGGAATTTGCGGAAGCATATGAAGTATTATATGATAAAAAAGAGGGAAATTTATGATGCACACGGCGAGGAAGGTCTAAAAGGAGGAATGTGCGGTCAAAATGAACCAGGTGGTGGACAGTCCTACTCATACACGTTCCACGGAGACCAACGGGCCACCTTTTCACAGTTCTTCGATTCTGCCAGCCCCTTCCAGGCTTTCTTCGATCTGAATGGTCGCATTGGTGGCACTACGATGTTCTTCGATCGTAATATGTCGATATGGATCCATTTGCAAACATAGGAATGGGACAAGCGCATTAAGGCGCAGGTGGCGCGTTCCGTAGCCACGGTTTCAACGTCCATGGCTCACCTACCAGAAAAGATAAGACCCGATGTATCTCTAGAAGACATATTGCACGGTTGCGAGAAGAAGATGAAGATGTCCCGTTGTGTCATGCAGTCAGATTGTACACCTAAAAAGAAGATAAGTTTCTGACGATCAATCTCAAACCAGGATGGAGGGCTGGCAACAAGATCACATTCCAAAAGGAAGGCGACCAGAGCAGGAATAAGATCCCTGCCAACATTGTGTTCATCATTAGAGACAAACCTAGTCCACTCTTGAAGATAGAAGGCAGTGACATCAGATATACCGATACTTAGGACCCGAATTATTTTATAACAACTTTAATGTACCATATTCAAGCAAATAAATCATCTTATATTATATTTGAGCAACCCAGGAAGGCCGCATACACTGGCGTATCTCAATGTAATACCACACGATGTGTTTCAGCGACAGTATGGTGGTCAAGCGTTTTACCATCTATGGTTGTATCACCACTTACCATCAGGTGGGATAGCAGGCTACTACTATTTAAAGCATACTTTATAAAAACAACTTTAATTTACCTTTAGCTTTCTAGTGTTCAAACCATTTCTTGTTTTACTACGCAGATCGTATGAAAATTTTACTTTTACGGTGTTTTAAGCCAACAGTGAAATCGAAATGCTCAGGTGAACTAAGTTTTATAAGGAAATGAAATCTCCTCATCGCTATGTTTGCTCGTTCCATGCTCAAGTTGCATTTTTAAACAGTTTTCACGGTGCTCGCTATTTTTATAGCACTACTTTAAAAACTATGAGTTTTATAATCAGTTATTCCGAGGAATTGAGGTAAATATTAAAACTAATATATTTAATTTTGTTTCCTTCTTTAGTTTCAGGTTACGAGTATGGGTTTCATAAAACTGTTGAGAGAAATTGTTTGTTAAATTTATATATTTTTCTCGATATGTATATTATGAGAAAATAATAGAATACAATAGATCATTTTTATTTAATATAGATTACAAGAAAACTTAATGAAAGTCATTGAAGCTTTATCACAGGTTCAGATAAAAAAAATCCCTGTCCTGGGAAGAACCAGCAAGAAACCCAGCGGGACTTTTTATAAACATTAATTTACAATATTATATTTTATATATCTGTTTTGGCTTTCACGAGGTTCTCGTCACAAGGAATGGTAATGTCGACCAAAAATATCGTTGACTGTGCCCGGTCCATCAGCACAATATCAGGCTTGTTCGCAAGAATGGTCCTATCTGTGATGATGGCCCAGTCGCAGTAGAGCCTGGCGCGGTCATTTTCGATTACGGCTTCCGGCAAGTACTTATAATATGGCAGTATCCAATCCACGAGACCGTATTTCAAAGCGATCTCCTGGTGTAAAATCTTGGCTACTAGGTTGTGTCTATATAAGTACTCAAAGTTAGAAAGCGCTGAACAACCGGAGATGACATGCCGAAGTGACTCGCCGGGATGGCGACAAGCTCGACAGATACCGACGACACCATCCTTTAGGATGTATTTCCGATAATTGTTGGTCTTAATAATCTGATTCTGTATCGCACAGACAAAACCCTCGGTTTCACCAAAGAGGTCACCGAAACGTGAAAGGCGACTGTGTCTACGAAAGGCTCATGTGGAGCCTTGTAGAACCTCCCGTGGAGCTCCTTCTCCTTCCATAAGGTTTCCCGGTCAGAAATGCACTGTCTTGCCATTGCTCGTTGTCTTAGGATAGAGGAATAAGCCCTTTTTCATACAAGAAGAAGTTCCTGTAGAATAGATTATCCGATCTCGCCAGAAATAAATTACGGAGGCTGCACACTTCGCGATTTTGCATGGTGATGCGCTCAAAAAGCCGCGCCCACCATGTTTCCGCGGCAAGTACAGCCTCATTACTGACGATCTCGGGTGATGCATCCTGTGGAATTATTATTCTTATTATCTACAACACGACTTAGTACTACAATTAATGCTTTATTCATACGATATTTAGAAAATGTTTCTACTACACCGTTTATTTCATATTTTAGCTACCATAACCTCTTGTAACTCACACGGCCATTGAATCAGAGCCAGATCAATCAATGAACATAATTAATTGAATTTTATTCAGTATAATTTGTATAACTAATAAAACATTGTTATTAACTGTAATAATAAATAAACTTTGTGTAAATAAAAATTTTTTTAGTGTTAATTATATTTTTTAATTAAACAGTTATCAATTGCATTTTAAGTTTTTTTTCACAAACAAGGAGCACACGATAAAATTTTTTGCGTGCGTACATAAGTACAAAAACGATAATTAATATTTTTTAATAAAACATTAATTTTTCTTCACCATTTGCCTATAGTTACAAAAACAATTTATTCCCAATTTTTTAATGAAATGAGTGAGAAGATATTTTTCTCCATATTTAAATGAAATTATTCTGGTTCATATCCTTTTAATAATAAAAAAATCATAGGAATGGGTTTTCAAATGTGAAATTCATACGCATTAAAATAAACTACAGTCAAATTTGATCAAAAAGAGTAACCAGGAGTGTACATTCAGTTCAAAAAGAAGTAGTATAAGAAACTCTCAAAGATAATGAACTGAAATATAAATTTCGGGCCTACATTAATTCCGCTCACGCGTTCTACCCTCGAAATCCAAACACTTAAACAATAAGAATGAAAATTCAGTATGCAAAGCTTATAGCTATTGACTCTACAAAACATCATCTAACTGGCTACATGTTAGGCGTTAGTATTTTAAGTCCCTGGAATATGTGATATTTGTTCATAATCGATATTGTCCGATGTTACAGACAAACAAAAAAAAAATAAAAAGAATTAAACTATAAACACAAAACTATCAAAAGCCCTCTATCTAACTATCAATTGCCCGCTAAAATTAAATTTTCTTATCTACCAATAAAAAAGCATATTTTATGAGCTTTCCGCGTAAATGAATTTGTTGTAAAATAGCGGCTAGTGATTTCCAGTATTTTTTTTATATAGTAAGAGTGCTTTGCACTTCCCATAGTTGTTCACCACGGGACAATGAAGAGCAATGGCTCACAGCACACATCAAAATTAAATATAAAGAAAAAAACAAGAAGGCTTATTTATTTAACCACGTTTTTATCGACTAGATTTCTTAGTTCTTCTGTTTAATAAAACTTTTCACGCACTGGTTGTACAATTTCGTTTTAAGGTTTTGAGGTATGTCTGACGAGAAGATGTGTCGTAGTTTCCCGAACGCTGACCAGCCGAGTTGAATCCGTCGATTGACCTCTCGGTCGAAGTTGGACTTACCTAGTCGGACTATTTGTCCCAGGTAAACATACTCGTTAACAACTTCGAGCTTAGTGCTACCAACAACTACCGGCATAGGTGTGACATGGACATTAAACATGATCTTTGTTTTGTCCATGTTCATTCTAAGACCTATTCGTTGGGAGACACTATTGAGGTCATTGAGCATAGTGCTTAGGTCCTCCAGCGATTCTGCCATTAGGACTATATCGTCGGCAAATCGAAGGTGAGTGATGTACTCGCCATTGATGTTAATACCGTATCTTACCCAGTCTAGAAGCTTGAAAACGTCTTCCAATGCAGCGGTGAAGAGTTTCGGGGATATAACATCACCCTGTCTTACACCTCTTTGCAATTGGATAGGTTTCGTACTCTGGTTCTGTACTCGGATAGCCATCGTAGCCCTACTGTACAAGCACTTCAGCACTTCGATATACCGACAGTCAACTCGGCACCGCTGAAGGGACTGCAGCACCGCCCAAATTTCGACGGAATCAAAGGCTTTCTTATAGTCCACATACGCCAGACATAGTGGCAAATTGTACTCTTCTGACTTCTGTACAATTTGCCGAAGGGTATGTATGTGGTCTATGGTGCTAAAGTCTTTTCGGAAACCGGCTTGTTCGGGAGGCTGGAAGTCGTGAAGTCTGCGCGCGAGATGATTCGTAATGACTCTCGAAAACAGCACGTAGACGCGGCTCAAAAGCGAAACCGGTCTGTAGGTCTTCAAGAGAGCATTGTCACCTTTCTTAAAGAACAAGACCACTGCACTTCTGTTTCTCGCCTCCGGTGTAATGCCACCATGAAAAATGGAATTAAATAACCTGATGGTACCATAGACATTTACATTTATCTTCGATTAAAAGCCAAAATGCCGATGCGTTGTCATGGCTACGGACTAATATGGAAATCCTCGTTTCCAGTAAAAAGGGTCTCCCGGTCTCTTCAGTCACCATATTTGCTATGCACAGCATAGACTGCAGTATTAAGCTGCTATTTTATTGCTGAGAGCGTGGTTTCTCGGGTCAAGTCACTGACAAGTTAATGACACAACTATAGCATAGTTAGTAGACTGTACGAATTTGGCGAATGGAGGCTAGGCGAGAAAAAGCGTAGAGGTTTTTCCGTAATAACCCCTTCCGACGTAGTATAGACCATAGATAAATAAACATGTAGCAAACTATACTAGAATTATTTTGTCCGTGCAGTTTGGGTCATCTGTGGTCCGAAAAAAAAGCGAAGTCGTGTAAACTCAAGGTACATTTACCCGGAGTGGTACACTGTTGAAATAATTCGCAACATAAAATTGAAGGCTTTACTGCATAAACGGTACAAGGCCAGTAGATCGAGAACTGATTATGACGCGTTTGCTAGGTGTAGGGCTAATGTGAAGAATATGATAGGACTCGCACAGGAACAATATCAACAACGTGTTCAAAATCAAATGTTGAAAGATCCAAAATCTTTTTGGAATTTTGTTAAATCCAAAAGACGTAAGAGGAGCCCACAATTGATTTTGAAAGACGGGGAAGCGTTGTCTGGTCAGCAGTGTGTGGACGAATTCGCAGAGTATTTTTATTCTATTTATAGTACAGAGCGGCCGGAGTTGGATGTGACTTCTGCTATAGTAGGAGCAGGTAGTGGAAACGGAGCGGCGCGGGTACACTTGGACCAATTACAATTGGCAGACGTATGTCATGCGCTTAAAGAACTTAAGCCCAAACGGTCTGCAGGACCTGACGGCATTCCGCCTTATATCTTTAAGGATTGTCGGTCAGTACTAGCCAAGCCGCTATTGCATATATATAACAAATGCCTTAAGGCCGCTGTGTTCCCGGAGAGGTGGAAAGTAACCCGCGTTGTTCCGGTTCCAAAAGGAGGTTCAGCAGAATCAGTGGATGGGTACAGGCCTGTTGCAGTGTTGTCTTCGCCGGCAAAAGTATTTGAAGCTGCTATTCATAAGACAATATTCCATCAGGTGAGCGCACAACTCTCAGACGCTCAACACGGGTTTAGACCAGGAAGGAGTACAACTAGTAACCTTCTCTGTCAGATGGCTCATTTGATACCGAGTGGAGACAAGGGGGTACAGACGGATGCAGCCTATTTTGACTTTAAAAAAGCATTTGACCTAGTAGATCATAACGTGTTGCTTAAAAAGCTAGCAGTTTTTGGTTTTACCCCACATTTACTGCACTTTTTTGCAAGTTACATGTCCGATAGACAGCAATATGTGGAATATGAGGGACATCAGTCAGAGCCATATTTCACGTGGTCCGGGGTAAGTCAGGGCAGTAACCTTGGCCCTTTGGAGTTCTTGATGATGATAAACGACCTACCAGAAGTGGTGAAAGACGCTAGGTGTTTATTGTTTGCTGACGACCTTAAATTGTCTCTTGCGGTAAAAAATGGGCACGACTGTGCTATTCTACAAAGAGACATAGACAGGGTTGTAAATTGGAGCAAAGAAAATCTTTTGCAATTTAACAGCTCTAAGTGTGTGTTAATTAGTTTTTCTCGTGCGCACACTCCTATTTTAAATAAATATCACATTGACGGGTTGCCGATGACAAGGGTCAGAGAAGTTAAAGATTTAGGAGTAACTTTTAATACAGGGCTTACTTTTCATGATCACATCATAAACATCTGTAAAAAGGCTTATAGAAATCTAGGATTTATGCTTCGTACGGTCCGAGGCTTCACAAACATAAGAGCGATAGTCGCCTTGTATAATACATTGGTACGGAGTCAACTTGAATGTAATGCAGTCGTCTGGGCTCCGCATGAAACTAAGTATAGTCTCATGCTAGAGCGAGTACAGAATAAATTTATTAGATATTTATATATGCGTTATTATGGTGTATACCCATTTTATCCTCTAATGTATCCAACTTTGTTTATCTTAGGTATGGTAGGATATAATGAACTAAGAGTTAGAAGGGAACTTGCGCTCACCTCGTATATTTTTAAAGTACTCAGAGGAAAATTGCATAACGCTGAAATGTTAGGGCAATTAAACCTATATGTTCCTGAGAGGTATGTGTGGCGCCGACGGCAGCCGCGACTGTTGGTGGAGCCGCGCGCTCGAACCAACCTTCTGAGTAAGGCGCCTCTGACGCGCGCACTCCATACGCTCAACTTAATAGCTAGTGAGACGGACCTATTCTGTTGTACTTTGAGTGAATTCACAAAGATAGCATTGCTTGTAATTTGTTACAAAAATTAAAGTATGAAGACAAATTAGTTAGACAGCTACACTATCGCATTAGGTAATCCTGTAATGATAGTTGTAAGTTTCAGAAATAAATAAATAAAATAATAAAAATAAATAAATCATCGGAGTATTTCGCTCTCTCTCCCACTCACAGGCCTTAGGGGCGAGCATAGTTATGCGCATTATTGTTGTCGATAAGCGTTATCGATAGTGTATTTAGTTTTGTCATTATGTGGGTTAGTGATAAAAATGAGCGAATGTGCAAAAACAAATTTCTCTTCGATATGTGTACTAAATTATCATTGCACTAATTTGCAGGTATTAGGCGGGGGTAATAATGGAAAACAAATGACTCATAACATTACAACGTCGCAATACCCTTTGTATACCGCACCGCCGCCGTGTACCTGCCTTCGATGATTAATTTGCTGTTATCGATAATGGCGTTGCGCTCGCGCAACATGCTTACCGCCCTAGCCGGACTGAGGGCGAGCTATGATTTATGATCCCAACTGCACGGACAAAATATTTTTACTATAGTGGAGACGGTCTTGGCGGCTATAAGGAAGCGAGATGGAATAATATCCATCTCCCTCGCATATTTTCTTATCTTGCCATGAAAGAAATATTATTTTATTTTAAATGACGCTTCATTTAAATAGAGTGTATGTTAGTCAGTAATTCATTTATGTGTATTTGTTAATCAATAATATTATACGTTTATCAATAATAATATACTACGAAAGGAACTTCGTTCCAACCGAGTGTTCCGCGACACTCACGCATTTATCTATGACTGGTCGTTGCTGCTGGTGATAAAAGGACTAGTTCTTTTCTCGCTCAAAGGCTAAGCATAGCCATTCAGCGAGGAAACGCAGCCAATGTTCTTGTTACGATACCACGGGGAGTAGTATCATAATTAAGTAATTAGGTTTAGTTTTTCTTTATTATAATTTTTTTAATAAGGTTTATATTTCAATGTAATATTATTAATATATTTTAATTTATATTTAAATAACATGTTTCATATTTAATATTAGTAAGAAGAAAAAGACGTAAAAAAACAAAGCATTTTAAACTTATAGTATCTAGCGGCGAATGAACAAATTGAACAAATTCTGATTTGGGATTCTGTCCAGATGCATCATAAAAACTTGGACTGACGGTACCGTAGTAACATTAGGCGTTTATGAATTTTGCTTAGGACATATTTTATTTTGCGAGCAGCTGTTGTAAGGTTCGAAGAGTCCTTGTTGAAATGAAGCATTATCAAATTTGTTAGAATGTAAATGAGTACACATTAAAAATTGGTAACTTGACGGCTCAAAATATGTTGTTAGAATGTAAATGAGTACAAATTAAAAATGAGTAACATGACGGCTCGAAATATGTACTTAAAAAGTAAGTTATTATAATTTTAAATGAATGCATTATATTAAGATATATTCATTATTTAACGCAAGTAATTATATATCGTTTTTAGAATATCAAGTCTGATGCCCTTTAAAAAATACGTTTATTAACCGGAAAAGAATCTACGTAAGTAACTCCACTTTTGAACATATTAAAGTAGGATATATTTATATATTATTATGTCATATATTTATATATATGACATATTTTGTCCGTGTGTATTATGACTAAGCTCCTCCTAAACAGCTAAGAAGATTTTTTTGGAATCTAAAGCATGATAGCTTTTCTATGATTAAAAACTACGAAAAATGTAGAGCTCACCATTGCATAACCTGTAGTGTTATGCTACTTACTTATCATTTTACATTATTTTAAATTCATTTTTCCATTCTGTTTCGATTTTCTGCATACACCTCAAAACTGGATATTTTACATCACCTTTATTTCCATAGGATCCTGTTACGATTTTAAACCATAAGAACACAATAACAAATCATTTCTACTTCGTATTTTCACATTATCAGCACTTTTAAATTGGTGTCAATGGAGTCTACCTTTTTTCGATCTTTTATTTAGTTTTCCGTAACTCTGCAATTTCGGGCTTTGTGCGTGCAGTTGCGCTACTTTTTTCCTATATCAATAATATCTCATTTTTCACTTAAATCTTGCCGTTTTTCTTTTACAAGCCTAAAACCAAAATTTGACATGTTTTGACATCGTTGTTTATTTGGTCGCTATGACAATTATATTCAAATTTGCTACCGGTCTGTTGTTTCTATTTCGATAATTCTACATAATCTTCTCTCTTTCCTCTTGACCATTTACAAAAAATTTGCCTTTAATTTAAATAATTTTTTCGTTCTCTCTAGAAAGGTATAAAAGCCGAACAATCGGTGAAGAAATTCTGTCTCGCTTCAGTTCTCGAGTTCGAAGCATCTCCTAAAGGCCTTATCCCGGGGCCGCACTGCCCCGGGATCCTGCAAGCCTCTGTCCTGCCTGAAGCCACTGGACTCTACGAACCTCTGCTCTATCTGAAGTCGCCGGATCCTACAAGCCGTTGCTCTGCCTGAAGTCGCCGGGATCCTACAAGCCTTTGTTCTGTCTGAAGTCGCCGGGATCCTACAAGTCTCTGCTCTGCCTGGAGTCGCCGGAACCTGCAAACCTCTGTCCCGCCTGAAGTCACCGGAACCTGCAAACCTCTGTCCCGCCTGCAGTCACCGGATCCTGCAGGCCTCTGTGCTGTCTGAAGTCGCTGAGGATCCTGCAAGCCCCTGTCTGGCCTGAAATCGCCGGATCCTGCAATCACCGCATTCACCTGAGGTCGTCGCCTAGAGACGCCCACGCCTTCTCACCTACGCCGTGCGTGCTCGTTCCAGGCGCTGAGAGCACACTTTGGATCTTCAGACTCAGCTTCGACACTAATCTCCTTTTTTTATTACCTTTTTTAAATAATTTGTAAATCACGTCATCCATCCTCATCTTCATACTCCATTTTTGTTATATAAAATTGTAAATATCTTTTAAATTTTAAATATATTATTTGTTTTTGTTCTATTTTTGTTGTTTTGTTGCTGTTAGGATAGATTCTTTTATATTTAATTGTCGCTTCACGACATTTTGGCGCCCAACGTAAAAGTTCTCTTTCTCTTTTCTTCACCTTTAGTGCGCCTTGTCCATTCCTTTTGATTTAATTGCTTCCTCTTTCGTTCTTAACTCTTTATTTATTCATCCTTTTCATACCTTCTAAATTCTAAAACAACACTTCATGTAGTGTTTCAACTTATCTAGATTATATTTAGACCTACATTTAACACTTCACTTACATTCATCACTTTAATATTTTTATTCTAGATAACTTAAAGAGGTATAAATTTTAATTAAATTTTTATTTCTTAAACTTAACTTTACACATAATTATAACAATGAAAAGGGTTATTAAGTAAGAATTCCTTAACAAGGCCGAACTCGAATACGAAGTGAAGATTAGATATGAGGAACCAGCTAATACTGTTTTACTTCTAAAAAAAACAGGTTTTGCGTTTAGTTGCGAATTCTCACCCTGAAGATATTTTGACTTCTCCAATTCCGATTGAGGATGACTTGTCTCAAATTGATTCTACTTTGACCTACTTGGACTGTAAAATTAAAGAATTTTTACAAGGTGAAACCAAATACTTGCGACTAATAGAAACTTTTATTAATCATGTCTTTTACAGATTGGAACGAATAGATACTGACTTATATCCAGACTTTAAAGCTATTTTTGATACTTTGAAGATGAAATATGACGATATTACTAAACAATTTGAATCCTTGACTCCAGCTCCAACTGAAAATGACCCTCCATCACTTGACCCTCCTGTTGACCCGACTGTCACGGAACTCCCTCTTGTTTCTCAAACTTCTATTCAGGTCCATACCCCGTATCCTCCACCACCACCTCAATCTTTTTATCCAACTAACGTCTTCAAAGATCTGAAAAGACACACCTTCAATGGTAAAAGCTGTCCAAGATCCTTTCTTCAAAAACTTGAAGAATACTGCTTAGCTCGTGGCTTGTCTAAAGACTTGTTGATTTCACAAGCGTTCGAAATTTTCACTGACAACGCTCTTCATTGGTTCAGATTTAAATATAATCAGAATCCAAACTTAACGTGGAACGAACTTTCTTCGTTATTAATCAAAGACTTTGGTGGTTTGATTATGATCACAAACTTTTAGAAGCGATTAGGAATCGAACTCAAGGTCGAGATGAACCTATTGTCATTTATATTTCCATCATGTCTGGAATATTTTCTCGTCTTTCGAAGAAACTTCCTGAAACAGAACAATTGGAGATTATTTTGAGGAATATTCGCCCATGTTATTCAGTCTTCGTAGCTCTAAAAGACATTGACTCTATCGACTCTCTTCTGGCTACTTGCCAAAACTATGAAAAATTCCTAGACAGAGACAAACAATTTAAAGAACCAAATGTACAACAAAGTCCTCTTATTTCTGAATTCAACTACAAGCATTCCACTTCAAGTTCAGTTGACTCTCCAAATTCTTCTAATAACTCACGACCTTCTCCTCCCTTCTTGAATAAATTCACTCCATCCTACAAATACCCTTCTAGACAAGTTAATAGTCTCTCTCAAACTAAAGCTCCTCAACAAAGCTCCTTTTGTGTTCGCTGTCGTAAACAAGGTCATTCTTTGAACACTTGTACTCAACCACGATTCGTGATTTGTTTCAAATGTGGTCTTAAAGGTTTTAAAACTGCAGATTGCCCTACTTGTTCTCCCAAACCTAATACTAGTTCAAAAAACTAATTGCCGACTTGAAAAGTAACTTAAACTTTGATAATGACGATTGGACTAATTGGATTAATACAATTCAAAACTTCTTTTCTTATTACAAAATCTCTTCTACACTCTACTCCAAGGAACAAGATCTTAATCGTCCATTCGTTAATGTCAAAATTTATAACTTAACTTTATCTGGTTTACTAGATTCTGGCAGTTCAGTAACTATTCTGGGTAATAATTCTCATTTGGAAATTCTTAAACTGGGCTGCAAACTTTTCAAGTCAGATCTTATTACTGTCTCTACTGCTAATAATCAAAAAGTTAATTCCTTGGGTTATTTTGACTTACCTGTTCATTTCAATAATCAAACTCATTTAATTAAAGCTTACGTTTTCCCTGAAATATTTCCTTCGCTTATACTAGGTATTGACTTTTGGAAAAAATTTAATCTTTTACCTAGTGTTTTATCTTCTCTTAACTTTACAGAATCTAAATGCTCTGCTATCGAAACTAAAGATACTAAAGTTTTACCTTATGAGCATTTAACTCCTAATCAAAAGAACATCGCAAATGACATCATCCAACGCTTCAAGACAATTTCTTTTGAAGAAAAAGGTATCCTGGGAAGCACACACTTAATCACCCACAAGATTGACACTGGCGATTCTCTTCCAATCAAACAAAGATGTTACAGACTGTCTCCTGAAAAACAAAAGGCGTTAATTAATGAAGTTGACAAGATGCTACGATGGAACGTCATTGAACAATGCGAAAGTCCTTGGTTATCTCCAGTTCTCATCACTCCGAAAAAGAATGGTGAATGGCGTTTCTGCGTAGACAGCAGGAAGCTTAACTCAGTTACACGTCGTGATGCTTATAGTCTGCCACTAATAAGCGAAATTTTGGACAACTTGAGGAATGCCAAATACTTATCAAGCATCGACATTGCGAAAGCATTTTGGGAGATTCCCTTGAATCCTGCTGATAAAGATAAAACTGCATTTTATGTACCTGGAAGAGGTACAGTACAATCTAAACAGATTCAAGGTAATGCCTTTTCGTCTTTCTAACTCACCTGCAACTCTACAAAGATTAATGGATATGCTTTTTACTCCTGAATTTGAGAACAAGATATTTTGCTATCTGGACGACATCGTTATCATTAGCGAGACTTTTGATGAACACATATCACTCCTCATGAAAGTTCATGAAAAACTTTCATATGCTAATCTGACTATTAACTTTGAGAAGAGTCAATTTTTCAGGAAAGAACTGAAATACCTTGGTTTTCTAGTGGACGAGTATGGTCTACGTGCTGATCCAGATAAAATAAAAGCTATTTTAGAATATCCTGTACCTACTTGTAGAAAAGAAGTGCGAAGATTCATAGGCACCTGCAGCTGGTTCAGAAGATTCATTCCAAATTTTAGCACTATTGCCTCTCCACTAAACCAACTAACCTGTTCCGGGAAGAACGCTCCTAAATTTTTATGGAATTCACAAGCTGCAGCTGCTTTCCAGAAACTTAAAGAAGCTTTGGTAACTGCTCCTGTCCTTGCTTGCCCTAACTTCGAACTACCCTTCTCTGTACATTGTGATGCATCAAACTATGGCATAGGAGCAATGCTTACTCAACATCAAGATGACAAAGAAGTCGTGATTGCTTACATGAGTAAAGCACTAAACTAAAATCAACAGAACTACTCAACTACTGAAAGAGAAACATTGGCTGTAATAACTGCGTTAGAACATTGGCGATGTTACCTAGACAATGGTAAAGAATTTATAATATATACTGACCATGCTGCACTTAAATGGTTTCAGAACTTATCGAATCCATCAGGAAGACTTGCTCGCTGGACTTTACGCTTATCATGCTTTAACTTTGTCCTGAAACATAAAAAAGGAAAGGATAACGTTGTTCCAGATTTATTATCAAGACATAAGAATCAAGAACGTCCTGATACACGAGAAATTTCACCTCAAGGCGTACATCCTATTACGATTGAAGAACCACCTGATCGTAAACTTGAGCACTACAACAAGATTTTTCTCGGATGCTCCAACAACCCAGACGCATATCCCAACTACACTATCAGGGATAACAAACTTTACCGCTGCATCCATTCTCCCGATCGTCTAAACGATGACTTTATTTGGAAAGAAGTTGCACTACCTCAAGATAGACATGCAATTATTGAAGTTAACCATGGTTCCCCTTCAGAACTCCATCTTGGTATCTTCAAGACATTCAAGTAAATATCTTTAAAATACTATTGGCCTGGTATGTTTAAGGACATTGCCAATTTAATCTCAACTTGTGAAACCTGCTTAACCTACAAACACCCTAATCATTCTCCCTATGGTCTTACGGGTAAACCTAAACTTTGCTCCAGACCTTTTCAAACTATATCCTTAGATCTTATGGGTTCATTGCCTATGACTCGAAGACGAAATCAGTATATTCTAGTAATTAACTGCAATTTTACTAAATATACTATGATTTTTCCCCTTAAACGTGCTACTTCAGCTAATATTATTAATGTTTTGGAAAATTCAGTTTTTCTAGTTCATGGCATTCCCCAAACTATTATAATGGACAATGCTGTTCAATTTCAGTCGCGAGAATTCCACTCATTCTTAAATTCTTATAACGTTCCTTTTATTTTTCACACAGCTTTATATTGTCCTCAGGTTAATCCTACGGAGAAGTTTAATAGTACAATCATTACAGCTCTTGCATCTCTAGTAGGAGACGATCATAGATCCTGGGACAACCATCTTACTAAGATTCAGTACGCAATGAACAGCGCTACAAATGTCGCTTCTGGCTTTACTCCAAACTTTTTAGTCTTTGGTAGGGAAACAATACCTTGTGGTTCCTTCTATACTCCAACTCAGAACCTCGAGGAATTATGCCTCGTGATATTTACGCGTCTAATGCTGGTCTCCTCTCATCTATCTTTCACAAAGTTCAAACTAAACTTCACATAACGCACGCTAAAAATAGCGCTCGCTATGATCTTCGCCGGGCTTTTAAAGAATTTAATGTGGGAGATACTGTTTGGCGTAAAAACCATGTTTTAAGCAATGCCGGCGCATACTTTAATGCTAAACTTGCCCCTAAGTTCATCAAGTGCAAAGTGATAGCTAAACTGTCACCACTAGTCTATGTGCTTGAAGACCCTAATGGAGTTAGAGGCAAGTGGCACATCAAAGATGTAAAATCATAAATTTTCTTAACTTTTATTAACTGTTAATTTGTATATATGTATAAATATCACCATCATTCTCACCTTATTATTTTTATTTCTTTTAATTTATTTGTTTGTTTGATGATCCAGTGTTCTTCAACACATCTTGCTTTAGGACCTCGAACTTTCGTTGGTTAATCTTCACTTTTTATTTTTATTTCAGACACATCTCGTTGGTGATGTTGGTGATGTTGCTGATCTCTGGCTTTGAGCCCTACCGCTCTGGCCGTTCTTAATCTTTACTTAAGTCATAGCGACTAAAGCTTACTTAAGGTATTTTTTTATCTTTATCTTCACTTGGGAGCGGTTGACTACTCCCTTAATAATTTTTTTTCCACGCAGGAGCGGATGACAACTCCTTAAATAAGCCTGAATGTCCTTTCGAAAACACACTTTTAGAGTGGTAGTCATTGAATGTGAACTCCACCCTTACCTGAATGCAGATGATGAATGTAAGAGATAGTATATCTGGTTTTGCCTGGTGATGTCTGTTTCTGCAAAGCTGTGTTTTTATGGTTTATTTTAGAATGTATATATCAAAATTTTTGCTGAGTCAAAAATTTTCCAGGGTCGGGGGGAAAATGTAGTATTATGCTACTTACATTTTACATTATTTTAAATTCATTTTTCCATTCTGTTTCGATTTTCTGCATTCACCTCAAAACTGGATATTTTACATCACCTTTATTTCCATAGGACATTTTAAACCATAAGAACACAATAACAAATCATTTCTACTTCGTATTTTCACATTATCAGCACTTTTAAATTGGTGTCAATGGAGTCTACCTTTTTTCGATCTTTTATTTAGTTTTCCGTAACTCTGCAATTTCGGGCTTTGTGCGTGCAGTTGCGCTACTTTTTTCCTATATCAATAATATCTCATTTTTCACTTAAATCTTGCCGTTTTTCTATTATAAGCCTAAAACCAAAATTTGACATGTTTTGACATCGTTGTTTATTTGGTCGCTATGACAATTATATTCAAATTTGCTACCGGTCTGTTGTTTCTATTTCGATAATTCTACATAAATACTCTTTCCTCTTGACCATTTACAAAAAAATTGCGTTTAATTTAAATAATTTTTCCGTTCTCTCTGGAAAGGTATAAAAGCCGAACAATCGGTGAAAAAATTCAGTCTCGCTTCAGTTCTCGAGTTCGAAGCATCTCCTAAAGGCCTTATCCCGGGGCCGCACTGCCCTGGGATCCTGCAAGCCTCTGTCCTGCCTGAAGCCACTGGACTCTACGAACCTCTGCTCTACCTGAAGTCGCCGGATCCTACAAGCCGTTGCTCTGCCTGAAGTCGCCGGGATCCTACAAGCCTTTGTTCTGTCTGAAGTCGCCGGGATCCTACAAGTCTCTGCTCTGCCTGGAGTCGCCGGAAACTGCAAACCTCTGTCCCGCCCGAAGTCACCGGAACCTGCAAACCTCTGTCCCGCCTGCAGTCACCGGATCCTGCAGGCCTCTGTGCTGTCTGAAGTCGCTGAAGATCCTGCAAGCCCCTGTCTGGCCTGAAATCGCCGGATCCTGCAATCACCGCATTCACCTGAGGTCGTCGCCTAGAGACGCCCACGCCTTCTCACCTACGCCGTGCGTGCTCGTTCCAGGCGCTGAGAGCACACTTTGGATCTTCAGACTCAGCTTCGACACTAATCTCCTTTTTTTATTACCTTTTTTAAATAATTTGTAAATCACGTCATCCATCCTCATCTTCATACTCCATTTTGTTATATAAAATTGTAAATATCTTTTAAATTTTAAATATATTATTTGTTTTTGTTCTATTTTTGTTGTTTTGTTGCTGTTAGGATAGATTCTTTTATATTTAATTGTCGCTTCACGACAAACCCCAGACAAAAGAAAACAAGGAAAGATAGGACACAACGTACATTTCAAGTGACGCTGAAAACAAGTCGAAACCACGCACGCATATGCAACTAAAATAGTTTACAATCAACTCGCATGTGTGTGCGTCCAGCAGTGGACTTTGATGAGCTACGCTATGAAAAAACGAAGAAAGACGTGATGGTGATGACTTTTATTTCAAACTCCAATTATAAAAACGTGTTTATTTTATAGATTTCTCCCTTATGTTAACCTTACCTTACAATATAATATGTGTAATTAACAATCCGTGACAAGCTTTATATTAGTACTAGCACGCTTGTCTACGCTCCGTCTAGTCCTTTGTACAGTATCTTACATGTGGCTTAATTAGAGATCTATGGCATCCTTTGATTAACCCTCTGTTTACGGGATGTTAATTCATCACACTGCAATGATCTTAGTAAACGTTAACATTTACTGCCACATTTCTCTAACTGTTTTCTAATTAGGTAATTAATATGATACATATGAATGCTTAGCAAGTACTTGACAGCATTATTATTAATATGACCGCGTATTATTATGAAAAAAAACAAGAAGGTTTATTTATTTAACCACGTTATTATCGACTAGCTTTCTTAGTTCTTCTGTTTGGTAAAACTTTTGAAATCGATTTGAACCTAACTACAAGATAAACTAGAGACTTGGAACTATAATATATTGATCATAACTAGATGACAATGCAATAGAAACTCACTTTTATTATAGGATAAGGATAACAAAGACACAGCATATAGTCTACCCGGTAAGTGGATGCTGTGGCCATTTATCCTCAATTAAAAATCAAAATTCAGATGCGTTGTCACCCCTGAAGACTAAAATGGAATAAATACCTCTTTTCTAGTAAAAAGGGTCTCCGGTTTTCTACACTCAACATACAAAACACAGCAGCATTAAGCTGCTATTTAACGCTGGCATTCTGTGTTTTCACGCCGGTTGAGCCGATCTATTCGTGCTACAACCATATGCGCAGCATGGCTCTACCATAAACTTGTCTGTTTGTTTGTTTATCTGCTTAATATAAATTTTGCAACCGATTTGAAACTAATTTCTCGGTAAGCTAGAGACTTTAAACATGGTAAAAATAATACCCATTTTCAAATATAATTATTTTCAGATTGCATATATCATATTTCATATCACATCTAACAATTCAAAAGTGTTAAATAATTTCTTAAAAAATAAATATTAAAGTAAAGTAAAAAATGAAATAAATGTCAGGATTCAGTTCAGTTGTAAGCATAATAAAAGTTTTAAATGTAAGAAATGTAACTTTCTTACACTTAAATTATTTTGGATAGTAGACTTCGATAGCAATTTCCGTTTCCTTTAACTTCTCGTAAGCCTTTGACAGGGTCCGGCATGCTAGACTTTTAGGCAAGCTTTCAGCGTACGATTAATCCCCTGGTCTGTTTAGCCAGGTGAAGGACTTTTTGAGTGAGCGTGACTACTAATGCCCTTGCCTCGCTCACACGTCTGTTTTTTCCGAAACTCTCTTCATGCTACGTATCAATGCTGCTGCACGCATGGCAGCACAGTTGTTGAGAGATACCAGTTGTGTGTTTGAACCAGTTGGGATCAAATCCAGTCTGAAAGAGCAGTTAAGGGTTGAGCGTTTGAATCTCTCTTAGAACCAATTGTCTGGATAGTGTTTACTATTCAGTAGATCAGTCCCTTCTCTTTCTGCTCAGTTCACGAATAATAAAGATTGCTGGTGAATCTCAGGCAGTCCAAATAAGGAAGGGCTGCCCACAGGGTAAAGAAGTGACTTTAGCTATCATTAGACTCTAGAACGTAAATCTTTGGAGTAAGAGAAGAGTCCCTTGATAGTATTATCTCAAAAATTCCTATCTTATAAGCCAAGTACGATAAGATCCCCAAACAATTTGTGTTCGATAAGGAATATAAGATAAAATTAAATGAAACTAACCAGCCGGAGGGAATAAACCCAAAAGAGTTTAGTTTTTAAATTTTATATATATATATATATATATATATTTATTTATTTTAATTTAGGTTCTAAAACAAATGAAGGTTTAGTATCTGGAACTTTTTTGGAAGACCTCAATATGCACATACGTACACCGCTGGGTACCTACAACACAGTCTTTCAGGCAGAATGTATGGGTATCATCCAAGTGGCCATAGCAATAGATGCTAGAAATGGAAATAGAATTGAAATTCTCCATCAGAATACTGACCGACAGTATGGCGAAAGTAAACACAACAATATAACTCTGCAATGAATCAAAGCAACGGCACAGCAGACGAACTTGCCAGGAGAGGATCATTTATGGCCGTTATAGGTCCGGAACCGATCATAACGAACCCTTTTGGTTACGTTCGTTCACTGGTACGTAACGTACCATGATTACAATTAATCCTCTAAAAACAATTAAGTTTTAAGACAACTGCCTAAGCCGGCACACTAACTGCGTAACGTTTGCCTTAATCTGTATATTTTCAATTAAAGTAACAATATTTGCGAAAGGGTCACATTAGTGGGGCTAAGTTGAAACAATTAGCATTTTCTTTGGGCTTAAACAAAATAAGTCTGTATGAAACTAAAATTTGTTAATGGTTTATACAGTCAAAGCACATTATCATCAAAATTCCAGCCATTCATAAGCCCACTGCTGCATATTATATGCCTTCCCAAGGAAACGAAACATGACCCTAAGCCACCGCCATCCATCGAATTCCATGCCTCACCAGTTCGCCACTCTAGTTTCTACATTTCCCCGTGTTGCGAGAAGGCTACCACTCGGGAACCTCTCTTCCTATAGGGTGTAAAATATAGAATAAAAACTCTAAGAACCGTCTTAGAGTTTTTATTCTATATTTTATAGTCAGTCCTTATTACATATTATAATAACAAATTAATATAGGTATATTAAGTATACTTTTATATGCTAGCCTGTTGAATATTGAGTTGTGAATACATAGTTTATTATAATTTTACGTCAGCATTTGTTAGAAAATAGGTTAACGGGTTTTTCTAGAAAACACATATTCAATAAAATATTAGAGACTATTGAATATTTAAAATGATTTAAAATGAAATAATTTAATATTTTAATCATTTTTATAAGTTTGGAAACAAACTTTAACATATTATTATCTTCTTTTTCATCAACCCCTAAAAGTTTGGACATGAGCCTCTCACGTTCTAAGGAGGATTTGTTTGATAATCGCAGTACCAGATGTATCGCATCTTTGACGCTAGTGCCCATCTCCGGTCTGAGTATTTTACATCTGATGTAAGTAATATATTCATCATTTCTCACAGAGCCGTCCATTGAAAGCCATAAAATTTTTATCAAGAAGAAAACGTTATTAGCACTAAAATATAATTTAAACAAGTGATTTTTTTAATTTAAAAAAAATAATTACCACGTCTTATACATATTCTTGCACTGTCATCCAAATTTAAGCTACATTAAAAATTTCGTGTTTCCAGCAATTCGGGAAGTTAGTTTAAAACCAATTACTAAATTCCACCCGGAACGACAGACAAACAAGAAAGTGACTTAATAAGAAAGAAATGTAGTGGCCTTGTTTTCTAGATTTTTCTTTGTGTTTTTTTGTTTTTTGATCATAAATATATTTTAGTAATATCTGTATGAACCCCAATCACTATTGTACATTGTCGCGATTTATTAATATTTTGAGTCATCAATAAGTACACAAAAATCAGGAGATTTTTTGATATCACCAAAATTTCAACAAACACACTACGAGCATGTTATTTTGCAATCTATAGCATTTATTAAACCTTGAGTAAGTTATATCGTGATCATCAGCACAGCATATCATAACTCTACTACAGAAAATTCCTCCCTTATAGATCGATCACTCGAGCGATCCTGAGCCAACTGCATTCAACGAATACCTGCATATTTCATCATGTCATTATTACTCCATTCAGTCACCCACCACCTAGTATTACCGTTGCCAATACGAGAATGCCAACCTTTCGTTTTGGCTCTTTCTGTTTAGGCCATTGTCATGTTCGTCGATTCGTCTGTCAGCTACTCTTGTATCTAGCGTATATTTTGGTATATTTTTCTGACTTTCAACACAAAAAATGTGTAATACAAAACATCAAAAATAGCACATTCTCATAATGTAAATTTACTGCTAAGCTTCCAGCGAGAACTAATTTAGATTGATGTTAAATATTTGCGAAGCCAGGAAGTTGAAATGAAAACTGGCAGAATTGTGTTAAGCTCGCGCTTTTGTTATAAAATGTGTTTTAAAATACACTACTTTTCCGGTGACGAAAATTTGATTTTTACTAAATTTTTTAGTATAACTTACAAGAATTTATATTTTTCGGTCATTGCACGGATTTCTTTCTTTACTTTCAAGGGGTCTAATTGCCATATTTAATCGATATGTTGTTTCATAATATTATAAATGCTATTATAAAAAAGTTTCTTAATTCAACTATATTTTTTGTGAAGTGAGCTTGATTCTTTTTTATTGAATAAAATTTACCTCAAGGGTGAACCTATTAAAATATGGTTATATAAGTGTTGATAAAATATGGGATGTAATTTTTAATGTAATTAGATATACTACTTAGTTGTCACTTTGAGATTGCGGTATTGTTTAATTTACTCAATAAAGCTGCAATTTTACTATTTGATGCACATTGTCATGGAACGAACTTAATGAGAGTTTACCAGAAATGTTTTGTGGGTTATTTTTTTCTTTCGAGTCCGTTTTTACTTTTTTTATTTAATCATTATTCAACATCCTGCAAACATCTCATTGCTTAACATAGATCTTGCCGTAATTACAACAACCTTTTCCTACACCGACCAAGCTTAAACTAGGCGCTAATTCTATTTATTTATTCCATTGCTTGACAGCATTTTGCTGTAATTACAATAACCTTTTCCTACCTGACCAAGTTACGGCAGGCGCTATTTCTATGTATTCATTTCATTGCTTAACATAGATTTTGCCGTAATTACAACAATCTTTTCCTACACCAACCAGGCTTACGGTAGGTACTTATTATATTTATTTATTTCATTGCTTTACATGAATTTTGCCGTTATTACAACAACCTTTTGCTACCTGACCAAGTCTTGGTAGGCGCTAATTCTATTTATTAATTTCATGGCTGGATATTGTTTATAACGTTATTACAACAACCTTTTCCTACACCGACCAAATTAACGGTAGGCACTAATTCTATTTATTTATTTCATTGTTAGACATGCATTTTGTCGTAATTACAACAACCTTTTGCTACCTGACCAAGTTATTGTAGGCGCTAATTCTATTTATTCCTTTCATTGCTAGACATGATCTTTTCCTACCTGAATAAGTTACGGTAGGCGCAAAATTCTATTTAATTATATATATACATGGATTTTGCCGTAATTACAACAACCATTTCCTACACTGACCAAGCTTACGCTAGGAGCTCATCATCATCATCATTACAGCCCTTCACAAGTCCACTGCTGAACATAGGCCTCCCCCAAGGAATGCCACAAAGTACGGTCCTGAGCCACCTGCATCCATCGACTTCCTGCATATCTTACCAGGTCGTCACTCCGTCTAGTGGTGGGACGCCCTACACTTCATCCGCCGGTACGAGGCCGTCAGTCAAGAACCTTTTTTCCCCATCGGTTGTCGGTTCTTCGAGCTATATGGCCGGCCCTTTGCCACTTTAGGCTACTAATCCGTTGGGCTATGTCGATCACTCTGGTTCTACTGCGGATATCCTCATGTCTAAGTTTATCAAGCAGAGAAACTCCGAGCATAGCCCTCTCCATAGCTCGCTGAGCAACTTTGAGCTTCCTCATCCGGCCAGCGGTGAAGGACCACGTCTCAGTTCCATATGTCATCACTGGCAACACGCACTGGTTGTACAGTCTCGTTTTCAAGTTTTGAAGTATAACTGACGAGAAGATGTGCCGTAATTTCCCCAACGCTACCCAACCGGGTTGAATCCGTCGATTGAACTCTCGGTCGAAGTTGGACTTACCTAGTCGGACTATTTGTCCGAGGTTAACATACTCGTAAACAACTACGATCTCAGTGCTCCCAACAACTACCGGCATAGGAGTGACATGGATATTAAACACGATCTTTGTTTTGTCCATGTTCGTCTAAAGACCTATCCGTTGGGAAACACTACTGAGGTCATTGAGCATAGTGCTTAGGTCCTCCAGCGATTCTGCCATAAGGACTATATCGTCGGCAAATCGAAAGTGAGTGATACACTCGCTATTGATGTTAATACCGTATCCTTTCCAGTCCAGAAGCTTGAAAACGTCTTCCAATGCAGCGGTGAAAAGTTTCAGGGATATAACGTCACCCTGTCTTACACCTCTCTGCAATTGGATATGTTTCGTACTCTGGTTCTGTACTCGGATAGCCATCGTAGCCCTACTGAACAAGCACTTCAGCACTTCGATATACCGACAGTCAACTTGGCCCCGCTGAAAGGACTGCAGCACCGCCCCCATTTCGACGGAATCAAAGGCGTTTTCATAGTCTACATACGTCAGACATAGCGGCACATTGTACTCTTCGGACTTCTGTACAATTTGCCGAAGGCTTGTTCGGGAGGCTGGAAGTCGTCAAGTCTGCGCGCAAGATGATTCGTAATGACACTCGAAAATAGCACTTAGACGCGGCTCAGAAGGGAAATCGGTCTGTAGTTCTTCAAGAGAGCGTTGTCACCTTTCTTGAAGAACAAGACCACCGCACTTTTGCTCCACGCCTCCGCTGTAATGCCACATGGTGGCATTACAGCGGAGGCGTGGAGGACGTGGAGGACGGAATTAAAGTGCTTTTAAAGGACTTCAAGTACCGGTTTTCCACCCGCTTTCAGAAGCTCCGCTGTAATTCCATCCTCGCCTGGGGCCTTGCCGTTTTTAAGGTGCTGGAGAGCCATTCTAATCTCGCTCAGACTGACGTCCAGGATATCATCGGAATAGTGTCGGATAAGACTTGGTCTTGGATCGTTACTCACACTTGCGTGTGGCTCCAACGATGATGTGTACAGCTGCCTATAGAACCTCTCAATCTCACTCAAAATCTCGGGTGTCCCGAAAACGACGCTGCCACACTCGGTCTTCAGCTTCGACAGTTGGCTCTTTCTGGCAGACAGATCTCTAGCAAAGACTTTGAAACCCTAGTTCCGCTCGATCGCTTCTTCAATACGAGCAGTATTAAAGTTGCGTAAGTCCCGCCGCTTGCATTTGGAGATCTGTCTGTTCAGTTGCCTGTATGCTGTCAAATCTACCGAAGACTGTAGCTTCATATCCCTTCTAACAGCCATGAGATTAAGAGTATGATCGGAGAGTTTTTGTGGTCTTCGTTCGAGCTGAAAGGTTTCGGGACTTTGGGTTAGAGCACGAGGGGGACGGCGCGTTGACTTCATTAGACGTGACCTCTCCAACTTAACGTTTAGATTCAGTGCGCTTCTCACCATTCAGTGATCACTGCCGGTTTTCACCCCCGCGATCACTGAGACATCACTAAACAGTTGTTATCTGGTCGTTATAAAGAAGTCAGTCTCATTTTTGTCGAACCGTCGGGGCTCGACCAGGTCCACTTCCTGTGGGACCGCTTCTGGAAGAAGGAGTTCATCATTAAGAGTCCCTCTTTCTCCACGAAGTCAGCCAGCTGCTGGTCCCTTCGGTTCCGTTACCCTATTACGAATTTCCCTACTTTCAACTCACCGTTCTCTCTTGTGCCTAGTTTTGCGTTGAAGTATCCTATTAACACCGTATAGTGGGTTTTGGAGGAATGAATGGCTCTAGAGATATCCTCATACAATTTTTCCGCCTCCTCATCGGGGTGTGCCGAGGTTGGTGCGTAAACCTGTATGAACGTCAGCGAATACCGTTTGGTGATTCTGAGTCTAAGGTACGCGACCCTCGTCGGCACACTCCCAATCTTTACACCGTTGTTAACGATAGACTTGTGGACGATAAATCCGTCACCTCCTTGGGACAGATGATCGCCCTCCTGGTGATAGAACAGGTGGCCGGATTCGAGGATTACCGTGTCCTCCCCCTCTCTTTGGACCTCTGATAATCCTATGATATTCCAGCGCAACTTGTCTATCTCTTCTTCCAGTTCCAGGATCTTCTTGTCAGTCCCCAGGGTGCGTGCGTTATAAGTTGCCAGGTAGAGTCGTCGTAGGTGGCAACCGAAACTCCACCGGAGATTCTTAGTACCCCTTGCCCCGCCGTTACTATGGTCGCCACCGTAGGCAGGAATAGCGGGGCCACCGGGGACTGGGGGCAGTCTCTTCGTTACTATCATGGGAGGTAGAATTGCCATAGTTGCCTCGCTTGGCGAGCGAGTTGGGAACCGCAGTTTTTTTTATTGTTGTTTTGCTGTCATCAGAAAGATGCTGCTACCCATTGTCTGCCTCAGTTTCCCTCTGTCGCCTCTTACGACACCCACGGGAAGATATGGGGTAATGAGTATTTTTACTCGCCACTACACGGGGCTGGGAGCTAATTCTATTTATTTAGTTCATTGTTTGTCATGGATTTTGCCGTAATTACAACAACCTTTTCCTACACTGACAAAGCTTCTGAGAGGCACTAATTCTATTTAATATCTGGAATAAACGTGAATGTCGTGTAGACAAAGTTCACAAGAACAAACGGGCTGAAGGATTCTCTTAAGCCTTAAATACTTAAACTTGTTTTAAATTAACGACTCGCCCGGTTTCCCACGTGCGCAATTTACAGATGTGGTCCTTAGGGCTAAAGAACACCATATCCACTCAACACCAACTCGACTCAACTTTCTATTTAGTGTTACATTATATGTAATTCACATTTGTATGCTTTACTTTGTGTCGAGTCGGTGTTGAGTCGATAAGGTGTGCTGCGACTCTCGTACAACTTGGTTACAAAACACCTTAACTTGTCTACTGTCTTTACATAAAATATGATCAATTTCGTATAAAAACATTACTTACTCAAAAGATTATTTAAATAATGTTGGAAACCACTTCAAAATCCATCAAATAATTTTGAGGTTTTAAAGAAAACACAAACAGACGGATAAGCGAATTCATATTATTTCTTGTTGTATCCTCTGAGGACTAAGATGGAATGCCTTGTTTCCAGTAAAAAGGGCCTCCAGTTATCAACCCTTACCATACAAATCACAGCAGCATCAAACTGCTATTTAACGCTGGTATTTTGTGACAACATGGTCCTTTCCCGTTAAGCTGACCCATTATGCTACAACCATAATATTGTTGAAGCTTGGCTCTATCAGGTAAAAGGTATCTAAAAATAGCTCAATAGCTCTACTACGTAATAGGCCTGAACTGGTATTCAATCTTAATCCTCAAATGTGAAAATCTCTTTATTTAAAGTTGGTTGTAGATGTCCATGTGCAGTAACTGCAATGAAGTGGACGATATGAATGACAAGCTCGTGGAAACTGTCCATGCGGTCGGAGCTAAGTTCTGCAAGACCCACCGCAGAAGAACACAAAAACTCTCCGATCACACTCTTAATCTCATGGTTGTTAGACGGGAGATGAAGCTACATTCTTCAACAGATTTGACTTACTATCAGGTTGACTTAAGATCGTTTGTTCTTTCAGTTTCATGAAATATAACACATTTGAATTAACAATATAAATAATTATTAATTTTAATTTAAATGAAATAATAGTTTGAATAAGGTATTAAGTAGTGGAGAAAATGGAACTATTTTCGAAACACTTCTTAAGTGTAAAGTACAGTTATTTCTTAGGAGTGTTGTTAAAACGTGCAACGTTAACTGGCTGCAGGCAAATTTCACATTTCCAGAGATTTAAAACAGTTTTTGGTCGTGCACAACTATACATTTTAGTGTATAAAGTTTCGAACTATCTGAAAGTTCTTTTATGTTCCTTTTTAATGTACGGATGAAACAATGAAATAACGAATTAATAATTCGTCAGAAATATTAAAATGTGCAAAGAAATTGAAATTACAAACAATACAAAAAACAATATACACAAATACATTGGTGTTACATTAATGGAAAGAAGAAAATTATTAAAAACATCATCACGATCATTTAACTCGTGACAGGGCCACGCTATGCTGCTTGCTACTTATACATGATAGAGCCATGCTACGGCTATATCATGGTTGTAGTACGAATGGATCGGATCGACCGGTCTCTCACAAACCACGAGAGTAAAGTAGCAACTTGATGCTGCTGTGTTTCGTATGGTGAGTGTAGAGAACCGGGTATCCTTTTTACTGGATACGAGGCATTCCATCTTAATCCTCGGGAGCGACAACGCATCTAAATTTTGAATCTTAATCGAGGGTAAATGTAAATGTCTATGGTACACAGTACCCACTTACCATCATGTGGATCGTGTGCTCCTCGTTTGTCGTCACCCTTATTCATTACTAGCTGTTCCAGGCGACTTCGCCCGTATGTCATTTAGGTTTTTAATTTTTTGCGTGGAACCCTAATTTATTTTTCGTAAATAAAAGTAGCCTACGTTACTTCCTATAATATCAGCTATCTGCCAGTGAATGTGCCATCAAAATCGGTCCAGCTGTTTCGGAGATTAGCCGGAAGAAACAGATAGACCGACAGACAAAAATTTCAAAAATTGTGTTTTTGTTCTAAGCACCGTATATACTTTCAAATGCATTTAGTGAAAAGCTGTTATATTGACACTACAAACAGAAACTTCAATTTTATTTATTTGTATAGATAAAAAATTATGTAATATTTTTATTTCATAGGAACAACAAGCAATTGCATATTATATAAGTTAATTCATGGTGTAATTTTTTTTGAGCTGAAGTAGAAAGGAATTTATAGATTGTAAGTGGCTACAGCATCCCATGGGCATCTGCGATCAACTTCAAACAAAGAACGCCACAGATGCGTTGTCACCTCTGAGGACAAGGATGGATGGCCTCACAGCTTGTCATACTGGCTCTCTATTTACAGACAGCACAGCACACTCAGAACACTTCAGAGCAAGCACTGCTCGACTTATTATACATATAAAAGAACTAAATTATAGATTTAGCTACATGAGAAAAAAATAGGTTTTTATACTAGACTAGGTAGTCCCCGCGACTTCGCCTTTCGAATTTACTACGATATGATTTTACGGGTTTTAATTTTTGTGTGCGGAAACTCTAAATAATTGTCTAAAATGAAATTAGCCTAAGTTAGTTTTCATAATATTAGCTAACTACGAGTGAAAGTTCTGTCAAATTCGGTCCAGCCGTTTCAGAGATTAGTCGGAACAAACAGACAAATGTTTTTTAAATTGTGTTTTAGTTATAAGTACCGTATATACTTTCATATGTGTTTATTATAAAACTATTATTTTGATGTTACAAACATACAGATATAGCAAAGTGCTAAAAATAAAATATATATAATGCATCATACATACTACAGACGTTATTAAAAAATGTTAATGTAAAAGAGCGTTTATACTCAATATTTAGTCTTTTGAATTTAGTCGATAAGATTTGGAATATATCAATATTTTCAAGTTAATTTTGTTACTATAATTATTTTTTTTTTTTAAAATACTAGTAAAGCTATTAAACATTACTAATATTCCCTTTAACCACTTCTGGTAAGCTTAAAATGCTTGTGTTGGAAGTGGTACACGACAGTAGTCGAATGGTGGATTCGAACCCACGACCTTTAGAGTTCGCGGTCCACGCCCTGCCATTAGGCTACTGACGCTTCATATTAATCAGTCGATACATTGGAGAATGTGTGAGATGTAGAGTTCTGACAGTCCGTATTTTAACAGTTCAATGGGACAGGTAAAGCAGAGTTTATTTGTGAGTTCAATGCAGTCATAGATATTATTACGCACGTTATTATGGGTCATTGTACCAACAGGAGCAATGTGCTCATGTTTCACACTTACGTCACGTTCTGATTCAAATCACAGATTTGCCAATACTCACCACGCCATACCAGCGAGTTAGTAAAAGTAGAATCGATACCTTTTTGCTGGTTATAATGTTACCCGTTCGTCTGTGAAATTTGGGTTCAATTTTTTTTTAATTTTTGTAGCTCACTTGTGTGTATTGAAATATTAAATTAATTGTAACTAAGATATAAATGTTTATATCTAAAAACTCATTACACCCCCTGCATTTCTGATGCCTGAATGCGGCTGATTTTCGAAAACCTTTCTTACCCATTGGTTGTCACTTCTTTTTCTATTCACCAGTTCAGTTTACTGAACTTTTTGCTACATCGGTCACAAGTTATATAGCCGGCCCATTGGCACTTCAGCTTACGGAACGGTTGGGCTATATTGGTAACTCTGATTCCACTGCGGAAATCCTCATTACGAAGTTTATTTCGTAGATAAAATCCTTACGTAGCCCTCTACATAGCTTGCTGAACGGCCAACAGTGAAGAATCGTGTCTCAATTCCATACGTCATCACTGGCAACACGCACTAGAAATTTTAAGCAAATAAACAAACTACAAAACATCAACAACAACACAAAACACCACAAACAACAAAACATCTTAATATCTTCCAGTTTTGAGGAACCTTCACATTATGTATTGCACGACTCACAACGTGAGGGAGTGCCCTACACTTGATATGTGGCCATACCTCAATTTCGCTACATAAAATTGTTCTTATACTTTTAGCTAGACATCAAATCCACATTATTATTAACATTACAATAACTACAGAGATTGAATTATAAGATTAATTTATTTTATTGATTCACTTTAGATTACATAACAATAAATGTAATTGAAAAATATATGGACTGATGTGCGTTGGTCCGTGCATCGATGAGTCTTCTGATATATAGTATGAAAATAAGACTCCATATATTGCAAGGAAGGTCCCTGTCGATTTTTGTTATTGAACTTAACACAGTTTAAAATTTACTTATTTTAAAACGTTATGTCTTTTAATCTTTTTAAAAAACGTTACTCTCACATTAGGATTTTCTCCTGTATCGTGGAGGCAGTTAACAAACATAAATTGCACGAGTACAAATATCCAGACCCGGAACAAATATTTGTAGGCCATATAAATACTTGTTCCGTGCGGGATCCGAACCCGCGGTCCCTAGCGCAACAACTCATTGCTAAGCCACTGCGTCACAGAGCCGTCAACGTTATATATTTATGAAAAAAATAAAACGGGTCATGAGGCATACACTTTTGGATTTTCCAAATTTTTCTTAATAATTGAAGTGATTAACATTTAAATGGCTTCCTTCACCAATGCTATTGTATCGTACTTACTTTTATTAAATAGTCAGTGTGACGTCTGTTTATCAGGACACATTAACATTAATCCAAACAACGTTGAGGTCAAAGGAAGCTGTAATAGTTTAGTTTGGCTCTACTAATGTGTCCCTTACACATTTCATTGTTACTAACTGAAACAAAATTACAAATATAAATGCAAATGTTACACACAAGGTATTCCGATTAGGCCGGCTCACCGTAAAATTTTAATTTTAAGGGTTCAAAGATATCTACGTGTGGTTAGGTGTAACAATTATTTACCATATATATTGTAATAAATTATTTCACTTCTGATGTTAAAAATTATCCTCAAAATTATTTAAATATAATAACACTACTCAGTAAACAAACCCTGCTTACTATCAGGACCAAAGTATATGATAACACCAAAGTATACAAACTAACATCATCACTACCCATCTCAATGTAACATAGGGCAGCCTCTCAGCAACACAGCCTTCCTTGCCTACACTAGTAGAATACCCCAACGGGCATAGTAACGATAGTGGGACTCTTAGAATTACAGACTGATGCCTCTTAGTCGCCTGCGCGATACTTTATACTGCTAAAACAAGTGGGAGATTATCATTCTACCTTCATTTGTTCGTATTTCCTTTTATTTTTTTACCCTCATTCCCAACAATATATATTACTTAGATGTTGTTATTGTTACATATTTAATGTTGATGTTTGATGCATTTCTATTCCTATTGAATAGTTATCGCCCTGTTACCGCAAAGCAGTAATATATGTATCTGTATTATCATGTTATCATCTATACTGCTAATATTTCTATTTCATCTATCTCTACTACTATGACTGCCTCGTTACTCTAGTAGTCGTAAACGCGGCTGGCGATAATGGGATCCCGAATTCAAATCTCGGGTGGAGCAAAAACAGTTTTTGGGTTTTTTGTGTCAAGAAATTTTCAGTAGCAGCCCGTAGTCAGAAAGTTGGCGGTGTTTCAACCTCGTAGCTTAGAACGTTATACGTAAAGTCGTTTCTCCCGTACCTGAACTCTCTCCAATCGTGTCGGTTTGCCGTCTCATCAGACTATGAGAGTGAAGAAATAGAGAATGCACTTGTGCTTGCGCATACACTCGGGCACTGTTATCCTGGCAGTGTGACAAATCACCTGCATGCCCAACGAGTTCGTTTTCACACCTACGCCCTCCCAGAGGAGCGTAACCTCCAAGCGAACTCCCCAAGGACCTCGGGACCGCCAGACCACAAGGCCGATAAGAAGCGGTTTCTTGACCTGTGCCTTATCATTCTGGACCTGTCTTCAGAAAGCAAGGAGATTTTCAAAATTCGGCGCATCTGCAACCTAACGGAGGTTGCCGTTGAAGCCCCCAGAAACATGTGCATTATTGGTCAGTGCCACCGATGCCATGTTTATGGCCACTCGGCCAAAAACTGTTATGCCAGGCTTAGGTGCGTCAAGTGCCTAGGTGACCATGGTACTACTGACTGCTACCGCGCGCCCGAGACGGTTAAGGCTCCGAGCAGTGTCAACTACGGCGAAAAGGAACACCCCACGAATTATGGCGGATGCTCCAAAGCGCCGCGAAAGAAAAAGTCGGAGGTAAAAGCCGTTTCAGACGCGCGGGCCAAGGCAGTGTCTCGCTCTCAGCCACCTGCTCCAAAACCTGCACCGTCTTCGGTGCCCATACCCTCACCTCAAGCCGCCATCAAGCGCGCCTATGTTGCCGGGGTCTCCGTACAAGGTACTTGCCTAACCCTGCCTTCCGCGCCGAAACCCAACGCTTGGGTAAAGCCTCCGGCACTTGTTGCCTCACGCAGCACAGGGCTGCCTCCCTAGGCCCCAAAACCAAAGCAAGCAAGTCTTCCTTCGCCGCTGACTTCTCTTTAATGTGCGGCTTTATCAGCTACATTAACGTTGCTAAATTATCTTCTTTAGCTCGTAAATTCCGCGGAGCCAACACCCCTCAGGACATGCTCAACGCCACGATTGAGCATATATGGCTAATCAATGCAATCTGGTCTTTCCAGTGCGCCTAATCACATCACTTAGTACTAGAATGGCAGTACAACCGTTAGGCAAAACAAAATCACGCTCTCTGACTCGCGTTCTTTAACGCATACGCCCTCAGAGACCAAAAAGATGAGATCGCGCAAACACGATTTAGACGTGCAAGACTAGCATTAGTGCAACATCCTTTTTTGAAGCCTAGCCATTGCGATCCTAAGATCGCAAACTACACATTAGTTAGAAATGATAGCGGCACCTTGCACTGCGTACCGATCGATGCTCCCCCGTTCACTAACAGAAGTTTCTATATGTAAGGTAGATCTCTCTGGCCAACCACCACTTACCATCGTATCGGCATATCAACCGCATAAATAAATAAAACGTTTTAGTAATAATGCTCAATCTAGGCCCAAGTGTCATAATAGTTGGAGACCTCAACAGTAAACACTCCCTCTGGAAATCACTTACAAACAATTGCAATGGTAATGCATTGTTCGATCTCAATTAGCGACTAAACTTCGATGTCATTGCGCCTGAGAATTCAACCCGGCAGTATGATACAACGGCTTGCTTTACAAACTATATAAACTCAACGTGCCTGATAGGCTCGCTCACACCCTCAGAGCCTTTCTTGCCAATCACTACTTCCTTTATGGAGTAGAGGGAACGGGCTCTACAAAACGCCTTCTTAAGGCTGGAGTCCCACAGGGCTCTGTCCTCTTCCCACTCCTCTTTACATTCTTCACACGTGACATCCCTAAAGGCCTAGTAGTTGATACGGCTCGTTTTGCCGAAGACACGGCACTTTGCATCGCTCATCGTAACAAAACATTTCTCACCAAGATGCTCCAAACAGCTGCCAACCGCTTAGGCGATTGATCCCGCTTATGGAAAATCGAAGTGAATTCTGAGAAAAGTGTACCAATATACTTTCAAAGGAACCCTTCTCTCAATCGTCAAAACTTTAATCCCAATAAATTGGTAAGTTTTTTTATTTTAGTAATTGATAAGTATTGATAACCCTATATCCACTGGCAATCAACGTCCAAATACCTAGGGGTCACTATCGGCCAAGGTATGTCCTTCACGAAATACATTCGCAGTGTCCGCAACCGTGCCAAATTCGTCACTAGTCGACTCCACACGCTAGTTAACAGCAAGAGCAAACTGTCCTTAAAACACAAGCGCTCCAATTTCCATATTTACAAAGCGTTCGTAAGACCTATCATATCCTACGTAAGCGTAGTTTAGCGAGTCTTCGAAATTTGTACGACCTCCAAGTCGTCCAAAATAGATTCATTCGCAAAGCCACCGACGCCCGGTGGTGGTACCAGCAAAACTCCGACTTGCAAAGAGACTGTTACCTTCCGACGATATCTGAATATTTCAAGGAAATGTCTCGTTGCTATTTCGAGAGGGCCGAGACCCATCCCAACCTACTAGTGGTAAACACAGCCACCTAAGAAGTTACGGAACGCCTCCGGAGGCTCCGTAACGTTCTAATCAAACGCCACGTTCCGCTAGATTCCGACGACGCAAATGTCGCCGGCCAGTCACACACAAATACTACACAATCATCTAGTACCATAAACACTGTTAGGACAACGGATGGGACGCAGCGAGTATGCCCTGAGTACCGCTAAACCTGTAGATTTGATAAACCACAAATTCTCGCAAAAGAACATCGATTCCTACCAAGGATGATACGTGAGGCTATTGAAATTAAAAAACATCCTAATTTCAATAGAGAGGGAGGCTAGGTACTGGGCATGGGATCCTATAATTAATAAAATTAAAACTAAACCCAAGCATACCACTGCAGGACTTCAAGACACAGTAAATTCATTCTGCGTAGATCAGACCAAAATTAAAAATTAACAAAGCTGAAAGTACTCTGGGTTAACTCTGACATCGGGACGTTAAACACGTCAGTCCCCTGTGACCATGGGTACTGTAAAGTACCCGAAACGTCGAGAATGAATAAAAAATAAGTTAATTAAACGCGATAGAATCCGTAAAAGTAGTTTTATTCAATGTGTAGTGTTCCCGTAAATATAAGAAATCATTAAGCATTAACATCGTCAGAGACCAGATTTTTGGGCTTGTCTCCGTTGAGAATAGACAGTACCCGACTACAGTACTACTCGGACTTTCTCTGCGTGATAGACTTAAAAACGAAGATATCCGCAGTAGAACTAGAGTAACCGACATAGATCAACGGGTTAATAAGCTGAAGTGGCAATGGGCTGGCCTTATAGTTTGAAGAATGACAACCGATGGGGAAGAAAGGTGCTCGACTAACGAGGCAGTAGGATATTTTACACTCGTAAAAATATCTCATTAAATAAAAACTCTATTACCGGCTTAACTACCAAAAAACTACTCAGTTTTTTTGGTAGTTAAGCCGGTAATAGAGTTTTATGGCAGTTTTTGTACTACAGATAGTCTGACATTAAGTTAAATGGTCGGAACCAAACTTTATAGATTACCTTTATAGTCTTAACAAAGAAAACAACATTAGCCTTCTTGTTTCTTTAGTGTATGGTTCTGTTTTGTAGCGCTGGGCTACAAACTATTTAAACCGTTCAAGTATTTTTCGAGCTTGTAGACAAGTTGATAACGGTTAATGCCTTAAGATAAAAGAAGTTTAGTTTGTAGTTAAGTTTTGAGGTGTTTTACCAGTCCACCTGATGTTAAGAGTATATTTTCGACATAAGAAATGCAAATTTTGTTGAAATTTGTTTTAAATATTATACTTTCGTTTTAAAGTTACCTTCGTCTGATTAGATAAAGAACTATGAAATAAAATTCTCAGATATCTAATGATTTCTTATATTCACGCGAATACTACACATTAAATGAAACTGTGCAATTTAGAAGATGTTTACTTCCTCACTCAACTTCCTTGTGGAATCGATTACGATTTTCCGGACCGTTACAACTTAAGAGTCTTCAAGAAAAGAGCCTATTCCTTTTTAAAAGACTGGCAACGCTACTGCGATTGCATTGATTGAAAAAAGTAGCCTATGTCCTCATTCCCGTGGGAAAATAGAATATGTTGCAAAAGTTTGTCCTTCTTTCACGTCGCAACAGAGCATCGTCATGGCATGAGTTTTGGTATGGGGATAGTTCGGTGGCTGTAGAGTGACATAGGCTACTTTTTTCCGCGGAAAAACATCTCATTCTCGTGAGAAAATCGAATATGTTGCAAAATTAAATTTAGCTAGATGGCGCCACCGTGATTCTACAAGACGGACGACGGTACGATGGACGAACACAGAAGGTTAGAATATCTGGATTATTGTCTTTTTACCAAGATTAAGATAAAAAATGTATGGATCTGTATTTTCGCACGCAGGACCGGGAAGAGAGCGATAAAAAACATAAAATTCACCAGCTGATTTTCTTCAAACGTTTTGGTGCATTGTAATTCACAGAATAGGCGATAAACTCGTAGACGATATTAAGTAATCCGTTGATGCTCTGCCTACCCCGCAAGGGTTACAGGCGTGATTATAAGTATGGATCAGAAATACTATCACCACCTGTCACGCTTTCACCCTTAACTATTTCTTAACTGTGGTAGAAACAGTTCTTAGTAAGCCTTATTAATAAACCTTAGTAATATTTATTGAACGGAAATTAATACAGTTCTTATACATATTCTTATATGTGGTTATGAATGAATCGATATTACAATAAGAAAAATTGTGCACAATTATAAGAAAAATATTTTTGAGAGTTCTTATTAACTAACGTATACATAGTTTAAATTGATTCCGCTAGATGTCGTTACTAGGTTTTTAAAACGTAGTAACGAAATGTTTCCTGACATATACTTAACTCCCGCCGTTAAACCGCGCGTCAACTTATAGTGCATACGGTACCTATACGCTTAAATTGTTTCTATTTCGTAGCTTATTCGACTACCTGCTTTCGATTTCGGTTGTTTGTTATTTGCTTCTTGATTTGGTTAAGGTTGAATGGATTTATATTGGCTTTCATTTTCGGATTTGTGTATTTTCTTGGATCGGTTTTGTTGATTTGGTTGGTATTCCTTTCCTTTATATATATTTAGACTCTGGCTTTGATTTTGGATTAAGTTTATTTAGAATCGTGAATTGGTTTTCGTTGTTTTAGGTTGTTTAACAATATTTCAACGGAATATTAATAGTATAGATAGTGTATACGGTACCTATACACTAACTTCTTTTTTCGTTGGTTATATTTATATTGACTACTGCTTTCGATTTCGGTATTCTGCGATTTGTTTTGTGATTTAGTTTAAGTTGATTCGATTTTTTTTGGCTATCGTTTTCGGATTCGTGTTGTGTCTTGAATTGGATTTTTTGCTTTTAATTTAAAACAATATTTAAAAGGAATATTTATTCCTTTTGGATATTTTGGATTTGCTTTTAAAAAAATATTTAAAAGGAAATTTAATTCCTTTTAGGTATTTTAATTTTTTTTTATAAATATGTTTTTTGTTACTTCATAATACCTCGCAAACGTAAGTCCAGCCTTTCAAGAGTATCTTCTCAAAGACAAGCGAAAAGATTAGCTCGATCACTAGAATCTTTAGAAGATGCTGAACTGAGAAGGCAAGAACAAGCAGAGCGTCAGGCTGCTTTTAGAGCATCTGAGACACCTTCTCAACGTCAGCAAAGGCGTATTGAACAGACAGAGCGTCAGGCTACTTTAAGAGCTTCCGAAACACCTTCTCAAAGTCAGGAAAGGCGTCTTGAACAGGCAGAGCGTCAACCTACTTTAAGAGCTTCTAAAACACCTTCTCAAAGTCAGTGAAGGCGTCTTGAACAGGCAGAGTGTCAAGCTACTTTAGGAGCTACTGAAACACCTGCTCAAAGTCAGCAAAGGCGTCTTGAACAGGCAGAGCGTCAAGCTATTTTAAGAGCTACTGAAACACCTGATCAAAGTCAGCAAAGGCGTCTTGAACAGGCAGAGCGTCAACCTACTTTAAGAGCTTCTGAAACACCTGCTCAAAGTCAGCAAAGGCTATTCGAACAAGCGGAACGTCAGGCCGCCTTAAGAGCCGCGGAAACACCTGGTGAAACTCAACACAGACTCATTGAGCAAGCTGAACGTCAATCTACTATAAGGGCATCTGAAACACCAGAACAGGCTGAACGTCGACAAAATTTTCAAAGAAACAATTGGTCGGTTTTTAATGACGCAGCATTCAATTATGATCCGTTGATTGATTATAAAAATCACAGGTTAGTTGTTATCGGACTGATTGATAAGACGTGTTGATTTTGCAGCGCTTTAAAATGGAAAGATGAGATCGTAGGCATGTGCTGTTCCAATGACAAAGTGTCTCTTCCGTTACTTGGGGAACCAGAAGAACCTTTGAAAACTCTCTTTTTATATGATGCTAATGAGTCACGGCGCTTTTTAAACAGGATCCGGAAATATAACTCATGCTTTCAAATGACGTCCTTCGGAGTTGACCGGGAAATAATAATGCTGGGATTTTCGCCTACATTTACGGTGCAAGGGCAAATTTATCATAGAATAGGTTCACTTTTTCCAGCTGAAAACGAACAGCATAAATTTTTACAAGTATATTTTATGGGTGACGAAGAAATTGAGGTAGACCGTCGCTGCCAATTTATCCAGGAAGTTGAGAGAGACACAGTGTTCAAAATTCAAAGATTCTTGCATGAACGTAACATTTTAGTCACAACATTTAAAACTGCTTTAGAAAACCTACCTGAAGAGGATTATAAAGTCGTCATTCACGCAGATCGGACCCCTCGAGGAGAGCATGAAAGGCGCTACAATGCACCTTTGATAAACGAAATAGCAGCCGTAATTAGTGGTGATCAATTTTCTTCACGAGGCATTGTCTTGCGAGCACGTGATGATACGTTGCAACAGGTAGCCGATACACACAAGTTTTATGACGCTCTGCAATACCCATTGATTTATTGCAAAGGACAAGAGGGTTATCATTTTCAAATTCCACTCAATAACCCGGTCAAAAAGGAGCCTACTCCGAATAAAAAATATCAAGTATGGATTTTTATGCGTATCATATGATGTTGCGAGAAAATGATTTTAACCTCTTAGCCCGGTGTAGACAATTATTTCATCAATTTTTGGTAGACATGTATGTGAAGGTAGAAAGTGAACGTCTGCGTCATATATCTTTAAATCAAAAAAAGCTGCGCGTTGAGAATTATATACATTAACAAGATGCAGTTTCTAGCGACGCCAATGTAAACCCCAGAGATTTAGGAAAAATGGTAATTCTGCCCTCATCATTCGTTAACAGTCCCCGCTACCTACATGAGTACACACAAGACGCGTTCGCCTATGTACGAACTTACGGAAGACCTGATCTTTTTGTTACTTTTACTTGCAACCCCACATGGAAAGAAATAACCGAGGAGCTAATGCCGGGCCAAAAAAGTACTGACAGACACGATTTAGTTGCTGGAGTATTTAGATTAAAAGTACAAAAATTAATGTATGTAATTAACAAAGGGAAAATTTTCGGAGAGGTGCAGTGCTTCATGTATTCAATTGAATGGCAAAAAAGAGGATTACCGCATCCCCACATTCTAATATGGCTTAAAGAGAAGTTGCGGCCCAGCCAAATAGACGACATAATAAGCGCCGAGATTCCGGATCCTGAGCAAGATAAAGAATTGTATGATACCATCGTCCAAAATATGATTCACGGTCCATGTGGAGCACGAAATTCAATATCGCCATGTATGAAATAAGGAAAATGTACAAAGAAATTCCCTAAACAGCTTTCAAAAGAAACAGTGCACAATGAAAATGGATACCCTATATACTGGCGCAGAGCTCCCGAAGATGGTGGCAGGAAAGTTACAATCAAATCTCGCTCTGCACGCTGCTCTGGAGCGTTCGAAACCTTAGATAACAGCTGGATTGTCCTGTATTCGCCCATTCTATTTAAAATGTTTAATGCCCACATTAATGTAGAAGCATGTAGCTCTGTTCGAGCAATCAAGTATATCTGTAAGTACATAAATAAAGGAAGCGACCAAGCAATATTTAATCTCAGGAGTGAAGGTGAGGCTAATCCCGTTAATTAAGTACAGACCTTTCAAGCAGGGCGTTATGTCAGCAGTAACGAGGCAGCGTGGCGTCTCCTTGGCTTCCCTTTACACGAAAGGCACCTAACAGTTACTTACCTTGCTGTGCACTTAGAAAATGGAGAGCGTGTATATTTCACCGAAAGAAATTTCCAAGAAAGAATTGCATCACCGCCAAAAACTACACTAACAGCCTTCTTTCAACTTTGTCAAACCGACCCCTTTGCAAAAACGTTGTTATATTCTGAAGTCCCCCGCTATTATACTTGGAACACATCTAGGAAGGAGTGGAAACGCCGTATTCAAGGCGCGCCTGTTGCAAATTGGCCCGGTGTAAAGTCATCAGATGCCCTTGGTCGTGTGTATACCGTCCATGTAACTAATTTTGAATGTTTCTGTTTATGATTGCTGCTGCACCATGTTCGGGGTCCTACAGGATATAAAGTCCTTAAAACTGTCAACGGTTAGGAATGCTCAACTTATAGAGAAGCATGTGAAGCTCTGCATCTTTTAGAAAACAATAATCACTGGGATGAAACCATGGAGGAAGCTGTGCAGTGCCAGTCACCAGCCAAAATTAGGGATCTTTATGCAACTCTCATATCATCTTGCGGGCTATCTAATGCACATGAATTGTGGGACAAATATAAAGAGTACATGGCGTAAGATATTTCGCGAAGGTTACAGCAGACACACGCGAACATGACATACAATGAACACTTTTATAATGAAGCACTTGGAAAAATTGAAGATAAAGTAATGGCATTGGTAGGCAAAAATTAAGCGACTTTGGAATGATAAGCCCTCAGCGAACAACCGAAAATGAACTAAGTGATGAAATTATACGTGAAACAAACTACGATATACCAGCTTTGCAGCAGCAAGGAGCCGAATTTGTACCCCGCTTGCTTCCCGAACAAAAAAGAGTTTTTGACAAAGTATTAGGACAAATTGAATCTGGAAATGGTGCACTTTTCTTTTTAGATGCCCCTAGAGGAACTGTGAAGACATTTTTGTTAAATTTATTATTAGCACAAGTACGGAAAGATAAAAACATTGCTGTAGCCGTAGCTTCCTCCGGTGTAGCCGCCACGCTGCTAAACGGGGGCCGCACTGCACATTCTGTTTTAAAACTCCCTCTAAATCTAGCCCTGGAAGAATCGCCGATTTGCAACTTTAGCAAAAATAGTGCACGAGGTATAATGCTACGACAATGCAAACTTTTAGTGTGTGACGAAACTACAATGTCGCATAAAAAAGCTGTAGAAGCACTAAATCGAACGCTCCAGGATTTGCGCAGCAATACCCATGTAATGGAAGGAATAGTGGTTTTACTGGTTGGTGACTTTCGCCAAACTTTACCTGTCATTCAAAAGGGCACACCTGCTGATGAAATTAAGGCATGCCTCAAGTCGTCTATTATATGGAAAAAGGTGACAAAATTCAGTTTTACTACGAATATGACAGTGCATTTGTATAATTATATCAATTCTGGAAACTATGCTGACACACTATTAAAAATTGGCGATGGGCGGTTAGAAACGGATTCCGAGGGCTGCGTTAAATTGACGAGAGATTTTTGTAATTTAGAACAGAGTCATTCTGAACTAATTGCGAGCGTTTATTCAGATTTAACGAACAACATGCATGAAGACAAATGGTTATGTGAAAGGGCGATTCTTGCACCAAAAAATGAGAGCGTTAACAAAATAAATTCAAATATATTAAGCGAAGTAGCAGGAGAAATAACAGAGTATTTGTCAGTAGACACAGTTATGGACACAGAACAGAACACTTCATATCCCGTAGAGTTTCTAAATTTTCTAGAGTTGTCAGGTATGCCCTCACATAAGCTTCAATTAAAATTAGGCGTCCCAATCATGCTAATGCGAAATTTAGATGCTCCTCGGTTATGTAACGGGACAAGGCTGCATGTGACACATCTTGGACGGAACATAATCGGTGCTAAAATTTTGACAGGCGTAGGAAAAGGTCAAAATGTTATTATAACACGGATCCCTATAATTCCCACAGATCTTCCTTTTCAATTCAAAAGGTTGCAGTTCCCTATTAAGCTCAGTTTTGCAATGACAATAAATAAACTTAGAAACTTCGAACTTAGAAAAACCGTGCTTCTCTCATGGTCAGCTGTATGTAGCATGTTCGCGTGTGTCAAATGCCCAGAATCTCCACACTCTTTCCCCGAATGGAAAAACATATAACATTGTGTACAGTAGCGTCTTAAAATAGTGTTCAGTTAGTTTTTTTTTTCAAAATTCCCACAATCAATTAATCAGAATTCCCACAGATCTTCACTTTCAATTCAAAATTTCCTATTTAGCTCAGTTTCTTTTCAATTCCAAATGATGCACCTCAGACGGACCTATTAAACTCAGTTTCCTTTCAACTCAAAAGGCTGCAACTCTGACGGATCTTTTATTTGGCTCAGTTTCCTTTCAATTCAGAAAACTGCATCTCTGAAGAATCAATTTAGCTTAGTTTCTTTTCAAAAGTCTGCATCCCTGACGGATAATTAATTTTAATGGCTGCATCTCTGACAAATCTATAAAACTCAGTTTTCTTTCAATTCAAAAAGCAATGGATTCATTTTCCAGTGACCATGCGGGCGAAGCCGCGGGTAACAGCTAGTATTATACATATAAACCTTTCTTTTGAATCATTCCACTGTGGCGGCTCTGTCGTCGCGCCACAAGCGAAACACATCGAAGCCTAAATCGCACTAACAAAGTTCCGAAGTTAAAGCAGCATATATAGAATAGCTCCGAACTACCAATCGGAGCGTTGGCCGCTCCCCGGGCAGAACACCTTGCCCGGTGGGAGATTTCCCCTTTTCCTTTCACGCCACAGTGGTGACCACCCGACGTGATATGAACACGCAACAAACATCCTTCGGAAATCACAACTTCAAAACCTTCGTCATCGTCCTCAAGTACCCCATTCATTCGCTCTCGAGCAGATATTGTCTGCAGTCTTCACATTCTGCAAGCTATCTAGCTTTATATAAGTTCATCGCACCACTGGAATAATAATGCTTCCTGTTCCTTCAAGCTACTCTCGGCGCTACAGTGTTCGGTACGGCTCTGAGCCTTACTGCTCGCCTCTGCCTCACGACACTTTTATTATTTTTATACGTGGTAGAGCCATGCTACAGCTATATTAGTAGTATAGTTGTAGCACGAATGGGTCGGCTCGACCGGGGAAGGACCACGCTGTCACAGAATACCAACGTTAATTAGCAGCTTAATACTGCTGTGTTTCGTATGGTGAGTGTAGAGACCCGGAGACCCTTTTTACTGGCAAAGAGGCATTCCATCTTAGTCGTCATGGGTGACAACGCATCTGTATATTGATTCGCAAACTAGGATAGATGTCTATGGGCCACAGCAACCACTCACCGTCAGGTGGACTGTGTGCTCGTTTGTCACCCTATCCTATAAAAAAAAATTAAAATATGTAAGCGTACAGACGGCGGGAAGCGACTTTGTTTTATACTATGTAGGGAAGCTATTCAAGATGTTTCATAAAAATATTCTTTAAATTTTGACGGCTCCGTGGTGCAGTGGCTTAATGAGTTGCAGCACTGAGGGATGCTGGTTCGCATCCCGCACAGAACAAGTATTTGTATGGCCTACAAATAATTCGTCGCTAACGCCGCAAAGGGGCGACCCTCATTTTTTTATTTACAGGAGAGCAAAAACACATTTTTACCCCCGATTACTAGCTTTTTTAATCACAAAATAAAAAATATCAGATTTAATTGAAATCTACAAATACAATTAATTTTCTGATGAATAAAGGCTAGTAACCGAGGAATAATAAATGTTTTCTTGCTCTCCTGTAATTAAAAAAAATGCCGCATAGGAAGATATTTGCCATAGTTGCCAAGCTTGACGTGTTCTGGGTTGTTAACCTCAGTTTTTTATTTTTTTATTATTAAGATGACACTGCTGTCCATCTCCTGGTATGTTTCACTCTGTCTAGAGAGAATAGAGAGTAACAATGTTCACTATCCTATTAGGGATAGTGCATATTGTCACACCGCATCTACACGGTGTAGTAGCAACTTTAGAGCTAATGAAACTAAAGGTTACTATTTACGCATTTTATCGCGTCTGTTTAAATTTATTTTAAGTTCCCGGCATTTTGAGTACTTTGCATCACCCGTGGTTACCAGTCAGGAAATTCAGGATTCAGTTTGACGTTCTTATGGCATAGTTAATTTGGGTTACCTGCAGCTCGGGTAAAAAGCTAACGCCGAGAGCTTAACCTCTTAAGTACCACGGCTTCAGCTCACTCAAAATTAATAATTAAAGAAGCATCCACGTAATGTTACGAAAATCTGTTTATATGAGCATAAAGCTATAAGCTATTTTTCGGTACATTTTCAAATCAGGCACCTTAATACGGATTTTAATTACTCGTAGTTCTCTTAAATTCACAGTATGCCCTAAATTCATTCGGCATTAATACTCCATCTTTATATGTGTTATGTACATATGTCTATATGTATGTATAGTTCATGTGTTGCCTATACACATTCTTGGTCAAAGAAAAAAAAAACTATAGCAATATTTTTTATTCTATGTTAAGATATATACTATATGTAATTTTCTACTTTCTTTTGGTTACATTGAAGTATAATGTTAGTACGTATTACTTCAATATTTTGTAAACAGTTACGACGGCTCTGTGGCGCAGTGGCTTAGCAATCAGTTGTTGCGCTGGGGGCCGCGGGTTCGAATCCCGCACGGAACAAGTATTTGTATGGCCTACAAATAATTGTTCCGGGTCTGGATGTTTGTCCTTGTGCAATTTATGTTTTGTACACTACCTCCACGACACAGGAGAAAATCCTAGTGTGACGACGAAAACGTTACGGTTTTATAAAAAAATATATATATATACTACCGATCTGCTCGGGCTTCGCACGGGTGATATCTGGATCTTAATAACAGAACCATCTACCAGGTCCAATTGTGAATCTAAACTATTCAGGGACTCATTCAAGCACATACAAGTTCAGGAGTAGTTCAGTGACAAATACATGTACTTACAGAAGAATTATATACATATATATATATATATATATATATATATATATATATATACAGGTTGTCCTAGTAATGGTGAATAATCTTGTATGTACGTATTCGAACGGGAGGGAGGTTGCCTCGTTTCTCTAAAAAAAAATTCTACCCCGAACGATTCGCGCTCTACGCCATGTTTTATAAAATTCCGAAAATTCGTTCTTCTGTTCACATTTGTGGTCATCACGTCCACAGTTTAATGCCTAGATCGGATCTTTTTCTTTAAATGTGTTCCCTAATAATGATGTTCCTAAATTACCCTTAAAAGTTTTCAACTACTATGGGTAGTACTTTACACGACGGCACTAAACATAATTTTAAATTTTTTACTTTATTTATCTGATAAGTTTGAGCACCTGTGGTGAAAAAAAAAGTTACGGGATCTGTGTGGCCAACCATTTAAAAAGTTTGCCTACATCATGAGGATTCTAAAACATTAACATACTATGTACTTAATATCATTACTTATTTAGCTATAGCCGTTAATGTGTAAAAGTAGGCATTTCATTACAAAATTACAAAGTTATTGGCAGATAGTTTTTTTGACATTGCATGTCTTTATTAGGTAAAAAGTACAATTGTCGCCCTTGAAAATTTTACTTTACTACCTGCTCGCCTTGTTTGGACGAATTCTAAGATGTGTGAGCGAGACAAACAGTGAAACTTGACATGTTCTATTATGTACAGCTGTGAAAACATGGTTTGTACTGTTTTCCATTTGTTAAGGATGCGTAAATTAATCAAAATAACATGAGTTATATCCACTTTTTTATTTTAAATCATTTACAGAAAATGCTCGGACTGGCCTCCTCCGGCCTAAAATTCTTTCATAATTTTTGGTTGAAATAACCCTTGATGCTTCTGTGACGCGAAGTCTAAGTTCGTCGATTGTTTCAATTGTTTTTTTTTTAAATTGCTCCTTCAGGCATCCCCAATAAAAAAAATCTAATGGGTTAAGATCAGGTGATCTTGGTAGCCACAATAACGGCCCCATTCGGCCGATCCATCGGTCACGATGGGCTTCGTTTAAGTAACTCCTTACTTGGACAGCGTAATGTGCCGGACAACCATTATTTTGGAGCCGCTTCGCCGGATGGCTAGCAGCTCATCTTTTAATAAATGGGACAGTTCATTTTGTAGAAATTCTAAATAATTGGCCTCATTCATGTTACCCGGCAATTCATAGGGGCCTGTGATTCTTCCGTTTAGTGTTCCTGTCCAATAATTTATTTTAAATTGGTATTGCGACCTATCTTTTCTCATCAAATATGGGTTTGCTCGTTGCCAACTGTGCAGATTATGCAAGTTAAGGTACCCGTCTCTTTTACACGTTGACTTGTCGCTCTACAAAATTTTTCTAAAAAAACCCAGGATCGTCATCCATTCGCCTCAGCATTTCTCTACAAAAAGTAACTCGTGCTGGGTAGTCATGTTGTTAAAACGTTTGCACACGTGTAACATGATAAGAGTGAAGTCTCCATTGTTTGAAAATCCGATGTGCTGTAGAGTGCGATACTCCAGTGCGTCGTTCAATATCTAGCATCGAAATAAACGGATCTTTTTCAACCATATCATGGACAATTTGGTGTCATGTCAGGTATGGTCCTCTGCTACTGGCACTACCAAGGCCAGGCATTCTCCCCTCTGAATAAATGCAGTGCATTCTTTATTAGATCTCTTTCACGCTACATTCACCATAGATAAAATGCATGATGGCATACTCTTGGGGTGTGTACATTTCTCGTGACATGACACAGTCCTGTTGTTATGCACAAATCATGAGTCCAGTAGAATGCCGAGTTGTCACAATCATCACCATACAAACAAAATAGAATGCGAAATAGTAATTTGTAGCCAAGAGTCCGAAATAAGAGAGCACATGCGAAGTCGAAAAGGTCGATATACGCACTAACCATATTTAACCATAGCCAAACACGAATTCCAATCACGAATTCATACAATGTAGAATCTGAAGTTTTATCAGATTCCTAATCATCCTAAATACCAAGATTATATGTCGCCATACTTGTTAAATATAACAACAATCATTGAAAATCTTCGAAAAGGCGAAATCGTATTTCAATCATAAATAATTGATATATCAAAATTTTGTACAATTCTCAATAATAAAACTATCATCATCATCATTGCAGTCTATCTGAACTGCTGAATATGGTTCTCCCCTTAGATCACCTCATAAGGTGGAAATAGTGAAATATACCAAGGATCTCCTAAGTGTGTGCTGTTTGAGAATCCTTTTTACTCACATTAATTCTAAGCACTGTTTGTCTCGCTCACACAGCTTAGAATTCGTCCAAACAAGGCGAGCAGGTAGTAAAGTAAAATTTTCAAGGGCGACAGATATACTTTTACCTAATAAAGACATGCAATGTTAAAAAAAACTATCTGCCTTAGATTAATGATAGGTCTTCGCGCGCTCAGACTAGATACCGCCAGCGCTCTTGTAAAATGCGGCAACAAATACTACGCCGAAATCGGCGTACCCGAGCCAGTCGCGTTGCAGGCGATATGTGATGTGGACGTACTGAATATTTTATAAAATTTTGATCATAATCCGAAATAAAATACCAGTTTGCGTTATGAAACTGTGTAAAAATAATATTACAAGAAATAAGAAAGATACTGGGATCACAAACTATCAGTAAGTATCATACAATTTCGAAATTTCAACATAAAATAACACGAGCCATAAATAAGTTACAAAATATGAAAGATGCCATTCAGTGTTGCCGCGTATACAAAAATAAAGTTCCCCGTGGCTGAGATTTTTATGTGAATTTATTGTTACTAGATATTTTTTATAATATTTAACTTATTATAATATAACCTAATTCTATATTATTTAATGTTTATTTTTGTAGTATTGCTCAAATGACCTAATATTTATATGTTGTTTTATTAATTGTTATTTTTATTATTAAAACATTGGAGGGGGCACCTCACCACTGTTTTTGCTTTGTTATTTAAGCACTGATGAGCACCAGGTCTCGTCATTATGACACTCATGATGCACCAGGTAGCCCTTACCTGGATTCCGGATATTGATTAAAAAATAATAGGTAAGTTTTATTTTATGGTAAAACTCTCTATTATTTGTTATGTATCAATATCCGGAATCCATCTTGAGTGACGTGTTTGTTATCACCTGGTGCTAATAATTTGTTATAGTTATTAACGCTATAATGTGTAAGGTAAACAATAAAAGAATGATTGCAAGAGATACACAGCAAACAAAAATTATATATTATACCACAATTACATTATTTGATTATAAATGACAATAATTTTTGCTTTTATCAATTACAATAATAAATACAACGAATATATTTGCTCTATCAATCAATTAATGGCATCAAAATAATTTGATAAAGATACAGAATTATTTATGTCAATTTCCTTTAGTTGTTTTTTATAGTAATTTTGAAAAGTATGTACAGTTTTCCAATTACCAGTCTCAAGGATTTTATCTAGAGAAAAATTTTCTAACCAATTTAAGGAAGATACTGCTGATCTTACTGAACCAGGAGTAGCTTCAATACCCGCCTCTCTCAGAAGCGATTTTACCCACCCAGCAATTACAGTACGGGATGCTGGCTTAGCGTCACCTCTAGCTGTAATAAATAAATTATTTATAGCCTTTCTGCGATTTTTAGATATCTTTAGTAACTGTCTTATCCAGAAAATAATATTCAAATTTTTTTCAGGATGTTCTTTAAGCCTCCAACCAGACTGTCTATGATTAATGCTGTCCGTTTTGGAACCAAAAGCTGGCCATAAGATTATGCTACTTTGGTCGTCTATTAAACTGTTATTGTCAATATGTAACAGAGTGAGAGTGAGAGTAAAATTGTTCTGTAAGCAAGACAGAGCTCAGGGTGCAGAGCTCGGCGTTGAAAATCTGCTTGCCAAAACACCTTGTTCCATTTCGGGGCAATTAATATATATAGTCCGCTGGCTTGATTCAAATGGTTTAGGACTCTGGGAATAAGATTGGGTGGTGGGAATAACCATGCTAGTTTGTAGTGCCACTGGTGACAAAACGCGTTGTGGTGTTGTGCTTGCTTGTCCTGAATGTTCACTGAAACATACTTCGGGGTCACGTGAGTAGTACTCGACGCAAATAGGTCTATCTCCGGCGTGCCCCACATTCGAAATATTTTGGATGTCGCCGCTGTTGTTAGGTGCCACTCGGGGCAAGTCCTTTGGCGTGATAAGCCGTCCACTTCGACATTGAATCTGCCTGGAAAGTACTGGGCCTGAAGGTGTATATTGAATTTGTCTAGAAGTGCAAGTAGTTGTAGAGTTTGCTCGAGAAGCTTTTTGGACTTGCTTCCGCCTTCCTTGTTTATGTAAGACACCACTGTTCGATTGTCCGTCTGAAGAAGCACTTGTGAGTTCTGTAGCAGTTTTTGTTCGTGTGATATCGCTGCATGAACTGCGAACATTTCTTTTCTGTTTGCGTGCCAGGTTAGTTGCCGTTTTGTTCAGGTCCCTCCAATACTTATATCGGTTGTTAGAAGTTGAGTTAGTACTACATTCGTGTGTATCGATACAGATTGACCTACAGCTTGTAGCCACCATTCCATCTCCGATTGAACTGGTAGTGGAATACTCACTTGGCGATAAGCACTTTCTCCGATAAGGACATTGCATTGAGTTTTGTGTCCTATGTTATGCCGAGAAACTCGAGGCACTGTGTCGGAGTCAGCACGGACTTTTCGAAATTTATTGTCCAACCCAGTAACTGCATGATCTTTATCGTTAAAGATATATCTTCTTGTAGTTGTTGCATCGACTGGCTTGCCAATAGAAAATCGTCCAAATAAACTACACATCTGATGCCCCGATTCCTGAGAAACTCTGCTACCCAGTTTGTTATTGAGGCAAACGTTCTCGGCGCAGAGGAAAGGCCAAACGGTAAACAGGTCATCTGAAGCAGTTGGTGCTGGTTTGAATTGATGGGATAATTCAGCCTCAAATATCTTCGATGACGCCGAGCAATCGGAACGTGAAAGTAGGCTTGGCTTAGGTCTAATTTTGCCATTCAATCCTGATGCTGCAGAAAGGTGGGTACTCGAAAATGACTGAACAGTCTGAAGGGTTTCGTTTTGACGAACCTGTTCAGTTATTTCAAATTCAATATTGGACGGTAGCTGCCATCTGGTTTTGGCACCAAAAAGAATGCGGAAAGGAAGCTGGCACTCGGCTCCGCCTGTTCGAGTACTCCGGACTTTAACATACTTTGAATTTGGCGAGTCATATTTAAGGAAGTTTTGATCCTGTAACTCTGAATCACAATTGGATTTGGAAGTATTAGAGGTGGCTTGAGTTTGAATGGGATGTATGAGCCGTTTAATAGTCTGCATATTTGTTCCGGCGTGCCTAAATTGCTCCAAACACATTGAAATTGTTTTAGACAGCCGCCATGAAATTTTTGATGGTCATTTACGACGATCATCTTTAAAGGAAAAATGCGATTGTGATTTCTTTCCTCTTTGTCTATTTTGCCCGATTTATCTCGATTTGTTTGGATGGATAGGCGGGGTGCTCGTTTTCCTCTTTTCGAGGGATTGTTTCGATGAAAAAATGTATCATCAGCTTGTTTACTAGTCGATGGCTTTTGATTTTCATAAAATTCTTTTTGAGTACGAGGCATTGATCGGGATGAAGTGATTAATTTATCTGCCCCTCCAATTTTCTGAAGGTAGGTCTGTATGGAATCGTCGTTAAACAGAGTTTCTACGTTAGGAGGGATTTTTTGCAAAACCTCGCGATGATATTCTTCAGGAATTTGTCGAAGTAATGAACCACGGCGTAAGCTAATTAGATCCGCTCGTCTACCACAAACTATTTGAAACAAATCTTCAGTTACTTTGCTATATAATGATTCTTTAGAAAATAACTCTCCTATTTTATCAAATAATAAATTTGGAGTCAATGTTTGTCGAGAATCACTGGCCCAATCTACTAGTGCTTGTAATGCTCTTTGTAATTCCTCTTTTTGGCAAAGTAAGGAGTTGGTTAATCCGGCGAAAGAACGTTCTAGCAAATAAGATCGAGGATCATCGCGCAACATTGCAGTTTCAAATCGTTTTAACGAATCATTTACAGCAAGTTCGACAAAACCGGGGGTAGATAAATATTTCTTCTGGGCATCGATAAACCGTACAGCATACCAATCATCACAATTAAAACGCTGTAATTCTACTAATTTCTTTAAATGTATTTCATTTGCACGTGGATAAATGGGATCTTTTACCGTGGTACTCAAATCTGATAGCTTGAGCTGGTTTATTTTGTCCCCGGCTTCTGTTGTAGGTCGGTGCAAGTTAAGATTAAGTGAAGGGACTATTTTTTGGTTTTGGCATGAAACTTCACTAGATTTTGTAATAATATTAGTTAAAAAGGCCACTTGCTGGGATAAAAATTCTAAATGTTCTTTACTCACGGTTTGATCCATTCTCCTTTTCTTGTGTCTCCTTGTTTGACTGTAAACACTGCTTTTTGACGAATCACTGCCATCCAAACTCGACGATGAAGTACGCACACGTTTTTGAGAATTTAATAATGTAACTTCGTCGACACTTTGTTCCTCCATAATTTTTTCAGTAGGGTAGCTATTTTTAATTTTAGAAAAAAAAATTATACTTTTTGTGCTTACGAAAGGCTGACTTGTGAATGGCGCGAAAAACAACGCTATAATGACGAGACCTGGTGCTCATCACTGCTTAAATAACAAAGCAAAAACAGTGGTGAGGTGCCCCCTCCAGGCAGGTAAGGTAGCCAGAAGTGCTGACTTTAGGCGGAAAGACTAGTGCTTGACTCAAGATGGATTCCGGATATTGATACATAACAAATAATAAAAATAAAATTTTCGCTACACCATATAATATATAACTATTTCTTTAATAATTTGTGAATCTTAGTCAGACATTTAAATATAAAAATTAAATTGATATAAATGAGCCCTTATCATTTATATGCCATTTATTCAGAAGAAAAATCTATACATAATATACACAAATATATTGATACATTCGCTATTAATAAATTATTCATTTTTAAGTATTTCTGGTCTACAATTATAACTATGAACTAACTACTAAGCCATAGCATAAAATAATTTTTCCCGTTAATGGGGTAATAGTTAAGCTGCTGGCATATACAATTTTTTACGCACACTAGCATCCTTGCAATTGTCTTATACACACTAGAATATTGAGTTGCCGCAGTTACGGTGCTGTTTCTTTCAAGTAGCGCGGTATCTAGTCAGAGCGCGCGATGACCTATCATTAATCTATGCTATCTGCCAATAATTTTGTAATTTTGTAATGAAATATCTATTTTACACATTAACGGCTATAGTTCAGTAAATAATGATATTAAGCACATAGTATGCTAATGTTTTAGAATCCTCATGATGTAGGCAAACTTTTCAAATGGTTGGCCACACAGCTCCCATACGTTTTATTTTTTCACCGCAGGTGCTCAAACTTAACAGATAAATAAAGTAAAAAATTTAAACTTATATTTAGTGCCGTCTTGTAAAATACTACCCATAGTAGTTAAAACTTTTAAGGGTCATTTAGGAACGTCATTACCAGAGAACATATTAAAAGAAAAAAATCCGATCTAGGAATTAAACTGTGGCCGTTATGATCACAAATGTGAGCAGAAGTACGAATTTTCGGAATATTATAAAACATGGCGTAGAGCGCGAACCGTTCGGGGTAGAATTTTTTTTAAGGGAACCGAGACCACCTTCCCCCCCCCCCATACCAGATTATCCGCCATTACTGGAACATCCTGTGTATATATATAATATTAAGATAAAAATATGTTGTAAGAATGTACATCATCGTTGGAGCCACACGTAAGTGTGAGTAACGATCCGAGTGCGAGTCTTATCCGACGTCAGTCTGAGCGAGATTACACTGGCTCTCCAGCACCTTAAAAACCACAAAGCCCCAGGCGAGGATGGAATTACAGCGGAGCTTCTGAAAGCGGGTGGAAAACCGGTACTTGAAGTCCTTCAAAAGCTCTTTATCCGTCCTCCATTGTAGCATTACACCGGAGGCGTGGAGCAGAAGTGCGGTAGTCTTGTTCTTCAAGAAAGGTAACAACGCTCTCTTGAAGAACTACAGACCGATTTCCCTTCTGAGCCACGTCTACGTGCTGTTTTCGAGAGTCATCACGAATCGCTCGCAGTCTTGACGACTTTCAGCCTCCAGAATAAGCCGGTTTCCGAAAAGGCTTTAGCACCATAGACCACATACATACACTTCGGCAAATTGTATAGAACTCCGAGGAGTAAAATTTGCCACTATGTCTGGCGTATGTGGTCTATGAGAAAGCCTTTGATTCCGTCGAAATTTGGGCGGTGCTGCAGTCCCTTCAGCGGTGCCAAGTTGACTGTCGGTATATCGAAGTGCTGAAGTGTTTGTATAGTAGAGCTACGATGGCTATCCGAGTACAGAACCAGAGTACGAAACCTATCCAATTGCAGAGAGGTGTAAGACAGGATGCCTTTATATACCCGAAACTCTTCACCGCTTCATTGGAAGACGTTTTCAAGCTTCTGGACTGGAAAGGATACGGTACTAACATCAATGGCGAGTACATAACTCACCTTCGATTTGCCTACGATATAGTCCTTATGGCAGAATCGCTGGAGGACCTGAGCACTATGCTCAATGACCTCAATAGTGTTTCCCAACGGATAGGTCTTAAGATGAACATGGATAAAACAAAGATCATGTTTAATGTCCATTTCACACCTATGCCGGTAGTTGTTGGGAGTACTAAGCTCGAAGTTGTTGACGAGTATGTTTACCTGGGACAAATAGTCCGACTAGGTAAGTCCAACTTCGACCGAGAGGTCAATCGACGGATTCAACTCGGTTGGCCAGCGTTCGGGAAATTACGGCACATCTTCTCGTCAGGTATACCTCAAAACTTGAAAACGAGACTGTACAACAAGTGCGTGTTGCCAGTGATGACCTATGGTACTGAGACGTGGTCCTTCACTGCTGGTCGGATGAGGAAGCTCAAGGTCGCTCAGCGAGCTATGGAGAGGGCTATGCTTGGAGTTTCTCTGCGTAATAAACTTAGAAATGCGGATATCCGCATTAGAACCAGAGTGACCGATATAGCCCAACGGATTAGTAAGCTGAACTGGCAATGGGCCGGCCATATAGCTCGAAGAACCGACAACAGATGGGGAAAAAAGGTTCTGGAGTAGCGGCCTCGTACCGGCGAACGAAGTGTAGGGCGTCTCCTCACTAGATGAAGTGACGACCTGGTAAGATATGCTGGAAGTCGATGGATGCAGGTGGCTAAGGGCCATGCTTTGTGGCATTCCTTGGGGGAGGCGTATGTTCATCAGTGGACTTGTAAAGGGCTGTAATGATGATAATGATGAAGAATATACAACCCCCGGAGGTTTACCCAATACACAAGAGAGTTAGAGTTTTCATAAAAGAAGTCCTGCCTAAAATATATCAGAAATCACATTTTACTAAGACAATCCGGTCAAGGATGTGGAATGGGTACATTTACACAGACGCTTCTAAGTGACAATTTTTTTAATTTATTTATACAAGCAAGCAAGAATTACACGCTTTAATTCCTCCCTCTCCTTTCCACCATCGGACAACCAGGCGGTCGGCAGGTCTTCACCCCTTTGTTGTCGATATTCCACGCATTAGAACTAAAAGGTTTGCTTTGTCTTTTGTAATGCGTACAGCAAAGGAGTGGAATAATCTTTCCGTCCGAATACAATCTGGGCGTCTTCAAGGCAAGAGTGAATAGGCTTTTGTTACGCTAAGACAGTGCTATTTACCATCTAAGGCTGCACCACCACTTACCACCAGGTGGCATTATAGTCAAGCACTGACTTATAATAACTTAAAAAAAAAAACAAAATAAATGTACTCTTTATCTACTCCACTTCAAATTCATAGCAAAACAATTAACAACATTTTTAATCCAGCTTCATACCCATGCTTAGAAACTTATATAATTTTTAATGCTACTGTTTTGTTCGTTTATTAGCCCGTAAAAGTCAACTGCTGGATTGATTTAATAATCACGCTTGGCTTACGGATTGACGATCGCAGTACCCGACGTTTCGCACATATGACGCTGCTTTTCATCTTCCGTCTGGTAATTTAACGCTAAGCGTTTGACGAGTTGGCTACCGTCATCTATCCGAAGCCATATCATCAACAACAACATTATCTCGATATCATGAAAACGATGAAGATGATAACGAGAATGTAATTAATACTGTTTTTCTGTCGGAAATGATAAGATCTTTTAGGCATGTCCTATAGACGCCTCTTACGACAATGATGTTATGAAATAAGTTTATGAATTTTCTTACCCTATAATGTGTAAGCAATACAATGTGGCATCTTTACAGTGAGGAAATAATATAAGCAATTAAAATTAATAATATTGTAATTTATGTTGATTCACAACTTATTTCATTTTCATCTATTTATTTTCGCTAAATTACACAACGTAATGCTACAGTCTATATTTACTAATCTTCCACATTAAATTTAATTTTAAAAAAAAGTAATTTATTTTAAGGATTCTTATGTATTAATAATTTCTATATCAAATTTGTACAATATCCATTATGTTTTTTTTACATCATTTTAAGCCATAATTTGTTCGCCAAAGAGTGCTGTACTATACTATATTGTCCAATACCCAATCTACAGAGAAAAATCGTGTTTAAAGTTTAAAGTATCGGCTTCGCGTTCAATGGTTTGAACATTATACCAAGGACTCAAAATACTATGAGAAGCCACGGCACCACGTATCTGTATCGAGTACCTACTTCAATTATTAAAATATATCGGTAAGAAATCGCTCTTACCGAACTTTATTTCTCAGTTAAAAATATGTTTTACTCAAAATTACTTAAATATAATCTGCATTAATCAAAAATAAAACCCATACACAAGAAAAATCTAAATCTCAAGTACTCGGTATTGATTGTTAAAGCCTTCGACACCTTCGTTTTGTTGATTGATTCGATGATTTGTTTTGTTTGATTTCAACTACGACGAAATTTTCCGGATGCTTTCAACAAAGCTGTAATTTCTATGAACGAGTATAATCCGGATTTCAGTAGTGTACACGCTCACACACACAGACACTGCATCTGATATCTAGAAACTCGGAGCTATCTAACATAACCAATTGTTAATGTGGGTTTATATATTCATCATCGCTTATATCTAAATATTCTCTTAAACTTAATAAAGCTTAATAAAGCCGTCGAAATAGTGTCACTGCAGCAGCCGAAGCCATTATTAAAGACGAAGGATTTAAGTATGCTCCACCGCTAATTTTGCAATTATTCTCTGTGTTGTTGAAATATATAAATGGTGTGCCTTGAAGACTGTAGTTAGCAATGGCTTGATCCATTTTCACAGCATCAGTGTCTTTGATGTGAGGTGTCCTGGTGAGCTTCCAAATTTCATCTGAAAAAAAAACAAAACCAAAAACATCAATTATTGCACGTGGTCACGTTTTACGTACTATATTTTACGGCTTTTATTAATTCATATTTTTAATTTCAGTCTATTCAAAATTTCTAACAAGAAATGTATATAATAATAAAAATATTCAAATGTTAATAAAATAAAAATTAAGTAAATTGCAGGTACATTGCATATTTTTGTAACAACAAGTGGTAAATTTCAAATTTTGGACGATCGACTTCAATATGAATATAATTTATTGTTGCCTTTTAAAAACCGCTCGACCGATTTTAGGTTATGGACCACCTGGAAGTATATCCTTTGAAACAAAAAAATAATTTTCCAAATCGATTCAGGCGTCTTCGAGTAATCGGTGAACATACATAAAAAAAAAATATTCCGACGAAAAGAATTGAATTGAAAAGAAGAATTGAAGAATTTTAATTTGAATTTGAATTAAATACATTTATATCATTTTTCGAATTATTTGTCTGTCTGTTTGTTTATTTGTTTATGAACGCATCACGTCTAAAGTGCTAATATTTTTTCAAAATATTCGTGAAGAAAACTGTAAAGCGTATCTTCAAGTAACATTCAAACATCAACAAAAAACAGTCTTTGTTTTTTATTAAATCGGTTCATGCTATCAAAAGTTATTGATGGTTATTTCAAAAGGGTAGGTACGAATTTGTTCAATGGTGGTATTGAGTCGTTATGTGCATTTCAATCTAATTTCAGAAATGGTTATTAAATTATGTAAAATTAATTTCTTTAATGATATACATACTTATACATATAAGACATTGATTAATTTCATACAAAAATCACGTAATACTGTCTTAGTTAAGGCCTGTTTTCACTTTGATTAGTGCGAGTGCAGGTGATTAGTTTTGCGGTTGATTAGTGCAGGTGTGTAGTGTAAGTAGTGTCCAATTCTGTTTAGTGGTTGTGTTTAGTAAATTCAGTTGTTAGCAGTCGACCAGGAAGTATGGACATTTTTTTTTAACAGAAGCGAGCGTCCGATGCTAAACGCTAAACACTTAGCACTGCTGTCCAAACGTGTTTAGTGGCAGGCATGCTGCGAGTAAGGGGAAAGGCATGGCGCGCGGGGTGTGATACTCGCAGTCCACTCGCAAAAAAATAGAACACGCTTCTAATCACTTTACTACACAGGTTATTAATCACTTGCACTAATCAATCGCTATTCACACGTGTTTACTCCTAAACACTATGCACCTGCATTAATCACCTGCACTAATCACTAATCAAAGTGAAAACAGGCCTTTAGAAAAAGTAATAGTACAATAGTTAACCATCGTCATCGACAAATGGTGTTATGCAAATGTAATGCAAAGAGACGGGTTGTGTTTTTCTTTCCTCTTGGTAATTGCTGTTGATTTTGTATATATTATAGGCGGAATAAATTATATACCAATGTAAACTTTATTATATATTCCTTAAAAATATTTAGTATTTTTTTTATTTGAAAGGTGACCGAATTTTCTTAGCCATAATTACAAATAATATTTTCAGCCGTTTCTTTTTGTTTCGGAGTTTTTTTTTAATTTTCAATTTAAGTTATACTGCTGATTTTCTATGTGCTCGTCTATATATAATACCGTGTTAAAACCACCATGTCTGAGAAATTATAATAATATATTCAAGGACATGTAAATTTAACCTACTTTTTGCGGACTACGAGGACCAGTGCATAAAACTTCACCTTCTGGCTTAAACGTACAATAGTCAGTTTGAAAATCCCAAGTTTGAAATCGATCGTCCGAATATATTGTTCCAACTTCCAACTTTTCGTACTAATTAGAAGAGTAACAGTTTTACCTCATGAGCTTTAAAGTTGTTCTTTAATTATTTTAAAAACAAAGATTCCTACTTATTCTGCAACAGTACTGCAAGAATAAAATTTAATCTTATAATAGATCTTGTGTCTGAGTAACCATCTAATCTAATATATAAAAATAGTTTTTGTTTGTTCGTATTTTATGCGCTGTCATACCGTAAAACTTTGTCAACTTATTGCTTGCGCACTTGTCCGAAGGTATCTTGTGTATTTTTTTTTAATAAAAAATACTAGTAATGCTATTAAACTTTACTAATATTCCCTTTAACCCCTTCTGGTAAGTTTAAAATGCCTGTGTTAGAAGTGGTTCACGACAGTAGTCGAATGGCGGATTCGAACCCACTACCTTTCGAGTTTGCAGTCCGCGCCCTTTTTTTTGCGGATGGAAAATCATCAAATGACGCCTTTCGCTCTGGGTGGAGCGGAAGGGAGTGTCAGACTTTTACTGACTAAAAACCATCCGTGTTCCTTCAGTGCCCTTACGGTCCGGAGCCGCGGTATCTCTTTCGAACAGCCCGCAGCCCCGGCAGGCGTCGGCCCTTGCGGGCCCCTTCACGCTGCTGACAGCTCTTTGAGGCGCGCGTGGGACAAAACGCGCCGTCGACACGGCCTGTCGTCGTTAGACGGACGGACGGCGAGCTACCCATTGCTCGCCGTCCACAGGCCCGCGCCCTGCCATTAGGCTACTGACGCTTCTAAGGTTATAGGTATAGTACAATTAATTTACAGTAGGCTTGGCCCATGTCGTACCGAAAAATTTATTTGAAAGTTATATATCATTCAACTTCAGTAAATTTATTATCATACGTAATTAAACAATATACCTAACTCTTCCTAATTTAAAATGATATTTCCACAATTATTACTTCTATGCCAGCAACTCACCGAGTACCAGCTAGTTTGTTATAAAATATTTTCTCTCTATATGTGAAATCTTTTTATTGACATAATATTACATAACTTTATACCCTAATGTAAATGTAATAAGTTCTAAGAAAATAAGTGCATAAAGTATATAAAAAACAAAACGGATTAATTTCACTTCTGAAAGCGATGCTACGACATTGTATTGTATAAGACAGTGTATCGAAGTATTTTAGCCCCGAAGTCAGATCCTATTGTGTGGAAATTATTTTATTCTCTTTGTTTTAGAAGTCAGCTTTTATTTTACAAAGTTTAATTATTTGATCTTTTTAAATGGACTTAATGAGTATCACAAATTAAAGAAAACAATTCTAATGTCATGTATATAGTTACATATTAAAAATTTCATCCCCTGTTTTTTCATTCTTATTTTATTGTTCCACTCCTGGTCTTAATAGGTTATACACCTATTTAATAAAAGAAGAATTATTAAAATTGGATAAGCCGTTTCCGAGAAATCGAAGTACATACAAAAAAAATATTCGCCTGGAATTAAAAATCTACTCGGCCGAGTACGAAACTCGGTTAGAAAAATGTTGTGTGAAGTCCACCAACACGCAATGTGTGCGTTGGTATATTCTCTGTTTTAAATCCATAGGAATAAGATCTATGTATAGCAATAGAAAAATAACAGAATTTATATTCCTTTCAATTTATTTACCGAAAATGTATTGTGGTAATTAACCCGCATTTAGCAGATATTTTATCTTTGTAACACACTCACATAAATGAGTAGAAGCCGCTGCTCAGTGGGACATTATTGGCTATAACTTTTACCTATGTAAATAATGTTTAAATATAATCAGAGGTAAGAACTAATAAACACAAAAACCATTAAAAATATTACGACATTATTTGAGCGTTAAATGTTTTTTTAAATGTCATTAAAGTAAATAAATTGTTAATTAGATATTAACAGCCTATATAAATATTCTGATAAGTGTTAATTAACACTTTTTAAATCTTTCATGATATAGTATTTAGTTAATATTATTCATTGTCGTAAACATTAAATTTTGACGTGTTTAAGGTCTCTCTCTGAAGGTCTGCAGGGCAACAAATTATTGAGCCAGAATTTAGTACAAATTGTTCGCTAATTGTGTACTGTATGACAAATTATGTTACATTAGATAAGCGGAAAACATAACAATAAGCTTTGCCTAGAATTGTATTTATAAAAAACATTAATTTGTCATAGAAATTGCAAAATTTTGTAAATAAAGTTTAGTGCTAATTGAGTGCTGATTTAATGGCGCAAAATGAAATGTGAAGTTCCGTTAAATAATTGGAAAATCGATACAATACTGGCTTTATTATGTTAACATTATGCATTATGCGTTTATTTTACGCTTAAATTTAAGTGCTAATTTTAATGCTGAAGTAGTTACGAAAAACACATACAAAATTTTATGCACAAAATGTTTGTTTGTCCTGCAATAAATACCTGCTTCTATATGAATGCAAACTAAAGAAAATTTTCTGACGTAAATTTATATGTGTACTAACTTAGCACTCATTTACTACTAAATTCTAACTAAACAATTTGAGATTATGCTTATCTTCGCATGCTTAGCTTAACAGACGTGTATAATTTATCTTTTGAGACCTGTGGTCAGTTGTGGAACGCAAAGGCTGTAATTTATCATCAAGCCAGATAACCGTTATGATCTATTACCGTTTTGAGCGAAATAATAGCACTAAATCTTTTAAGAACTACAAAAACTATTTTTTAAGCCTTGTTGCATCAGTTCTCTACGCAAAGGTTGCCGGGAAGAGATCATTTTCAGAGTGATATGCCTGTTGTATGTATGCTTGAAATTTTACTATATTCGTGTTCTCGATTTCTCTATATTATAACCTCCTGTTGGATTCGAATGTTTCTTTTAAAACCTTTAACTTGGAATTACTAATTTATTTTTAAGGTGATTTCAGGAAACAACATTTACTTAATAGGGCCTCTTTTGAAAAAAAATTTATTGTTTCATTCAAAGTTAAGACAATTTCATAAAAAACAATTAATTTTCTGCATCGATGATGGTCAGATGCAGTGAAACGTAAAACCTCGTGATTAGTCTCAAATGTCAACAACTTCTTCATTGCTTTTTTTTTTTCAGGAAATTAATGAACAAAATTATGCTTGTAAATACATTTTAAAGTACTTATGAGCGTGTTTTATTTTAAATATAATTTCATAGTTATAATAATATTAATTTGTTACAATAATACGGAGATGCTTAATGCCGAGCTCGATGCCTCTATATTCCATTATTCAAAATATTGCACGCCTCATAACGCGAAGCATTATATATACATAGGTGTGTTCTTCTCATCTCATCTTCTACATCAAGGTCAAGCAATTTTGTATTTTTAAAATGCTTCTATAATAACCATATTGCACTTATACGATAGTATGAGTAGCCTTAAATCAAGAAAACACTAATTAATCCATCTTATATTTTCTAAAAAATATTTTATATTACTACTTTGGAAAAAAAAACGGTTTCAAAAAATTTTACGTGGCCGTGCGGAAGTTGATTTTGTATGCGGTCACGATAACTCCCGAAAAAATTGACGTATCGAGACCGGGTTTTTTTTATTAGTTTCAAATTTACATCAACTGGTTTTCTATTTTATAGCCTAGTATGCGTAGTTTGTTAATAAAATGATTGAGCATCTGATAGACATATGACAAATGTACGACACAGCCTACATATATCAATTTTATACTTTGTGTTATTGATTTATTTTGGTAAACATTTTTATTTTCCCCCTGTAGGTACACACCCTAATAAAATAATAGAGCGCTAAATTTAATACACGTAAATAATATATTTTAAAAATCAGGAATAGAATTGTTTTTTTATAAAAATTAAATAAAACGCTCATGAGGCGTGCGCTTTTGGAATTTTCAAATTATCTAATATTATATACCGCAATAGACTGTTTTTAGAATAATTATTAAAAATCACGATTGAGCCGTTCTATAATTTGCTTTCGTTTGAATATTCATGTTATAGCCGATAAGGACAATATTTTTCAATATCTTGCTTATTTATTTAAGTTGCTATTAAAATGATATAATATTTATTTACACTTTCAAATACAGGTAACATAACATACGTAATAAAAACACTCCACATAAAGTTGTCTCACGATAACACTCTACGTTATAAGTATAATATTACTCATATTAAAACATAGCAATTTACCGCCGTGTAGTAGAAACTAGGAGAAAACACTACGCCATATATTATCCCGTGTGTCGCAAGAGGTGAAAGATGGAAATAAAACAGAAGAATAATCCTAATAACAAACAAAAATACCAAAAAACTGCAGTTCAAAACCCAAATGCCCAGTATGGCAACTATCTGAAATATCCAGAAGGCAATTTATGGGGAGTGCTTATATTCTACCAGTGAACTACTGATAGGTTGTAATGATTGAATGAAGAATGAAGGAATGATGTTACCTATGTAAAATTTTTGGTACCTTGTTGGGATAATAAAGTTATTTTAGTACTATTTTAGAATGGTAAAAAAATAGGTGAAAAATTACAAAGAAAGTGTTTCATCCTGACGTCAAGACTAGTAGTGAATAGTTTTTCTCATTCTCAAGATTTGGTACCAAAATAATACTTATTGAAAGTGACTCTTTTGTTTTATTACCACTGGTTCGAAAAAAAACTCTGCCTTGGGAAGAACCAGAAGGAAACCCAGCTGGACTCTTTTTTATAAATAACGGCTTACAATCATGTATGTTACACAATAAACCACACAAAACAAATTATAAATAGCTTGGTAGCGATCATCTCATTCCCAGGGGTTATTATCATCCATAAATTCTATAATATTATAATAAACCTTTTAATACAAACCTTGTTTAATAAAGTTTTTGAACTCTGAGCAAATCAAATTTTGTATATTTTCTGGGATTTTGTTGTAAAAGCGTATAAATCGCCTCAAGAATGAATTACTAACTAGGTGGAATCGAGTAACTGGTACTACTAGTTTGCGTCTGTTCCAAGTATTTACAGAATGAAAATCACTTATTTTTGTACGCATATTATACTTCATAAATGTATTGAGAGGCCAAAGTTAATACATTAATTTCCTTAAATTTTTGTCGCAGCGAGTCTTTAGTAAAATGCTCTTGTGTAAAACAAATACTCGTATAATTTCAGTGTCAGACGCGTATCCCCATAGCAAAGTAACATACGACATTATGTTATGGAAATAGCTGAAGTAAACTAGTCTAGCTGTTACAACACTGGTAAGATTTCCAATCTTTTTAACGGCGTATGCTGCAGAATTAAGTCTGCTTGCTAGTTTTGACATATGTGGGCTCTATTGAAGCTTCGTGTCTAGTGTGATTCCAAGAAAAATGGTGGTATCGACAAAACTCACTTCCTCCTCATTAAAAATTACCTACTCTTAGTGTCATTTAAATGCAAATTATTAACATTGAACCAATTTACTAATTTAGATATAGCATTATTTACTTCGTCATATTTTTGTAATCGTCGTTTTAATTTGAAAATTGAAGTGTCATCAGCAAATAATACCACAACATGGTTATACCCTACTATGTAAGATAAGTCATTAAGAAGAAAGAAAGAAAGAAAGAAAGGTTTATTCTCCAAAATGACGCCATCACAGATAATATAAAAAAGAAACACATAATTTACAAATAATATTGGCTATACAATACAAATTACAATATACTACATATTACAAACTATACAATACCAATACTCATATGTGTCAAGGCGTCATCTGGGAACAGGAGCACACTCAGCATAATGCCATGAATTTTTTTTTTCTCTCCATGGCGCTGATTTTCAGTGTGTCCAACCAGTGACTTACCGAAATCAGTGCTATACGTATACTCATGACAGAATTATGCACAACAAGGGGGAAAGAAACAGTAACTATCTTAAGTCAGAGGGAGAGAGTAGAGTTCAAGGTCGAATGCCACTTCGACACAGCACGTCCCGTTTATGTTGCTTTCAGACGCTCTTAGAAGGGCTATACGAACACTCAAAAGGGGAGATTATTAAAATACTATAATGGGCTATATACTACAAAAGGGAAATTATTAAAATACTATAAAGTGCTATATAATAAAATGACCAGATAATTAGTAAAAAAAATATGTAATTATTGAAGAATATAAAAGTATATAAGAAAAAAAAACCGCATTCAAAAGGACGATTTTAATGCTCCGTTGTTAATAATCTATGACGATGAGGTACGTAATCGTGCAAAGCGTTATAAACTTTGACCAAAGTTAATCTGACTTTGCAGTAATTGTGTTCTATATTTATTTTTAAATGTGTGTACTGCTTTCAGATTTCGCAAAGGAGGCGGTATATCGTTCCAGCACTTGGATGCGGCGTATTTGAAACTTCCTCGGAAAGCGTGAGTTCGGTGACGAGGCACGACGAGAGTATTCCCTCTAGTGCGTGTATTGTAAGTTTTTACATCACGTGACCATATGAGTTTGTCAGCAAGATAAGGAGGTGTTTTATTTTTTAATACCCCGAATAGGAGAGTTGCCATGTGTAGTTTTCTGCGATATTCCATTTTTAACATTTTGGCATTGTTAATGTAAGGGGTAACGTGCGTGCGGGGCGGTATTGTAAAACTAAATCTTGCACATGCATTTTGAACACGTTGCACTAGACGTCGCGACCGCGCTAAAAGTCTCGGGCCATATACAATGTCCATATAATTAAATTTCGAAAGGACAAGAGTGTCACACAATTTTACCCGAATATCCGAATTTAAAAACTCCCTTATTTGATAAAGAACCTTAAGTCTATAAAAGCAGTTTCTGCTAGTACTTAGTATGTGGTTCTCAAACTGTAGTTTGTCATCCATTAGTAAGCCCAGATTGCGAATCTCATTTACACGTTCTACGATTTCCCCTCGAATTTGGATGCATGCCCCTCTTTCTGATATATTTTTTATTTGATTTTTAGAACCCATAAATAGTAGTTTAGATTTAGTTCCGTTTAGTACAAGGCAGTTTGAGTCGCACCACGCGGCTATACTTTCGAGGTCTTCGTTGATTTTATTAACGACTTCTTGAGTATCACGCGGATTACATGACATGTAGACTTGCAGATCATCTGCGTATAAATGATATTTACAGTGCTTAATGTTTTTTACTAAGTCGGCACTGTAAACTGAAAACAATATTGGAGCCAGGTTCGATCCCTGGGGCGCACCGGCTTTGATTTTTTTTTTTGATTGCGAACGTATTAATGTTCCTCGGTCATCGCTCAGTTCTACAGTTTGTAGTCGGTTTTTAAAATAACTATCGAACCATTGTACTGCGCTGCTACTGAATCCATAGTAATGAAGCTTTGATAAGAGAAGGGATACATTTATACAGTCAAATGCACGAGAAAAATCTAGTAATACTAGTATTGTGCCTTTTCCTTCATCTTGAGCGGTTAGTACATCGTCAGTAAGTTGAGCTAGGGCTGTCGTGGTGCTATGGTTCTTACGAAATCCCGACTGCATTTCCGGTAGAATTTTTTTTCTATCTAAATACATGGTTAGCTGTTCTGCGTCAATTTTTTCAATAATTTTAGAGACACAGGGGAGAATACTGATGGGCCGAAGGTCTTTTTCAGACAAAGGATTTGAGTTCTTAGGTATGGGTTTGACTAACGCATGTTGCCATAATGTCGGATAGGTGTTAGAGTTAATGGATTTGTTCACCATAGCAGTAATAGTTGGTAGTGTTTTCGGAAGGGTCATACGGAGCATATCGAGAGAAATCCCATCAATGCCTATGGCTTTAGATTTTAAACTTTTAATGAATTTTAGTACCTCTAGTTCATTTACCTCCTTTATCTCAAATATGTCATTAACGCAGCAGTGGAACTCAAAGTACGTTAAATATGACAACGAGACGTTTCTATTTCCAGGCACGTTTAAAAAATAGTCGTTTATTTTATTTGGATCATTAAACAAGTCTATCGGGATATTGTGTTTTGGTTTTATCTTAACATTGGACTTTATATGTTTCCACATTGAAATGGGATTATTTATATTACGATTAACATAAAAATTATAGTAGGCTTGTTTTTCTCTATATATTGCTTTATTGACGCAGATTTTTAGATCTTTATAGTATTTAATATGTATGTCGTTTTTACTTTTTCTCATTTTAATGTATGCGTCATCTCGTTTTTTCATCATCAATTTTATATTAAAGGTTAGCCACGGGAATTGCTGATGTTTAATCGTTTTTTTTCTAAGAGGCGCGTGAATTTCGAATAGTGTAAGTATGGCTGTGTTAAATAGCACTACCTGATTATTTACATCCGCGATACTCTCAATTTCTTTCCAATTTATTGATGTAAGGTCCTTATGAAAGTCTCCCTCGTCTATGTCAGAGATTCTCCTACTCATTATTGTTATCATGTCATTAATGTTTACAAGAAACAGAAAGGGGCCAAGAATTGAGCCTTGAGGCACGCCAATTTGTACTATCGACCCGGAAGAGCTCATACCATTAATGACAACAAAAATACCTAAATATATAGATCATCGACTTTCACTTTTTTCTTTGAAGTAATATGGCGTCTGGTTATCGCCATATTGAATTCTAATTCATTATCATGATCATCATTACAGCCCTTCACAAGTCCACAGCTGAACATAGGCCTCTCCCAAGGGATGCCACAAAACACGGTCATTTTTGAATTTAATTGCTATAATGTAAAGACATTACAGTAAATAAAATTAAACTAATGTCATTTTTTTATAGGATAGGGTTTTTTTATAGGATAGGGGACAAACGAGCACACAGTCCACCTGATGGTAAGTGGTATCTGTGGCCCATAGACATCTACATCTACCCTCGTTTGCGAATCAAAATGCAGATGCGTTGTCACCCATGACGACTAAGATGGAATGCCTCTTTGCCAGTAAAAAGGGTCTCCGGTTCTCTACACTCACCATACGAAACACAGCAGCATTAAGCTGCTATTTTAGGCTGGTATTCTGTGAGAGCGTGGTCATTCCCCGGTCGAGCCGACCCATTCGTGCTACAACTATACCAGAAATATAGCTGCAGCATGGCTCTACCACGTACAAAAAAAATAACACTAAAGTAAAAAATGTCACTAAATAGTGACACTTACAATATTAAAACAAATCGATTGACGAAAGAATCATCAAGATCGGCCCACACGCTTGGTCTCTAGATTGCAACAAAGGAACTAACATTCATATATAGGCTGATAAACACATTATCCTCCGCAGTGGAGAAAAAATCAAAACGGTACACGTAAAATAATAATTGTAACGTCATCATATTAACTTCAAAGCTGAAAACTATTCGTAGGCTTAGGCTGGTATTCAGAGATAATCTCGAATCAAACTTAACAATGTCAAATTTTGTGTAACATAATATGGTCTAGAAAATCTTTACGAGAAAGTCTGAACTTGTGGTGGTCAAAATTTAACCTAATAGAATTTTAATAAAAAAATAAAACTGCAAAGGAGTATGGTGTCAGAAGATGGTAATTGACTACCATTATCTACGAATAACTGCAACAACTGATGAATTGCAGTGCATTACATTAGTGTTAGTCCCACCGCATGCATTTGGGAATCCGTCTATTCAGTTGCCTGTATAAGTGACTGACATAGCCCAATGGATTAGTAAGCATAACTGGTAATGCGTCAGCCGTATAACTCGAAGAACCGACAACCGATCGGGAAAAAAGGTTCTCGAGTGGTAGCCTTGTACCGGCAGGCGAAGTGTAAGGCGTCCCCCCACTAAATGGAGTGATGACCCGATAACACATCAGGCTCTGTACCATTCTTTGTGGTATTCCTTGGGGAAGGCCTATGTTCAGCAGTGGCCTTGTGAAGGGCTGTAATGATGATGATGATGATGATATTAATGTTATTTCGATTTAATATTTATTTGTTTCAGTCTCAGAATAGAAAGAAATAAATGAGAGACAACAATAACAAAACAAATCTGTTTGGTAGGATTCTTTCTTTGCCTAGCTGTCCGTCTTGGCAGATACCCACCCTCTTCTCAGCCTCTCTATCTATCTCTGCCACCAAATACCAGTAGAGAGCCAATATAATTACAGGACACGAGACATTCCATCTTATTCCTTAGATGTGACATCGGATTTGTAACCTTCTTTGTTTGAAATTGATTTCTAGTGGCCATGTAATACAGTAGACACTTACTATCAGGTGGACCGTAAGGTTTCAATGCAGTGTAAAAAGTCAACACAATAGAAAAATGAACAGAGGTTAAGAAAAAAGTACTCTTGGTTTGAATTTAAAATAAAGAATAGATAATACTTACAAGTGCTATTCATACCATCGATACTACCATAGCAAGCAAAAATAACAACATAATGTTCGTAATCCACATCCAGGAAAGAATATTTTTCCGTTTTCTGGTCTGAAAATAAACAATACAGCAATATAATACGCGTGCTATTGAAGGTGCAGTCATTTTGAGTCCCAGCTCTCAAAGTTTATAACAATACTATACTCGTACAAATTAGTCTCAGGTTAAACTCGCAGTGAAAAAACACGTTTATATTCAACATAGTTTTACAATACAATCAAAAATACATAACAATATATTTTATCAAATATAGAGTAAAAACAAAAGACGGTCTTAATATTGCTATATAGAAATTTCATCCAAACAACCCATGGCAATTTAGGTATATACTACATAGACGTAATAAGTTTTAATTAGGGTTGTTACAGAAATTATATATGTGAGCTGGATACGGAAATGGAATACAATAAAAAAATATATGGGTTATAGTTCCGGAAACGGATATATTGGAAATCCGACTGTTTGAGATTTGTTAGCAGTTATTGATTTTTTTAAAGAATTAGAGTTTAATTTTGATAATGGTTAAAAAACGCTTTAAGATTTGTAGTAAATTAATTATACCAAACTGCAATTCATCAAATCTGCAAAATATTATTTAAATGAATTTTCTGAAGTTATTTTTTAAAAAAAAACTTTCGACATTATCTGGTATATTTATTTCGCAATCGGCAATTTTTATTTTTTATTTGCCAGAGGTTAGTTCTTTATCAAAATAAAAAAAATCACACAAAATCAATTAAACGGGTACACTTTCTGTCAAAATTGTGCCACCTGCACTGAATGACTTGAAATATAATATGTCATATGTATTTTTTTGATCCCTAACACAGGCAGAATATATATATATATATATATATATGTGTGTGTGTGTGTGTGTGTGTGTATATATATACCTTAATGCATCATAAATTATTATCATTAATACAATACGGATAGTTTGGTAGACTTCGAATTAACAGGGCTGGTTCTTTTCTCGTCTAAATATAAAGATACCGCGGCACTTTTAAAGCGGGATGGGTAGTAGGCTGTTTGATAATTTTTCTTCTTAATTTCTTTTTTTTTCTAGATCTCGACTACAGCGCCACCTCCGGGCCAAATTGTGAATCTTTAACATCCACTCAAACACATACAAATTCGTCAAAATCGATGCAGCCGTTTATGAGGAGTTCAGTGATAAACACACGTAGAAGAATTATATATATACATATAAGTCCGCCATAAGTATGTTTTTTTTTTGTGTATAAAAATTAAAATAAATAAAATACTATATATATGTCACAATTTAAAATTAAATTAAATTATAAATTACCGGTATATGTGACCATTAGCAAATCACCAGTACCGTTGCTGTCCACCGTGAGGGCCACTGAGCCATTGTAGTAGCTGAAGGTATTATTAGAAATCCAACTAATTGAAACATCGGTAGTATTGTCATTCTTGTGATTGAACAGAACCATAGCGCAGTCGCCTTGAATGTCAAGGTCAGTTGCTACCGCCGCTACATACCACTTGCCATCCAGCTGTCGATTAGAACAATAATAAAAATAGATTAGTATTTTCGTAGCGTCAGTAGAAAGGTCGTGAGTTAGAATCCACGATTCGACTACCACTTCTAACACAAGCATTTTAAGCTTACGAGAAGTGGTTTAAGGGAATATTAGTCATGTTTAATAGCATTACTAGTATTTAAAAAAATAGATTATATAATTGTTATTTTAAAAGCTGGGCACTGTCTGTTCTTAATTATTGAGATGGTAAGTTATTTACTAAATAGATTAAATTAGAAACAAGTGGCAAAATTATTTTTTACAACCATCTTCAATATAAATAAAATGAGAACATCATCAATTTAATCGAAGTCAATTAAATACGCATTATTAAGGATAACTCAAAAACTACTAGTCAAATCTGGATCAAATTTATATGTGACCACATAAGAAGCACCATCTTTCAAATTAAAAAAAAAGTCATCAAAAACGGTTCATCTAGAAAAAAGTTCTGAGGTAACACACATGAAAAAACAAAGGCAGTCATAAGGACTGCTGACAGAAGTGAATACTCAATGATATATGCATATACATGTACAGAAGTTGTTATACTACTTATGAGACATGCTCGTCGAGATCGAGGTCATCGGTGACGCGAACCCAAAGTTTGTCCCCTACAGAAAATCGCTGACCGCGGTAAAAAAGTTTCAACTTCAATACAGTCGAATCGAATACTATCAAAAAACTAATAAATTAGTTTAAAATAGCTGCTAAAAGGCAATCACATTATGTTAATTAATGTAAGTTGAAGGTCACATTGGGTTTCTGCATCGACTAAACATCAGGTTACATTAAATAATTTAAAATTAAAAATTTTGTACAACCGACTTCAATATAAATTATTAAGAATAACCCAAAAACTTTGATCAGACCTTGATCAAATTTACATGATACCACCATTGTGCGCACCAACTTTCAAGAAAAAACCATCGAAATCGGTTCACCCAGAAAGAAGTTATGAGGTACACATAAAAATATATATAGTTGAATTGAGTACCTCCTCCTGTTTGAAGTCGGTAGAAAATAGAAATAGTGCAAAAATTGTTTTGATAATTATATTTTATTATTTAAAGATAAAAATATTTGTTATTTAATTAATTGAAATATAATATAAATATTCAATTTTGTGATAGCTTCGATTTCAAATATCTTTAATTTTTAAAGTCAGTTAAATTATAATACAAATCACTAATATTATAACAAATTATATTGTAGATATAAACTCAAAGCTTAAGTAAGGTTTTCAGTTTTCAAAATAAATTTTAAAAACAAGCAATACATAATATACTGGCCTTAAATTCCTTTTAAATAAAAAAAATATATGCTGTATTAACACGAAACAACTCACTTCTTTCAAATCCAATTCACGCGATCTAATAATTGGACAACTCGCGTTTTGCACGGCACATTTTACGCTTAGTGTAAATAGCAATAAAGTTAAATAATAAAACAACATCTTGTGATAACGTAATAGTGAGAAGAGTACAAACTGATGCCACAAATCAACTGCAACGTGACAAAAATCGGTACGCCTTTTATATAAAAGGTTTTTACTTCGGATTCTCTAATTACTTTATTACAAGTTCCGCATTATAAAAAAAATGCACGGAAATAAATAAACAATGAAGTGATTTTACAGTAAGCATTTAAGTATTTATTAGCGTGCAATCGACCTTATTAAGAGTTTTACCTAGTTGATAAACAACAAATATTTCATGATTTCTTGTATTTACGCGAATATTAAATAGTATTGAATAAAATTAAAATTACGGATTTTATCACATTTAATAACTTTCTTTTAATTCCCGAAATATTTCTGTCTGGCGTGCTGTAAGGTACTAGTAACTTCGGAAATCAAAAATAACTGAAATTAAACGCGATAAAATCAATGATGTAATAAAATAAACCAATTCTCTTTTATTTCTTCAAATCCGTAAAATTTGTTAAAAATTACTCATAATCACAATATATGCCTTAGTTTAGTGCCAAAAAAGGTAATCTGTCTGGACCAGATAGGTGACGCTATGTTCAAGTTATTTTTTTTTTTATATTTACTCTCTAAAAAGTCTGGAATGAATTCGGTGTGAAAGTAATGGCTAGAGCATTGTCTGCCGAGTTTGCTAATAACAGATAAAAAGGCACTGACTAAATGTCTGTAAAGTAATTTATGTTAACCGTGTGAAAATTAATCACAAGAGATCCGCATACAAATGGTTTGCGTAATACACAATCTAATTGAAAGAGCACTTTTCGCTATCCTTCAGTTGTGTACACACGTGCACAACCAGTGCCGTCACTCTACCTAGCCCCACTGCACATAACACAACTATCCCCAATTACCACTTTTATCACTTAAACTAGGAAAAACACACCACCATCCATGATACACGTATTTTACCTCTAAATGAAGCATTATTGGGAAAAATGGAGCGCGATGCCTTAAATGCCATCGGGGAGTCTTAGAGTATTCAGATACAATCTCTAGTTTAAACTCTAATTTCATAATTATTTCTTTATTCATAAATATTTCATAATTTCATAATGTCAAATTTCAGTCTAAACCACAGAATACTATTATCTCTACAGAGATGTCTAGACATTATTGGTACACAAATTTTTTAAATATTCAATGTTTGTTAGAATGGATAAATTTTTATTCAATATAGATTATTACATAGAACTTATTAAAAATATTATTTTTTGTTTTCCATTGGTTCTGAACATATCTCTGTCCTAGGAATAACCATACAAGAAACCCAATGGGATTATATATCTTTTTATATATTTATAACTTCACAATAAGTTGGTACATTTTTTATATGAATTATAACAGAACTAGCATAGTAGTGATCACTTCATTGCGAAGGATTATTTTCATTCATGTATTCCTTAAAATTATAATACCCCTTTTTTATTTGTTTTATTGTTATTGTTGTTGTCAATATTTATCCACAGATTATTCACAACGATAAATTTTTATTAAATGTATTAAAACTTAGTGTAGTATGTTAACCGCCTATATTTAACACCATACTGCTAACTAACCACTTCTCATTTCGTTTGAGCTTATCCTCATTTTATTCATTTAATTAGAGCAATGGAGTGAATTAGTCCACTACGCGGATCGCGAACGCAAATGCCTGTTGACGGACTTTACATGACCTCGAAATGCTCAGACATGCAGGTTTCCTCATGATCTTTTCTTTCACTCCATAGCACGTGGTAAATGAACATTTAAAATTGCAATTAACACTTTTATTGGTGCAGGCGGGGCCCGAACAAGGTATTCCGTGGTAGCTTAGGGAAAAGTTTGCATTAAAATTTCATAGTACGGGAGTAAACGCAGTCTGGTTTGATCCCCGCCGGCACTACTGCAACTTTTAAGTGCAGTTATACGTGCTAATGCGCTGAGTGAAAGTAATCATCGTAAAGAAATACCTTGATATCTCTAAAAATATCAATACAAAGACAGGTTAAGTTTACACACACGTATAAGACAGCCCAGTAGTGGGAAATGTATAAGCCTTTTTTTTTAAAAAGATACCTGCAATTAATACCACTAATAATTTCACTTCGCCGTTAACTTTAATAACGAACTTACAACTTTTGAGTTTCGCAGTTCGTATTCTTAACTATTAGACTACTTTATAAAGACGGAATTTAGAACCTCCTCCGTTCTTTATGTGAGATAAAAACGTCTATTATTATGTATACTTCAAGGCAACTGAACTTCAATGTTGCAGCTGTATTAACAATCTTATGAGCATCAATAACATCTTCTTAAAACATGAAACTGTGCACCAAAACTATATTTAAAAGTTAAAATTACAACCTATATACGTCCCACAGCTGGTCACAGGCCTCAACTAGAGGGTTTTAAGGAAAGGAAATGCCCGCTGTACTGCCCCAATGCGTATTGGCGAATATCACATGACTTCGAAATATTGCATGCCTAGCGCATAGCGCGTAGGTATATTCTACTAGCGCCTAAAAATCAAGATTCCAACGTTTTGTCGCATAAGATCGTATCTAATTTTTTTTTCTTATTTCTCACTTATTCAGCTTTCCTCACGATTTTTTCCTTCGCCGCCGAGCACGTGGTAAATTAGCACTTAAAATTGCAATTAACAATTTGATTGGTGCCGGCGTGGATCGAACCCGGGTTGCTAACGTACTCTGAAGTTTACAGCGAGCGCTTGGCCCTGAACTACCGCGGCTCTATCTACCAAAACTATCTTTACTATCAGATAAACCGCAATGCAGTTCAATGAAACAGATATATTCTATCGATCGATAACGATGATCTCGTCTCCGTTATCAAAAATTTACTACAGTCGCATGTAGAATTTTAACAAAATGTATAATATAAATTGTTTCACTATTTTAATGTTTGTATTAGTAAATTCAAAATTGTGCCACAATCAAATACTACAATTCGGCACGTGTGCAGAAGTAGAAACGATGAAATTCTTTAATTTGGAAAAGGTAAGTTATAATTTTAATACTCTTATACAATTTTTTTGTCTGGAAAATAAAAAATATATTTTAGGTTATATAGGATAGGGTGACAAACGAGCACACAGTCCACCTGATGGTAAGTGGTTGCTGTGGCCCATAGACATCTACATCTATCCTCGCTTGCGAATCAAAATGCATATGCGTTGTCGCCCGTGAGGACTAATATGGAATGCCTCTTTGCCAGTAAAAAGTGTCTGCGGTTCTCTACACTCACCATACGAAACACAGCAGTTTTAAACTGCTATTTTACGCTGGTATTCTGTGAGAGCGTGGTCCTTCCCCGGTCGAGCCGACGCATTCGTGCTACAACTATACTACTACTATAGCTGCAGCATGGCTCTACCACGTATAAAAGGTTACATGTTGTATGAGTTTTATTCGATTATAAAGCATTAGTGTCTCGAATAAATATACAATAAGTTCGCCTTAAAAGTCATGACAAGCAAACAATCAACTTAAGTACGTTCCTAGGTGTCAGCATAAATGAAAATTTTAATTTCAGTTTTAACTATTAACTTGTCTTCTGCGCTCTCGACAGTACGGGAAAGTGTCACAAGGCAACCTGTAGAATGTGTGTTATACAGTCTACTTCTATTTTAGCAGTTTGTTACAGCGGTGAGCGTTGAAATTACAAACAGCTTTTTAAAAACAGATATTGTATCAGAATAGAATTACTACGTTTCATGTCTGAAAAAAATCTAATTTCAATTTTATTTAATCATGGTGTTATTAAATATATCCGTTTTATATTTTTTATATAATAATGATTACAAATGAGCATAAACCCTACCTGATGGAACGAGTAAGTGCATGTGAGCCTCTCAACATGCAGTTATAGACTTCTACGTCTGTCCTCGAAATTGTAAGTACCATATTAAATAGCTGGCTTGAAATAGCAACATCGGTTTTGTTTCATATGGTAACGGATGATAATAAGAGGATCCTTTTTACCGGTAAAGAGTTACCTAAGAGTATCTCAGTCTTCGGGGATGACAAAGTAACTGCATTTTGATTCTCAAACGAAAATAGAGCGAACTGTGTGCTCAATAAAATTCTAAATAATCTAAATCTAAATAAAATTCAAATGTTTTGAGTGAAATAGTAAAGTTATCATACTTTAATTTTAAATCCTTTCAAATATTGATGTTCGCGCAAAACTCTGTTGTCGGAATCGACACCAGATGTCACTCGGCTCGGCGCGATTCCGGTCTGAAGTTCTTCCGAGCTTGGCAGTGGCGCGCGGGTCGCAAGCGAGTCAGTCATCGGCCGGATGTGCTAATGTTTGCACGCTGTTAATTTTGTGCGGGAACCGCGGAATAGTTAGGGCGTCTAGTAAATATCCTGTCTAGGAATTATAACGCGCATTCCCTGTTTGGATAGCCTTTCCCGGGACTTATTGGGTCCGACTCAGAATCTGTATAAGTGCATTCGACAATATAAGCTAGTGCGGCCTCTGTATTTAGAATTTATCTATTGCCACGCGAAACGGTAGTGACCTTTGACCCAGAAACTCCGGGCGTGTTTTGTGCGGTAACCTTATACCCCGCGATAGTTAGTGGCTTCTGTAAGCTAGTTAATAGTACGATAGAGTTAAGTGACTAGCATCGTGGTGAACCAAGAAAGTGACTGTGGATAACCTCGAAAGGCCCCCTCAAGTTGGAGCGGTGTCGACGCTCGGGCTGCTGCCGACGGCTAAGGTCTAGGTTCAATCACCATCAGTCACACCCAGATACACACCACATCACCATTCTTTCCCTTGCACTACACAACCACATGCGACCTGACCGACTCCGGAGGAACCAGTCGCCTTGGATAGAGGTAAGTGAACTCCGCCAAATTCCTTCCGGTCGACTGGCCGTAGTATAACGCTCCCCCATATATTTAGTGTAATTAGAGAACTTCCACGTGGCCTTAGGAGGCCCGACCTACGTTTGCTCGGGAAGTCTTCTGCTGATGGGCCCCGGGGGATTGGATCCTTTAAGGGAGCAACCGTAGGCCGTAACAAACTGGTAGCAGAGCGTGGTTCCGGGTTCGATTCCCGGTCGATCCCGACTATAGTGTTTGATAAACATTAAACAATTTTGGTGGCAGGGAGCGTTGGTGTGATTGGTTTAATTTGCATCTACAATCACGCCCGTCCGTAATACGTAAAAATATTTTTTTTGTACGTAATAATAGAATTATTTTCCTTTGTTGCTTTGTTGCTTGCCTTTTTTTTGGTTAGAGGGTAATTTGAAAAGCCGCGCCCTAGGTTGTGCAAGCGGGAGATTTTCTAGAGATATACGTCATGTAGGTAGATGGTTATTTTTACGTAATCGGTTAATTATCGTTGTCGGAGAGTTGTAGTGGATTACTTATCGAAGGTTCGATTTCCGAGCTAGGCATTTTTTGTTGATCGACCGTGATGTGTATCTTCGTTTATACTGTAAGTTGTATTTGAACTAAATAGTAGTAATTTGTATTTGCGCAATTTGAATTTAACTTGATTCGATCGCACTAGTATTTGTTATTTGTTAATTTGATTTGTGTCTTTTTTGTGCTAACTTGTATTTGGTTGATACGTAGCAATTCGTATTTGTGTAATTTCTATTCAACGCGATTTGATAGGAACTGCATTTATTAACTGTTAATTTTTTGTTGTATTTTTTATTTGTTATCTTTGTAAACTGTGCTCAAGCCGCGTCGTAATTTGCATTTAATAGTGATGACATCGCCCAAGCTACTTATCCGTTGTTTGCGGACTGAGCTACGCTGGGCCACAAGCGCCCATGCTTTGATAGGTCGACCGGATAGGGTCCATAACTTGATGAAGCAGTTCGAGCAGGTGGATGCTCGAAGGGCCGCAGTGGAGGAGGCTTACGCTGAACTCGAGGATTCGGATGTGGAGAAGGGAGTCCTGGACTCCTGCTTTGCGGACTATGAGCAGTTCTTGTGGCTCACGGACGAGTTGATCGAGGCTGAAGGCAGGTATGCCGAGGAGGCGCGTGAAGCTCGGATGAGTAACCTGCCCGAGTCCTCTCTGAAGCAGCTTCAGCCGGAGCTGTTGGGACGACTCCCAACTCTGGACCTGCCAAAGTTCTCCGGGGTCTTTTCCGAATGGCTGACCTTCGTTGGTCTTTTCGACAGCCTAGTGGACGCCCGGAGTGACTTGACCCCGAGACAAAAGATGGCGTACCTCCTGGCCTCACTGGAGGGGGAGGCCCTGGGCGTCGTCGGCCACTTGAAATTGTCGGACGACGCCTACCAGACTGCTCGGGACCTCCTAGCCAGAAGATACGCCAACGTCCGGCGAATTGCAGACGAGCATGTTAAGCAGCTTCTAAGCCTCCCGCTGCTTAGTGACCGGGCCAGACTGCGTCCGGACCTGTTGGATCCAGTCTTGGTGGCCTGTAATACGTTGAGGCGGCTGGGTTTACCAGTGGGCGAATGGGCCTTTTTGTTGTTCCGCATAGTGCTGTCCCGTCTACCTCTCAACCTTCGAATCCATTTTGAGGAGAGGTACGGCGGGGACGAGGCCTCCTATATTCCGCCCTTCTATGACCTGCTGCGGTTTTTAGAGGAGCAGTGCCGGCAGATCGAGAACGCGGCGGGCACCGTTGACGACTTACGAGACGTGCCCAGTGAGAGGCTGAACCCGCCAGGCAAGTCGTCGTCAACCTCCCCCTGCTCCTATTGTCGAGCATCTGATCACCGGGTAACGTTGTGCCCGAAATTATTAGGTAAGCCGGTTCCTGCGAGGCGAACTATCGCCAAGGAGCGCCGCTGGTGCTGGTCATGTCTGGGAGGGCACCTCCAGCGAGACTGTCCGCATCGACGGCCCTGTCTGCATTGCCAGGGCAATCACCATGCCGTTTTGTGCCTGGGTGCGAACGGCGTCTCCTCTCGGGGCTCTGCCAGGCCCTCGACCCCCACGGGCGGGGGCGCTCAGCCACGCCCTCTGCTGGGCGACAATCGGCGCTCGCCGGCCAGCCACCAGGCCCCTAAGTTTGAAAGGGGCCCCTCCCCCAAGCAGTTGGGGGGTAATTCCCCCAGGGGCGGGGGTGTCATCACCCCCCCTCAGCGTGTGGAGAGGAACTTCACGGCCACTCATCGGTCCGCTGGACCCTTCTCACTTCCGTTAGCTGAGTGGCCGCGACTGGTGTACCACTGTTCCCCATTTGATGGAGGCGGCCCTGTCTAGCTGCTGCCTAGTTCCCACCACGGCCGCCTCCACTGAGCCTTAAGCCGTCAACAGTCCACTTGTCAAAATGTTCTGTTGCCGACGGCCTCAGTGAAGGCGTACAACCCGAGTGGCAACTGTTAAAGGTTGTGCTCTATTTATCTCGGGTTCACGCCATGTGGCCTCCCCTTAGTGGTGGGAAGATTAGGGCCCCCTCTGGAGCGTTGAATCACGTTGTCAAGGGGTATTAGATTTGGTTTGGTCGAGCACTTAGTCAAAAAATACTTGAATTAAAATTAAAAATTGCTTTGGGCTTTCCGCGAAATTTTCCTATTTGTAGCGGTTTAAATTAAAAGAATTGAATTTAATCTACTCCTTTAAATGCTACTGCATGTGTTTTGTACATATATTTAATCACTGTATTTGATTGTTGCGTTTGTTTGCTGAAAGGAAAATTTGAATTCATCTGAAATGGAATGGCGCACTATTTGAAAAATTATGTTTATGTTTATGATAGTGTTTAATCATTTTGCTTTGCGAAGAAGTAGGGCTGTCCCTTACGTTATTGTTTTGTTTAATTTTCAAGTTGACCTATGCGCATCGGTGATTAATTTGGTTGAATTAATTCTGTAGTTGAACATTGATGCTTTTGAGAAATTAGTTGAAATATGAGCATAGGACTACTTGCCTAACAGGCTAGCTAGTTTTGGAGATTATCTGATTGAAATCAGCTGCCGCGCTATTTTAGTAAATGATAATATGGTGGGTGGCCTGGCTAGGCCTACTTGTTGAAAATTCATACTAGGGACTATCTGTGCGTTTCGTTTGGCTCTCCACAGACGACGTTCATGTGGAATTTGTGGGTGCGCTCTGCACTGAAGCAACTGCTGGCACAAAATTTGTCGGGGCAGCTTCGTGTAGCGTCGCTGTTTGCAGAGCTGATCCGGTCGGATTGCGGAACTATTCATAGGGGCACAGATAGGTTTTTGAAGGAGGTCGTCGGACTTCTGTCCAGTACAGGACTTGTTAAAGTGCTGCGATGCCCAGGAGGGGCATCCAGTGGAGGCTGACCCTCCGGCTTGCCACATTAGGGCTATTTTTTGAGGCGCTGGTTAGGGTTGCAAGATCTGATGGGATGCCTAAGGTGGCCTAGTTTGGTTGTAGATTCGGTCTTGCAACTTGCCTTCGCGACCTTGTCCCGCTGACCGGTTTGCTCGCGGACCTAAATCCTTATGTCCGGGACGGGGGTTTGTTCGCGCAAAACTCTGTTGTCGGAATCGACACCAGATGTCACTCGGCTCGGCGCGATTCCGGTCTGAAGTTCTTCCGAGCTTGGCAGTGGCGCGCGGGTCGCAAGCGAGTCAGTCATCGGCCGGATGTGCTAATGTTTGCACGCTGTTAATTTTGTGCGGGAACCGCGGAATAGTTAGGGCGTCTAGTAAATATCCTGTCTAGGAATTATAACGCGCATTCCCTGTTTGGATAGCCTTTCCCGGGACTTATTGGGTCCGACTCAGAATCTGTATAAGTGCATTCGACAATATAAGCTAGTGCGGCCTCTGTATTTAGAATTTATCTATTGCCACGCGAAACGGTAGTGACCTTTGACCCAGAAACTCCGGGCGTGTTTTGTGCGGTAACCTTATACCCCGCGATAGTTAGTGGCTTCTGTAAGCTAGTTAATAGTACGATAGAGTTAAGTGACTAGCATCGTGGTGAACCAAGAAAGTGACTGTGGATAACCTCGAAAGGCCCCCTCAAGTTGGAGCGGTGTCGACGCTCGGGCTGCTGCCGACGGCTAAGGTCTAGGTTCAATCACCATCAGTCACACCCAGATACACACCACATCACCATTCTTTCCCTTGCACTACACAACCACATGCGACCTGACCGACTCCGGAGGAACCAGTCGCCTTGGATAGAGGTAAGTGAACTCCGCCAAATTCCTTCCGGTCGACTGGCCGTAGTATAACGCTCCCCCATATATTTAGTGTAATTAGAGAACTTCCACGTGGCCTTAGGAGGCCCGACCTACGTTTGCTCGGGAAGTCTTCTGCTGATGGGCCCCGGGGGATTGGATCCTTTAAGGGAGCAACCGTAGGCCGTAACAATTGATGTGTGAACTACTTATATCTTAAAAGATTTTACCTGCCGTTCAATGTCTCTGGACCAGTTCATGTAATTTTAAGCTTTCAAATCCAAAACAATGGCGCAGTGGCTTAACATTGAGTTGCAGTGGGTTCGAATCCTGTTCAGAAAAAGTATTTTCTTAGCCTGCGAATAATTTTTCAAGGTCTGGACACTTGTAACTTATGAACGTAAACCTCCACGATAAAAATTACTTTTATTTTTTTATAATTATAATATAAAAGAGCATTTTGCCCATTCACAGTCTTGTCATAAGAAATGTGCGTATATATTGGTCATTATAAAATACGATTCTTATGACATTCCTAATAGAGGGATTCCATACACTGACACAATATTTATATGTATGTATGTTATGTATACATAATATGTAAGTATTAAATAAATTTGCTTTTAGTTAATGCTTTTATTTTAAAGTAAAATACTCCAATAAAATACAAATTTTGCGCTAAATCATTGCGCCAAGCAATAAAAACCCAATATGTAGGTTGCCATGTAAAGCGTGGCAAGAGAATCAACTACCCGATATCATCTGAGGAATATCTTAAGAGGCGACAGAGGGAAATAACAACAGGAGATGGACAGCAGCGTGTTTCTGATAATAACTTAAAATAACAAAAAACTTCGACTTGCAGTCCGCCTGCCAAGTATCGCAATTAAACCAAATATTCTTCCTATAAGGTGGACTATATTCAGGAGTAGAAATGGTTGGATGGACAGATTTATATTCAAGACTAGCTGTTCCCCGCGACTTTGCCCGCACGTAATTTATTACGATTGGATTTCATGGGTTTTAATTTTATGCACGGTACCCTAATTCTTTTTCTAAAATAAATGTAGCCTAAGTTACTTCTTATAACATCAGCTATCTGCTAGTAAAAATTCGGTCAAAATCGGTCCAACCGGTTCGGAGATTTGCCGGAACAAACAGACAGATAGACAGACAGACAAAAAATTTTAAAATCATGTTTTTGTTTTAACTATCACATATACTTTTATATGCATAGAGTGAAAAGCTGTTATTTTGACATTACAAACAGACAATTCAATTTTATTTATTTGTATAGATAAAGAAGATCTAAATAGTTTCAGCCGAAAGTTATTCAAATAGAAATTTATTGTAACTTACCAAATATTTCCTATATCACAGTTTCTTGGTGTATGGTACGAGATAGAACGGATTCCGATATGGTATGAAGAACACGCGCAATGCGCATACAAACGTTTCCAAGCATGCGGCAGAAGAATCGAAATTGAATATGGTTTCGTAAGAGAAGGGATTCAGTTCATTTTACACGTTAATAGCTCCTATGCTCCTGGAGATGAAGCCGTGTTTACCCTTGAAAAGAATAACATAGGTATTGTAACAACTACATATATTTACATAAGTAAATAGTATAGTATATGTAGTGACATCAACAACATTGTTTCTCTTCGGTAATAAGAAGCTTCGGTACTAAGTAAATTAGGCAAAACTAAAATTTGGTCCGATATTTAATTTTTATTTGCAAAATTCAGCTTATTTTCGTTTTGCTCATATCGATCCATTATTTGCAAGCATTTATTAATTAATATGTGTTTTATTTTAATTTAATTACATTTGATGCCAGTAGTACTCTTGTGCATGATATTAAAATGTGTTTAGACAACAAGGAACTTGATTTTGTCTGCATTTTTTGTATACTCAATGATTATGTCATACTCGTATGAACAAAAAAATATATTTTGTAACATATTAATGTTTAGATATTCCTTTCCATATTCTCCAATTTTTTAACAATTTCTTTTTTTTTTTGCATTTTTGTCAACTGATTTATCAGATCCTTTTCGGTTTAGGCAGTTAATTACAACATATTTTTCTGATGAACTTCATCATCAGCCTGTAACAGTCCACTGCTGGATATGATCATCACTCAACGTAAGTGGAATTTGCCAACAACACTTTTGAAAGGCGGAGTATCGATCGAAGTAACATATATCTCGCACCTTTGACACTACTCACCGTCGCCGGTTTGTATAATTTTCACTGAAATAAAAAATTAAATGGTGAATGAGATTTCTTTAACATTTCCCATACTCGCCTTTTGTCATAGCCACTACACGGAATAATGTGGTGGATTGTCTTTCACAGTAACCACACGGCCAATAATATTCCTTTTATTCGAGAATGTACGGTAGGAATTGCAACGTAGAGGGCAATTATCATAATATTTATTTAATACAGACAAACTCATTTTAATCTTAAGCACTTGACTATTTTATAATATAAAAATAACAAATGCATTAAAGACATATATTGTTCCTCAACTTTCTATTTTCAATTTCTTCATTACAACTTCTTTTGATCACAAGTCTTATCCAGGGATTGCCGAATTCAACAATTAAAAACTTTATCAAATTTAATAGACCAACGTTTGACCAAAATCTCACCTAATTTCGTAATTATAGAGACATAAATGGTCAATCATCAATACGCCTGCTCAGCGTGGTCCGTATCAGGCAAATGTTTTAAGTAATGCAATTCTGTTTTTCAATTCTTTAAAAAAGCCTGTGGTAAAGAAGATTACACCAATCTCAACTTTATTCTCATCATAGTTGTACTGTTTAAAAACAATAGAATAATAATAATAATACATTATATTTTCAGATCCATTAGGCATTCCTCTATCTGTAATAGCAACAGATTATACTAACTATGCAGTAGTCTACGGCTGTAGAAACAACGAAGAGTTGGATATTAAATATTGTGAGTATACATTAGTTCAATTTACAGTTCTAAATGTCCCACGGCTGCCACTAAACCTAGACACTAATCTAAGACATAATAACAGCCATGAAAAAAAGAGAGTTAGATTCCTGACACTGGGATTATTACACACCTCATAATAAAAAATAAAATTTTAGACTAAACTAGCTTCTGCCCGCGACTTCGTACGCGGATCCTAATGCTTATGCCAGCGACAACGGGGTTGTCAAAATCGAAGATCTGAAACGTCTGATGTTGAATTCTAAGAGGCCGGGGACGGGAAAACAACGTGATTCGCGAGACGATTCGAGACGTTCTAGATCTTTCCTTTTTGTAAGTCGACAGGAAATGCCCATCAGACTAAACAACTTTTGCTAAGACGTCATTCCTATATATGTTATAGTGTCACTGGGCTTTGGATGGATTGTAACTCCTTGTGTGTTATTAAGTTAATATATTGGTAATATTGTTTAGATCACGTTCACATGAGGGTTAAGTACTTATAGAACAAAAATACTTCAGCGCAAAGCTTCCGGGTAAACTATGTTGAAAGTTGACCCGTCCGGCACGTGAACATAAAGATTTCTAGAACTGCTAACCCGGGAAAGAGCGACGTACAACTGACCATGCGAGAATCAACTGACACCGAGATCTACTCCAGCAACACGAAAAGTCTGCCCTTGAGCCTTATTAACTGTCATTGCATAACACAATGATACTGGGAATTGCGTTCTTTTAAATTGGAATGGAAAATTATTTGGTATTATGGGAGTTCTGGGAATAAAGACGGTTTCTCCTGCACTGCAACCTGTTAAAATTTGAGCCTCGATTATATTTTGTTACAACTGGGTTACTTTTAGCCGAGTTCCATTGCAAAGTTGTGGTGGTCTTAAATTTCGGAGCAGAATAATCTAAACGCCAATTTTTAAACAAATTTCATGAGAAGGAAGTCCGGGCATATTTAAATAATTTAAAAATTCTATCGGATAATTAGAAGCTTCTTGTTCATCGACCATTCTATTTATAGAACTATAAACTTTGCTTTCCCCCTGAATATTCGACAGTATTTTGTTATTAATCTCAGATGCCTGGTCATTTCGAGGAGTTAAAATGGATCTTTCGCATAGCCAAAAATTGTCACTATTTAATATAATTGTTACGTCACCGTAAACCGACGATATAAGATGTGGTTGGAATTGCACTATACAACATAACTCAGGCGTCAAAATAAGTTTTTCTTGGTGTAGTTGTGGATAGGTACCTTCCCCAATCTTAAATAATTAATCAGAAAATTGACAATCATCCGGGTTATCTCCAGTTCTCACTCGCATGTTTATAGTAAAACAAAAACCTATTGTATATTACGCCACAAATAAGAGCTTTTTAGGCAAGCCCTAACCTCATCAGCTCGGGTTCCCCGTGGTATTACCGGTAAGGTATGTCGGAAATCACCACAAAATAAAACCGTGATACCGCCCATTGGTCGATCATTTTGTCTTACATCCCTTAAATTTCTGTCTACCGCTTCTACTCCTTTTCGGTGGGCCATCGTACATTCATCCCATATGATTAAATTACACTCACGTAATACCTTAGCTTTGTCGCTATTTCTTGAAATACTACAGGTTGGACTTTCCGTGCGATCTTCATTTAATGAGTGGGCGACAGTAGGAATTCATAAAAGCAGACGAAGGTTATATGACCTTTACCATGAAAGATCGTATAATCTTTCCGATGCTTTTAAAGAATATGTAAAAAATTATTCTAAAATATTTAAAAGAGTTTGCTCCACAGCCAAATCATTACATATTAGTAACTAAATTAAGACAGCTAAGAATAAAGTTAAAATGACGTGGAGTATAATTAACAGCGAAACCGGTAAAGAGAAACGTCGTAACTCAAACTATCAATTAAAAATTAATAATGAATTGACTAAATCAAATCAAGAAGTTGCAGCGGTGTTTGAGAAATATTTCACTGATGTTCCTATCTTGACAACAGAGTCATTGAATACTTCTCCAACTGTCGCCGAGTCATTATTTAAACAGAATGTTAATACCTGTTTAAAAGAATTTAGATTTGAAAAAGTATTACCGCATAATATTGTAAAATACTTCAAAACCATTGATGTGAAGAAAACCGCAGATTTGTGGGGGTTACAGTGATTGCGTCCATAATAGATTTAATTGCACCTCATCTTGCTATTATTTTTAATACTTGTATCGATTCTGGAGTGTTTCCTGATTTAATGAAGTGTAGTAAAGTAATACCTTTATTTAAATCTGGTAGTACATTGGACCCCGCTAATTATAGACCTATTTCTGTACTACCAACTCTCAGTAAAATTTTTGAAAAAATAATTTTGGATCAATTGTTAATTTTTTTTAATACAAATAAATTACTTCATAAAAATCAATTTGGTTATACAAGGGGTCGCTCGACGTCTGACGCCGGTGTTGAGCTTATGAAATATATTTTTAATGCCTGGGAGAATTCACAAGATACCTTAGGTATTTTCTGTGACCTTTCCAAGGCTTTCGATTGTATTCATCATGATACATTAATCAGGAAACTACAACATTACGGTGTAAAAAATTTGGCGCTTAGACTTATTACTTCATATTTAAGTAACAGAACTCAAAAAGTCGTCATCAATGGTAATTGTTCCTCCGGATCGGTAGTATCAATGGGCGTTCCGAGAATCGATCCCTGAGATCGATTCTCGGCCCATTCCTGTTCTTAATCTATATTAATGACTTACCTTATCTTGTAGGGGACAATCACGATATAGTATTATTTTCTGACGATACCTCTTTAATTTTCAAACTGAAACGGCAGTCAATTAAATATGACGATGTAAATAATGCTCTATCGAAACTAGTACATTGGTTTAACGCCAACAATTTGCTCTTAAACGGCAATAAGACAAAATGTATTAAATTTACAATACCTAATGTAAAACATTCGAAAACCAATGTGCTCTTAAATGGGGAGGAGTTGAGTCTTGTGGATACCACTATTTTTCTCGGTATTACTATTGACGCGAAACTTCAATGGGGCCCCCATATATCTAAATTAGCAAACAGACTTAGTTCTGCGGCATATGCTGTAAGAAAGATTAGAAGTCTCACAGATGTTGAGACAGCTAGGTTGGTGTATTTTAGTTACTTTCATAGCGTAATGTCTTATGGAAATTTGCTATGGAGTAATGCGACTGATATTGAAGCTATATTTGTTTTGCAAAAGAGAGCCGTACGGGCGATTTATAATCTAAATTGTAAAGAGTCCCTCAGAGAAAAATTTAAAGAAATAAACATATTAACTTTGGCATCGCAATATATTTATGAAAATGTAATGTATGTACATAAAAACATAAATAGCTTTAATAAGAATAAGGATGTTCATACCTTAAACACTAGGAACAAACATAAGCTTGTAATGCCACTTACTAGACTCCACAGAATCAGTAATTCATTTATGGGGCAATGTATACGCTTTTACAACAAAATCCCAGAACATGTTCAAAGTTTGTCAATAAACAAGTTTAAAAGTTTTATTAAAGAAAAACTGTACAAAAAGGGTTATTATAATATCAAGGAATACATGAATGAAAATAACCCCTGTTAATAAGGTGATCGCCACCATGCTGGTTCTATGAAAATTCATTTAAAATTGTATAAACAAAATTATTGTTATAAAAAAAAAGTCCCGCTGGGTTTCTTGCTGGTTCTTCCCAGGACAGAGGTATTTTCCGAACCAGTGGTAAATAAAATAATGACTTTCAATAAGTATTATGTAATAATCCATATTGAATAAAAATCATTCTATTCTATTCTATTCTAAATCAATTGGTATTTTAAACATAGTGTGAGCAGTTTTACCTCCTAGTAGCAATGTTACAGCTATACCTGATGAAGCCACGGCAAGAGCAATTTTACGCTGATTTCGAATATAAGCTAATATTAATTTAGTCAAAAAGGTTTTCCCAGTTCCTCCAAGTGCATCTAAAAACCATATTGTTCCAGAATTATTCTGAACACTCTCGCACACACGATCATAGACTGAACGTCGTTCTGCAGTCATCATTGGGACACCGTTTTCTAATGTTGCTAGCAGTTCCATTGAGTTGTAACCAATCTGCAGAATATTCCCTATTGGTAACCTCTCCGACTGAGGTTGGTGTTGGCAAACCATATTCACAGAGTGATTTACCGCCTACTGCTGTTAAGTCTTCCTGAAGAGCTAATAAGCGCAGATTTATGGCAAGATCACGGAAATTATCATTAGTTGCGCCTTCATCATTGTGAGATATATTCCAAAGAAAGTCTTCTGCAAATTTTTCTTTATGTTATTCCATAATTGTACAGCATCTGACAAATTACAAAATGTGAGTAATGTTACAAATAAATGGCGTAACCGTCGTGGATTATCACTAACACAGGATTCTGCTAAAGCGTCATCCCAATGCTGATCATTTTCAAGCAAACGACGCGCTTGGCAAGCTGCATGAAAAGTTGGATAAACAACATCGTCTACTTTTCTCAAATCTATAAATGATGTTGGTCCTCGCACTGTATGTAATAATAATCGCAAATAGAAACACTCAGCGTTGTTAGAACTCAACATGTTCTTTGAAAATACCTGACTCGCCATCTACAGGCCTGCCACGGCGTCTACGATTAAAGACACCTCGTTGCTTATCGTAGGTATAATATGATGGAACTTCCTCATACAAAAGAGATTTTGCAAAATCATCAGTTTGGCAAAGTCGAAAGAATGCTAATTAAGTTGTTTGTCTAGGGTTCTCTAATCGTTCTGTAACATTTTCGGCGTTGAAATATATACGTTGATCGCCTTCAAGATGAACATCCAGATGAGTCACAGGTGGATATCTTTCGTGAATGTTGAAACTTAAGATCCGCCACACATATGCCGTTCGCGGTCAGCTGTGAGACGTAATTCCCTCTCAGTGTAGGTTTCGGACTCGCGAGATAATGTATGCCGTTCGCGGTCAGGTGTGAGCCGCAATTCTCGTTGTGAAGCAGTTTCAGCTTCTCGGGATAACACATGTTGTTCTCGGTCAATGGTAAGCCTTAGCTCTCGTTGAGAAGAACTTTGAGACGCCTGTGATGTAGCTTGTCTTGCTCTGTCAGCTGCTAATCGCATCTCTCTTTCTTGAGAGCTTTCATTGGCTCGAGAAGTTGAGGCACTAACTCTCATAGAGTTTAACCGATGTGCTCTTTCCTCTGCCGATTCTTGAGAACGCACATTTCTCATTCTCTTAGCTTCTCTCGAATTTCGAGATAAAGATAATCGTTTTTAGATAGCATTGTGTATTTTATTTTTAATCGATAGCATTCAGTTACCTAACAAAATAATCTACGTTAGAGGTCCTAACTATAGCTACCATACACTTAAAAAAATCTAAATGCCTAATTAAATAATAAAAAGGATCCTAAATAAATCCTTAAATCCAAAATTAAATTCTTAAAAATACATAAGTAGGTACCTAAACTACGTCTAATAGAATGAAATAACCTATTTGATACCTAGGTACCTATTTAAAATTACAGCTAAATAAAAAAAGGTTTAATTTATAATTAAGCTAATACTAAGAAATATTTAAACACTAACAAAATAACTAATACCTAATTTATAAAATAACAACCAAAGAAATCTATAAATAAATTATTAAACGTAAGAGTAGACTAAAAGTCGCGCTGATAAGCACGGTTTGTTAAACTCAGTTATTGTCTGTCAATAAGGTCGAACACTCTGAACGTCTGTTCGCATCAACAACCAAATATTATATAATTAGGGATGAGTGAGAGTGTTATAAACGTAAGAGTAGACAAATATAATCAGAAAGCTCCGAACTGCTAAGCTATCGGGAGTTACACATGTTATTGTGAGTCAACCATAAAAGATATGCTGTCATATGCTGTCGTGGGATATTTTTTATATAATTTTAAGAAGAACATTTCCGTTATACATGATTTCTGTGTAGCTTTAACCATTAAGGCTGCACACGCGGCGGAAGCTTAAAAAATGGAGTAATTTCTACCGTTTCCCCAACATCTACCTTCACTGCTCTGCTCCTATTAATTGTAGCGTGATGAAAAGTATACTATAACCTGCCCAGGAGTATGAAGAATGATTGTACCAAGTTTTGTTAAAATCCTTCGAGTATTTTTTGTTTCTATAACAAACATACAGACAGACAGACAGACAAAAATTTTACTGTTTGCATTTTTGGCATCAGTATCGATCACTAATTACCCCTGATAGTTATTTTGGAAATATATTTCATGTACAGAATTGACCTCTCTACAGATTTATTATAAGTATAGATTATTTTCAGTTTTCTATAACCCATTATACCCATATGATATTATTATGAATATCAAAGTTATTTCTTCATATTATAACTATCAAATTATATGCATGTAAATTAAAAGTAAAATTACTGTCTATATACGTTATTTGTGTGAAAGTTTTAGGGCAAGGAAGTGCCGACCGCGCTGTCCCACTATTTATTAGCTGGCTTTTCTAATTTCCATAACAGACAGAGCTCGTGGCAAAACAGCACTTAAAATTGCAATTCACAAATTGATAGTTGCTGGCGGCGATCGAACCCTGGTCACGTCTGTGAAATTCACTGTGAAATTTATGGCAAACGCTTTACCCCTTAGTTACTACGGCTTCTTGTATACATATTAAACATTAATTTATTTATTTTTGAAGGTCTATAATTGATTCAGATATTCTATCAGTTTCAGCCTGGATATTATCAAGATACAAAATTCTAGCACCTGAAATATTGGAGACAGCATACCGAGACATAAATTCTATACCATATATTAGTACTGCCTATTTGGAGCAAGTGCAACAGAATGAAGAAACATGTAAATGTCATTGGACAGCTCACGTACAGGCTGAGGATAATAAAGAAGTCCAAAGGGATGAATTGTGAAAGTATTCTGTATCGTATATGATATGACATCACCTCGATGGAATTGGATGGATGAGAGGGGTTATTTAAATTTAAGACAATCAAAAAATAATAATTGTATAAGATTTTCGCTTTTTTTTTCAAACTTTTTGAAATTTTTCATATAAACTGTAGCCTTGATTCTTTCTGGCATTGCTGTATATCTGTTTGTAAAGTTTAATCACATTTAGTTTAACCGTCTAAAGATTAGCCCATATAAACAGACAGACTGACAAAACTTTTAAAATGACTGTTTATGTCTAGTCTACACTGATAACAGTAAAGCGTTCGACCATTAAGATCACGTTATACTTCTCAGAAAACTACTCTAAGTAGGTATCAACGGCGATCTGTTTTGGTGTTTTAAGTCTTATATCGAGAATCGTTGACAGAAAGAAGTACTCAATGGTTATACGTCAGCAACTGTGCAAATCCCTTCAGGAATACCGCAGGGATCGCTGTCGCGCGTCAATTGCTTTTTGCGTTTTTTATAAATGATGCAGGAATCTGATTTACTTACTCCAAAATAATCCTTTATATTGATGACATGAAAATTTGATGTCCTTTTACAAATACTTCTGACTGCCTTGGTCTGCAGCGTGATCTCAATGAACTTGAATGATATTGTCCATGCAACAAACTTTCCTGAATGTGCCAAGTGTATTATCCTTACTTTTACCTGTAAACCCAATCCCTCTGTCTTTCACTACAAATTAGAAGACACTAGTATAGAGAGATTACAATCATTAGCGATCTTGATATATTTTACGATTTTAAATTACTATTTGATGCAGATATTGACAATATCATTATAAAAGACAATACAGCAAATACAAATAAAAATTCCTTATTTGCATAAAACACAGTTGACAGGGTATACATTTAAATATCTATAAGGTATGTGTATTTAGTCTGCTCGTAGACGTGCAAATATTTAGGTACATAAAATAAAAATAAAAACTATCTACATGTAGAGCACATGAATCATTAAACTAATTTTTCCATTCTAAAAATATTCTTATATTTTTATAAATAAGTTTCCAGTAACCATTTCGTTAAATTATTTTTGAATGTATAATAATTGCTCATGTTATATATATATTTCTCTTATACATATTTTTATGACAAGGAGGTTGATATATTGGGTCTGCATATTTACTTCTTAAACGCCTTGTTGTAGTATCTTGGCGAGTTTTAAAATACTTAGGGAATGATTTGACAAAAAGACAGGCTTCTCTGATATATAAACAAGGTAATGGAAGAATATTATATTGTTTTAAAGTAAGGTTTACAACTATCTTAATACCAAATGTTTCTTAAGGCACAAACGCGTCGTTTTGAACTAAAAATGCTCTTTCTATCTCAACAGAGTTATCCCAAAGCAATATCCCATAGCTAAGCACCGATGATACGTAGCCATGGTACGCGGTGAGAGCAGCCTCAAATGATATATTTTGCCTAACACGTTTAAAGCAAAAGTGAATCGTTGAAGCTTTTTACAAACGATATCAATATGCTCCTTCCAGTTCAGATGTGTATCAATATTTACTCCTAAAAATGTATAGTTATCTACTTCATCATTTTTGTTATTGTCATATAAAATATTAAAGTGTTGTTTAGATGACCTGTATGACCTACATTGAAAAGTTTTCGTTTTTTGTAGATTGACCCTTAAATAATGAGCCTCCAACCATTCTATGATATTCGTTAATGTCGTATTTGTAAGCGAATCTAATGAATTAATCCCACTAGTTTTAACTATTATAGTAGTTTCGTCTGCAAAAAGGATACATTTGTGTGAAGTGGCATTGGGAAGGTCATTAACATACAATAAAAATAATAAAGGCCCATACTACTTTTTTCTTTAACTAAAATGTTTTGTTTCTTTACTTAAAATGTTATTTTTTGTGTCATTTTTGTTATCTCTTTACCCTCCCTTCTATTTTTTAAACAATTTTCAAGCCCTGCACACGCGTTCCCTCTAATTCCATATGATTCTAGTTTATGAAGGAGTTTTTCATGATTTACAAAGTTAAAGACGCAAGTCATGTCAAGAAACAGTATTATTATTTATACATTCAGGTAAATATTTTATAAATTCGAACTAAGCAAGAGATGTAGAACTATTTTTACGAAAGCCAAATTGTTCAGGTTGTAATATGTCACAATTACTTATAAAATCATTAAGCCTTTTAAGCATTGTTTTCTCAAACACTTTTGACAATACCGAAACCAAATTGATAGATCTATAGTTGCCTATATCTTGTTTATCTCCTTTTTATGCAAAGGATGAACTATAGATAATTTGAGATCATCTGGAAATACACCCTCTTCAAAATACAAGTTAATAATATGAGCTAGAGCTATACATATATGATAATCACTTAATTTTAATACTTTAGTAATGATACCATCATGCCCATAGGATTTACTATTTTTTAGTGACATTATGATATTGTTAATTTCGTTTTCATTAGTCGGTTTTAAATATATTGTACGAGAATTTCAATCAATCTTTTTGTGAGTATTGTCAAGGTTAGGCGTCTGTTTGGTGGTTTCAGTGTTAAAACAATCATTAAAGGAGTAACAAATGTATTGGGGATCAGAATGTGTAAAATTATTTATAGTAATCATATTGTTATTATCACTATGCATCTTGTTAGACACAGTTGAAGAAATGGCATTGCAAGTTGTTCTACCTATATTTTTACTGTTTAATATTAATTTATGGTTATGAATTTTTTGTGAGTATGGATACATTTTCTTAAAACTTTACTATATTTATGAAAATTGAGCCTATTTGTTTGTTTACTAGTCTATAGTCGTTTAGCACCTGGATTCTTTTTAATTTAATTCTGGACTTTGATAATATTAAAACATATAAGATACTTTATTGCTCTCTTGTTAGCAGCCATTTAGCGTACGACTCTAAGTGTGGAACCCAAATTATAACGTTTATATAGATAGGATTGAGCAAGTAAAAAAGCGTTTTCTACGTTTTCTGCAATTTAAGATGCAATTTTAACTTTTTGGAAGTCGGCAGAAAATCTACGTTACACTAAAGTTATATTCTATCTAGCGTTGTTTAGGTGACAGAGCATCAGTTTCTTAACCTAACTTCCCTCATACTAACTGTACGACTTAATTTTTAGAAATACAAACCTTAAAATAATAAAATTTTAATTTTACTTTCAATGTTAATGTAAGTATGTTTTTTTTTTAATTATAAATATAGCACCTACCAATAATTTTAAAACACAATGTTTTTTTTTTTAAATAAAACTGAAAAGACCAACGAACTTACAGTCTAGAAGATAAAATTTCATATTTTGCCTCTACACGAACGTAAGCGCATAGCAGATATGATTTATCTTTTTAAATTGGCAAATGGTAATGTTGACTGTTCGGAGTTACTAAGTAAGTTAGGCTTTAAAACAATAGCTACCCTATTAACAAAGCGTCGCTTACTCCATGTGCCGTATAGCTTTATTAAATACAGGCATAATTCTTTTATGATACGTGCATGCAGAACTTTTTATGACATTTCCAATAGCGTTGACTTGGATCTGTTTAATACCAGTGTTTCTCGAATCAAAAATATTTTATCGAAAAAATCTTTTGTTGAGTGTTCTTCTGCTTAATCTTGTTAATTTACTGTATTTATCTTAATCGATGTTTATCATTTACCGGCTAGAATTATTGTTTTTAAGTTCGTATTGTCTATAAGTGAAAACTTTTAACTGGCCTTCTAGTTGTTATTCATTTAATTATTGTTAATGTTAGCTGTAAGTTTTCCAAAAAGAATAAAAAAAAACATAAATTTCCATTTTTGACATTGTACATTTACCAGTCAATTTTTTTTATCTCATTGTCCGTTACATAAAAAGGTTTCTTAATAAAACACTATACATATTGTATAACTTTATTTTGTTAAGCCTACAGGGACTGCGTATCTAAAGGTCATAGGATCCGTGCCTTGGTCGTCGTAATATTTTGGAACGCAGTTAGACCAGTTATCTTTTACTAACTTTTCAGGAACCACCCCTATTTGTGACAACGGTTTCATAGCCAACTCTTTAGATACATCATTTAATAAATGATGCCGTGAAAGAATCCATACATAAACTGAAAAAAGAACAGTGTAATATTAATTTCTTAAGTACCGTATCTTAATGGATAAGTTTTAATGTAAGAAAGATGAGCTTTGATCGCTTCGCTTAGTTGAGTATTGCTGATTGCCGTATCAGTGGATCGTGCTTCTAACGCTCCTACTCGTGGTCTGGGTACTTTATCTATCTATATAAATAAAATAATAGAGGTTTGCAGTTGTGCGCGCATCACAGAAAAACTACTGGATGGATTTCAATTAACTTTTCTAAGTTTGATTTCTTGGACACTGGGCCCTTATCTCATAAAGAATTATTGCGATATCTTCATTTAATACAAAGGTATTAAAGTTTTAAGAAACAACGATTTTTATAAGCACTACGTGTTCAGTGATGAGTGTTTAGCTGTTCTTCACACGGTCAACTGTACGTCGCTTCCTCTCGTATTACTAACCCAGACAATTTATATATTTTGGCCACAAATGTAGCATCGAATAACATTGTTTTCAAAGAAATTTTGTAAGCAAAGTATATTTTTGCTTGCGATATTTTTGTTGTTTTTTCCTTCGCACATACGAAAACTTTGTTAATATTTCAAGCAACGAGGACTAAGTCGCGGTTATCAGCTAGTACCTAATATACGAATAGTAGCCGGCTATTTATAGAAAACCATGAGGTTTTCTGGCTTTCCCATAGTCTCTTACGAAACCCAGAGAATAAAATTGGGTACTATACTTGCTCCGTCATCACATGGTAGCTACTATAAATATATTAGATACATATTAGTAAAGTTTTTATTATACTTTATTATATCTTTGTACCATGAAGTAGAACTCCTTTTGATTTCTACCTAGGAGTAGGTAGGTATCGGGCCATTAGCGCCAGAAATACATCCATACAATATTTCGGTCTAAAGGGTATAGATATAGAAAACCATTATGCATAAGCCATTCTACCTTAGTCTTCAGATGTGAAACGCACCAGTAGCTTTCTTTGTTTGAAATAATTCGCAGGCGTCTATGGGCTGCTGTAGCAGATTACCATCTGGTAAACTGTAAGCTTATTTGTCATTTATTTATTTATTTATTTAACAATTTATGTACACACAATGTAATGTTACAATGAAAAATTAAAAAAAATTAAGATATTTTGTACAAAGGCACTGTTTATTTCATATTGAAATTTATTCCAGCAGGCCTGATACTAAACAAATTCAAAGAGAAGCGGATTTAGTGTGCACACTCATAACAAATTTTATAATATTAATATACTTAATATAAAGTAAAGGTAATAAAAAAATACATCCATACAAACATATATATACTTAAATACTATACTATATACATATATTCATTTACAGTCCTTTTAATTTTATGTAATAAAAATTGATCATAATACTATATCAACTATATTTTTTGATACGCCGTAAATCCATTAATTCTTGCTTTATTTACTTCATTGTTACAAGATTTTATTTTCTTATTATAAACCAGTGCTTGAATACAATCGCATCTGGTGGTAAATGGTGATGAAGTTGGTAAATCGCACTGTCTTAGTCTTCAAGACGCTCAGACCGTAATTGGACGGAAAGACATTCGACTCCTCTCAGATTATTATAGTGTTAATAACTAGTTTTATGTCTACGTGTCATGCAAAAAGTTAAGTGAAATAGGATACATACTATAGTGCTTGTTTATTAGCGGGCTATATTGGCAAGTATAGACAGTCGCGTAGTAATTGTAGTTAGTTGCCATCACGCGGAAAGGATATCTTCTCACTTTTACTGAAAGAACAAATACTTTATTATAAAATATCATAAGTACAAAGTACATATACACATATCATCTACAATAGGTGACAGGGCAAAAATAAAACAGGAGATGGGCATCAGCATCTACCCAATAACAACTCAAAATAATAATAAAACTGTGGCTGTGTACTCGCCTGCCAAGAGTTGCAACAATGGTAAAATATCCCCAATAAGGCAACCTATCGGGGAGATCTGTAGTCAGCAAGTGAACTTTTATTAGGCTATAATGATAATGATAATTATGATGATACGTTAAATTGAAACGCTACCGTCTAAGGTGTTCCTTGCCGACTCTGCCACTCACTTCTGCAGCATAAATATACTTTGTCACTCTTTCCTCGTTTACCACCAAAGCATTTCATCCTTACTCCTGGTCACCACATCTTTTTGCAAAACACTGTTTTCTCTTATCATACAATTTCACGAAGTGATTATCATTCATGGTTATCATGCCATCATATTGTATTGAGTATCTTAGCACTATGTTATTGTTAGTGTTTGGTTTGCCGAAAAGAATCTTGCGTTTGAAAAATATCTGAACCATACATCTCGACTAACTCGACTAACTAACAAAGGGAAGAAAGGTTCTAGAGTGGCCGCTTCGTAACGGCAAGCCCTTCAGCCCTTCGCTAAATCAAATGACTTTCTGGTAAGACTTGCAGGAACTGTATATATGCGGGTCGCTCAGGGCCGTACTTTGTGGCACTATTTGAGCAAGACCCATCTTCAGCGGTGGATTCGTTAAGGGCTATAATAATGATAATAGCCATCTCTAATTATACATTTTCAAATCGTACTCTGTTACATCGTCATTTATTTTATTTATTTGCATCAATTTAAAAAATTACAAGTACAAGGCACATTTATTACGATGGTAAAGTTCCTTGTTTAAATTTTCGTGAATATTCTTTTCTTTGTAATGCATAATATAACGGTAAAAGACGAACATAGGAAGTCTTTAGCGTACTTTTGCCGGGCCAGTAACGTATCGTTGGAAGTTCTCTGATACTTTATTCAAAGAAAATGACATTTTCTTTCTCATTTCATTTAAACTTCAGTTAGGAATAACAAAATCAGAGAAAAAGAATTCAAAGCTCATTAGGAGTAGTAAGTAATTGGGTTGGAAATTAAATGGCAGTATACAAACGACTCCCTATTAAAGAAGAAATATATATGAGTAACTTCATTATAAAATTGTTATTAAATTTTTTCAGCGAAAACTCACACACAGCATTCTAAAAGAAATTTAGTAACACCCCGATCCAGAGAAATCATTTTTTTTTTAATAAAAAAAGGATGACAAACGAACACAACAAATATTCAAATATTTTAATCACTATTAACTTTTTTTTCTATCTTTACAAAAAACGTTACGCCCACAGTAGGATTTCCTTCTGTATCGTGGAGGCAGTTTACGAACATAAATTGCACAAAGAAAAACATCCAGACCCGTTACCATTATTTGTAGGCCATACAAATACTTGTTCCGTGCGGGATTCAAACCCGCGGCCCCCAGCAGCGCTGCAACTAATTGCTAAGCCACTGCGCCACAGAGCCGTCAATTTAGATAGTGGGAGCCACTTCCATTGAAAATCAATGGTAATTATGAATTCTTTTTATAAATCTCTATAACTGTTTGAAGTTGTTGATATACTTATATCTTAGTGTTTCGATCTCCCGAAAACAAACAATTACGAGTACATAAAACGTCACACATTCAAAAACATTCAAGTTTTAAAAGAATTTATCGGACGCAATTTGAAGCAAACATATATAAACAATTCGCAATTCGTTTAAACTTAGGTGGTAACTTACCACGTAGTGGCGTGGTAAAAATATCCACTACCCCATATCATCCCGTGGGTGTCCTAAGAGGCGACAGAGGGAAACAATCATCAGAAGGGCAGCAGCGTCGCCTAATAACGACTAAAATAATTTGCCAAAAATTGTCAAATATCACCCATATGAGGCAATCTATGGGGGGGTCTATTATCAGCAGTGGACCTTAATAGGCTGTAAGGGAAGGGTAGGTGGTAAAACTCTATTACTGCTTAGTAGCCCGGCAGGTACCGTCCTCTTACCTACTTCTGCCGTCAAAATGCAGTGCCAGCACCGCTGTGTTCTTCTCTGAAGGATCTGAAGGATCAAAATTACAGGCTGCAAGGCATTATATCTAAATCCTCAGAAGTGATAACCTCTTTGTAACTTGTAGTTCTCAATGGGCTGCAGTGCCACCTACCATCAGATGTACTGTAACTGTGTTCATTTATCGCTTCAATTTTATATAATTTAAAATAAAAAATATTTACTTCAATATAAATTATTAAGAAAAACTCAAAAATTATTGGTCTGATCTTAATCAAATTCATATGGGACTACATGTAAAGCACCAGCTTTCAAATAAAAAAAGAATCATCGAAATCGGTTCACCCAGTAGAAAGTTATGAGGTAACACACGTAAAAAATATACCGTCGAATTGAGTACCGTCTCCTTTTTGAAGTCGGCAAAAAATACAACAATTGTTTTTAGCCGAATACCAATGTTAGATAATATTTTTCATCAAAATATTAATATGCTGGACAATTTGAATACTATAAATATAATTTAAAATCAAAAATCTATACTTACGTCTTCTTGGTGCGTTTTCGAATTGAAATGTAACATCCAACTCGGATGCAACTTCATTTTTCTTCATAATGACCTCGAGTTTTCCTATACTATGCCTGTGGAAGAGGCCATAGTCCACTCTTGAGAAATTCATATAAATCCCTGCAGGTTTATACGAGAGTTCAATTGTTGAACAGTTATTTGTAAGTTGACCGTCGCTAGAATAGCGATATGCTTGATACCAGGTACCATCAAACTGTAAATTAAAATTAAATACTCAATTTTATAATTATTTACATATTATTAAAATATACCCCGTATAATGACGGTTTTAGAATAGCCACTACCCCATATCATCCCGTGGGTGTCGTAAGAGGCGACAGAGGGAAATAATTCAGAGAATGGGCAACAGCGTCGTCCTAATAAGGCCTAAAAATAAAAAACTTCGGTTGCCAACCCTCTTGCCAAGCATGGCAACTATGGCAAATATCCCTATGAAACAATCTATGAGGGAATTCTATGTTCAGCAGTGGACTTTAGTAGGCTGTAAAATATACAATATTTATCACAAAATGCACACACAAACTGTGTGTACCTTCTAAAGAAAAGTAGATGCCGTGGTCCATAGACACCTAAATCTATCATCACATGTTCTGCCACTCCTGAATACTTAGATGGAATGCCATTTAATAATGCCATAAATTGCCATACAAGACGCTAACATTTAAAGGGCTTCGGTTTTATCACTCACCATATGAAACACATGAAGCATTACGTTGCTACTTTACCCTCGTATCCCGTGAGATTGTGGTTCTTCCCCAGTTGGGCCGATACAATAATGCTGCGACAAGAATACAGCTGCAACTTGGTTCTAACACTTAATAAATTTAACTAATAAAATATGTCTGCATAGCTTACCTCAGCCAAGTTAAATTCTTCTTGCAATTTCACATTTTCAGGACATTTTCCGGGTAGTGTAAAATATCCACTAACGAATTTTATACATATAAATATTGTTATGGTTTTAATTATTTCCATTTTAACAAAGGACTGTTGCCATACGAGCTCTTTGGTGTAATCGACAAAAGTTTCTGAGTTATTAATAATATTTAAAGTTAAAGGTTATCTATGAATATAATATTTAGTAAATATTGGAGATTGTTAATTCAAGGTATGAGAGTTGTTGTAGTCTAAATATGTTATTTTTCTACTATATACATAATTATTGTACTTCTTTTCCTTTACGAGCGACCCGTAAGAGTTACTGCTGGGCATAGGTTTCTCATGTTGTATTGTTGGTTTATTGCAATTTGCTATAATAGTCATACTTATCAGGGGGATTGACGAACGCAGTACCAGATATCTCCCACCTTTTTTTATAGAATAGGGACGACAAACAGATTCCACCTGATGGTAAGTGGATTCTACGGCCCGTAGATATTTACATTTATTCTTGATTAAGAATCAGAATCCAGACGCGTTGTCACCCCTGATTACTAAGATGGAATGCCTCGTTTCCAATAATAAGGGTCCGGTTCTCTATAATCACCAAACGAAACAAAGCAACATTGAGCTACTATTCTACGTCGGTATTATGTGAGTGTGTGGTCCTTCCTCGGTTGAGCCGACCCATTCATGTTACAACCATGATATAGCAGCGTGGCATCTACCACGTATAACTGCCCGTCACCAGTTTGGGCATTTTACATCCGATTATACTGCCATCTATGGATGGGTAAAGGAACCAGTACCATTTTAAATTGTATATTATACTAGCTGGTCAGGCAGACGTTGTTCTGTCCTTTTCGACGACCCTTCCTATGAAAAAATCCTTAAATTCGCAATGAAAAAATATTGAAGATCACTTACCGGGAGAAAAAGTATCCTATCTCTCAAGTTGGACCAAATTGCACACATTGTGCAAAATTTCAATGAAATCAGTTCAATAGTTTAGGAGTTCATCGCGGACAAACAATGTGACACGAAATTTTTATATTTAAAGATAGTATGTAGTATATCTTAGTATTTAGGGTTCACGACGCATACGTGGTCTCTTTGTTTGTGGTTGGTTGCAAGTTTGATTGCAAGTTGCGTAACTGCTACTAGTTGGCAGGACTACTTTTCTGCTTAGGAGTCCGTCTGAGTGGATACTACCTTCTTAGTTACTTTTGAGGCCAAATAACAGTGCTTGCACTGCTCTGTTTCTGTCTGAAGGGTAAACAGACCCAGTATAATTACATGCTATGAGACATTCCAACTTAATCCTCAGAGTTGATAGCGCATCTTTAGCTTTCTATGTTTGAAGTTAACTTCTATTGTTTATCGGAGGCAGTAGCCACCACGGAGCAAATACAAAGAGGAGATGGCTTAGGCAACTGTGCACTGTGATTCTAACTAGGTCCTGACATCATCACAGTGTCCTTTACTTAGTATGCTGTCAGCATTCGTACTGTGCGCTTATATGTCAAAAATTGCAAATCGATGTATTTTCGTAGTATTAAGAAGAAAAGGATGAAGTGTTCTGAATGAAGTGCTCTGATGCTATGGATGGCGTCTCATTTTATTTGTAAGTAATTTTATACCTAATTTATTAAAAAGGTTCTAGAAAAATTTCTAGGACGGCTTTCAAATGTAATTAAATATATTCATAGACACTAGATGGTGACACTTTGTGTCATGGGAACTAGAAATATATAGATAGTCATAATGTGAACAGGCCACCATCTATCGTCAAGGTAGCCAAACTACATTGCAACGTCGATATGGAACGATGCGAGTAGTTTTACTATTTATTGGTAGATGGAAAATAGTAAAGCGGGCGGGGCTTAATATATTATTAAATTTCACTATGTAAATACCCCGCAAAGTGTCACGCGTTTTTACATAGTGAAATTTAATTACAACACCTCCTCTTTGTATTTGCTCCGTGGTAACGACTTAGCATCAAGTGGATTTAAAGTTGTTTGTCACTTCAAGCGGACCGAGTTCTCACATAACATCTAAATAACTGTCAGCTGTAATATCACACTATATTTTCATTCATTTAATATAGTTAATTCAGATTAATTTACTTAAAATCTAAAATTTATCCTTTGATTTTAAGTACCTAATTTATGATTAATTTACTGTTTTTTCTAATGCTATCAAATTACAACTATATTAAAGTGGCTATTATAAGTTATCAAAATTCCAGTTTTATTATTAAAAAGTTTTCAAATTATTACAATTCCCAAAGGAAGTTTATAAACGAAACCAAATTATAATACTTCAATTCAAAGACCAATTTCAACGTAAATCGTCTTTACAAGTAGACGGGGGTCATATCATTGGATAATTATCGCGTGGGATGCGCCCCGATCATCATTTCATACCACATTCTCGTACTGGTCACTTGTTTTTTTTTTTATTGTTATCACTAACAATGTTATTAATAATCGCTTGTTTTTATTTGATACACTCGGTAATCGCCGCAGAATTCATTCTGCCCGGAGAATGTCCTAATGTGAAGATACAGGAGAACTTAGATTATACGAAGGTACCATTTTTTGTATTATTTTATTGTTTTACATTTATCAAGCACTTATTATCAAACATAATGAATAATGTCTTAACTTACACCAGGTTAAATTTAACATCATTATTATCAAGCCGTAAAAGGTCGACTTTCAATACTCTTCACAATCGGACATGTTTATGCATTAGTGATAGCAACAATTTTCTCGTACTTCTTTTATTTTTAATTTTTGTCACTGGCCTGTTAACATTTTTTTTTATTTTTACAATAGTTTTACTAAAATTTTGTATTATTTGCCTCTGGAAAACCTGTTTCTTTTTTCTATTAATCAAAACTATGTGACATCCACGGAACAAATGGAATCGTCTCCCTTATGCCGCTACGACGGCTTGTGTTTAGAATATCTATTGATATTATATAATGATAATAAGATTTTATAGTTTTTTTTTCTTCAGAAATCTAACTTTATACTATAACTTCTTTCGACAAACAGCTCAACAGTTGGTTGGCGAAAAACATGCTGTACTTACTTTGACATTTCACTTTTAACTGTTGTTTTTGTACGTATCATAAACTAATTTATATGAAAATAAAACAGCTTATCTATGTACTTAATTATATTAAAGATGTTAAAAATTAATCAGCTACGATCCGCGTAATAAAATAAAATAACTTGTGTGTGACCTAGCCTGAAAAGCTACCGCTAATATTTTTTTAAATATTTATTATAATGGATTTCCGCAAAGTAACGCCCGATTCTATTGATTACTTAATTATAAAAAATTAAACAATTTTTTTAACTAAAAATAAAGATTTATTTAAAATTTCTATAACTGAATGTTTTAATAACCTTAATTTAAATTTATTTAAATTTTGTTTTTGTAATAAGTATTGTCATAATGGAACTATGATCGCCGATCAGATTACTACGGAGGTTTTATGGAGTGACGTTATCAGTAACTGTCAACTATGCACAAAATAATGCCAAAAGTGTTTGCGCTACTACTACACCACAGAGTACCTTTATATATACTGAAACTACACTACTCTCTTTAATATATTTGGAGACTCATTTTAATAGATTTAGTTCATAATATTGCATAGCTTTGTGAGGTAAAAATCAGGAAATGTATATGCAGAAATCGAACAGTATGTGTTTTAAAATAAATGTTGACTGTAGTCGAGATTTGAAGCGAGTATTCTGCAACTTAGACTTAAATTGTGAGGTAGTTAGGTGGTACTTGAATTTTCTCTGAGATGTAGAAAGAATTAGGTGAAAAAATTTACTGCAGTTTTCAGGTCTTTGGTACAATGTTGCAAGCTATGCCAGTGACGGCCGTCCGATCTACGATTGCGCCATACTAAACTTTCAAGAGGACAATCTTGGTTATACACTCAGAGAAACGTACGTGAGCACAGATCAGGGAAATCGCACTCAGAATTCGTATTTTGCACGAGTAGATCCAACATTTGATGCAGGCAACAAGGCTCAGTTTATTGTTAGTCATGAGAATGGTGGTAAGTAGTAGTTTGGATTTGCTTACATATTTCATTTTCTAGTCATTGAAATGGTTTTCTATAAGATTGGAATAAATTAGAAAAATCTACTAAGGTAACTTTTGATAACTATCTTCGTCATGACGATGTTAAAAACAAGCAAAGTTACAGTTTTACCTTTAGCTTAAAAAATCCACGCAGCATTGCTGTAGGTGGTGCTTATATAGACTAACTTCTAGGGAGATGGTGAGCTACACCACCATGCTCGACATAGCAGCGATTTAAATTATGTCATGTTGCTTGGAAATCGAAAAGAAATCAACTCCATTTACATGGACAGTTTTAATAGTTGTAGTAGAGAAAGAAAGAAAGAAAAACATTGACATACACACCAAAAAAAAAACAGAGAGGTGTAGGAGGTACCACAACTTCTTAGGATTTAACATAATTTGATCTATTGTTATGTAGTGTATGGGCCTTCCCATCCATTTAATATATAAATGTAATGTTGGACGCTTTAGAGCCGTGGTAGCTCAGATGGTTAGCGTTCGCTGTTAATTTAACAGTACGCGAGCATCCCGGATTTGATCTCCGCCACCACCAATGAAATTGTAAATTGCAATTTTAAGTGCTGATTTACCACGTGTTCAGCTGTGAAGGAAAATATGGTGAAGAAACATGCATGTCTGAGAAATAAAAAAAAATATTTCGAATACATGTGAAATTCACCAACACGCATTGGGGCAGCGCGGCGGACAATTCCTTGTCCTAAAACAATATCAGAAATGAGAGGAGGCCTGTGCCCAGCAGTGAGACGTATATAGGCTGTAACTTAAAGTTTTTTTTTTACTTTAATGTTGCATGATTTAAGTTTTATAAATTATTATTTTTTAATTGAAATAATACAAGTAACAGCTTAATCCCGTACTATTTATATTTATTTTTATGAAATTTTAATATCCACTCATCTTACCGCCATTTATCGCCCAATCTGTATAATTTCAGATAAAGTACTCCAGTTCCCGTTCTTCATTTTGTCTACGGACTACGATAACTACGCTATCACTTATACCTGCAAAACTCTAAAGAAGAGACAGCGTACACATTATGGTGATTATAAAATTATTTGTATACAGCTATTAATTCGAGCTGAATCTAAATGACAGGGTGAGAAATAGTGTGATGAGAGAAAAGTGTGGTTTGCAAGATGACGTTGTGAGCAGGATTAAAAAAGGAATGCTTCGGTGGTTTGGTCATGTAGAGAGAATGAACGAGGAAAGAGTGACAAAGCAAATTTATGTTTCAGAAGTGAACGGCAGAGTCGGGAAGGGACGCCCTAGACGAAGATTTATCGACCAAATCGGCGATACAAAAAGGGCCAGATTAGGAGTACCCTTAACCGACGAGCGTGTATGCAAAGGAGGATGTAAAGGAGGCGAGAGAGGTGTGTCAGAATCGCGCCAAATGGGAGTCCGTAGTCTCTGCCTACCCCTCTGGGTGACAGACGTGAGTGTGTGTGTGTGCTTGTGTGTGTGTAATTCGAGGTGTCGTAAGAGACGTTTATGTCACAAAAATCTTATGGCTACTCGTTTGTGCTAGAACGAAAATACACCGACCGGCCAACAGTACTTTGTTCATCAATCCACCTGTCAAGTGTGACGATTAAGGCAAATTCTCTCGACAATGGGAGAAGCCATGTCTAGCATTGGACTACGAGTCGGTGTACTCGTACGGGGAGGAGTCACTCACGACAAATATGCTAACATGTGTATACATCTTTGTAATAACCTAGAATTAGGTGTCTGTGCACATAACCAGATAAAAAATAGGAGAATTTTGACTGGAAACTGACGCAGATTACGAAATTCGATTATCTCACGAATTTCAAGTTAAAAGATATTATAGTTATTGAATACGTTTTCACAAAATATATCTATCAATAATATTCATAATAATGATTGGTTATGTGATAGGGTTGCTATTGCAAAAATTTAATTGGTTAGTAAAATAAATAACAAATATGAAACATGGTAGTCGGCGAACAGGTGTTGTAATAATATCAGTGTTGCCAGTAATACCTACTCAGTCAAGTTTCTTAACTTTTTGGGGTTGATACGGGTGTATCTTAAGGTAAGCTGGAGCTAAAACTTGGCGTCCGCAGTTATGCCAATGCGTTACATTGGTACACCAAGATTGTGCAATGGCACCAGCTGCATATCACAGTGATATTTTTTGATTCCCCGCATTCCAAGTATTCCAAAAATCATTTATAAAACTATTTAAATACAAAAGTTATTTTTTTTATAGGATAGGGTGACAAACGAGCACACAGTCCACCTGATGGTAAGTGGTTACTGTGACCCATAGACATTTACATCTATCCTCAATAAAACTCAAGATGCAGATGTGTTGTCACCCGTGAGGACCAAGATGGAATGCCTCTTTTCCAGTAAAAAGGGTCTCCGGTTCTCTACACTCACCATACGAAACACAGCAGTATTAAGCTGCTATTTTACGCTGGTATTCTGTGAGAGCGTGGTCCTTCCCCGGTCGAGCCGACCCATTCGTGCTACAACTATACTACTAATATAGCTGCAACATGGCCCCACGTATAAAATCTGATATCTTCATATAGTGTTTACGTACCAATCTTTAAAAGGCAGTCTTATTAGACATTTTTCTAACGTCTTCGTGAAAGGAATTCCAGAGCAGTGCAGCCTGAATGGTGAAGGATTTACTAACAAAATTAGTGAAATCTAGTGGGACCCATAGACATCTCGATTTGTTCTCGATTAAGAATCGAAATGCAGATGCGTGTTGACCACTGGAATACTTAGATGGAATGCCTCATTACTACTTTACTTTACATTATCGTAATAACGGCACCTATTTTAATAAGTCCTTTGTAAGTCAACATTTCAACAAATCCCCATATTGAAGATATGAAGTTACTATTTTTGAAGGGATTTCTGTGTTGATATCTTCATGTCGTGTCTTGAGGCAAAACCTCGATATTGAATCCAAACGATTTCATTTGACGCGTAAAAAGTTAAAACTTGGATACCCAGTTTAAATTGTTGATAGACCAAAATGTACTAATAAATGTAATTATCGCTGTTTTAATATTGTATTTTGTTTAACAAATATGTACTCATATATTTTATTGGATTTTTACAGTGTTTACTTGGGTTTTATCTCGAAACAAGGACAAGCTGCAAGGCGACGTCTTAAAGAAGGTAGAGGATGTCCTTTCAAAATATTCGGAATTAGCTGAACACAGACAGTCATTCGTGATCAAGGAGTTCTCAGAAGAAAACTGCGCCTTCACAAGCAAATTTGAAACGGATTATTTCACAAGCAATTTTTGGTAGACTTTATTGAATATTTTAAACCTGAAAATGTGATAAAAATTACTTCTATTCTTTTAATCTGTACGGAAGTAATGTAAATTTAAAATTATCCGTACAGGCTCCTTTGACAACCCGTATCCTAATAAATGTAATGATTGCTGGGACTGAATAAAAAGCCTTGTTATTTTTTCTTCTTCTGGGAGATGTGACTCGCTGAGATTTCGAATTCGGAATGCCCTTCTGTTCGCGACACTTCGTCTTTTATTTTAAGTGTGCAGTGTTCTGTGAAGTTAGTGTTATTTTTGAGGGCTTACCGCTCGATATGAATTTCACAGTACGCAAGCAATACCGAGTGCAATCCTCACCAGCACCAATGAAATTGTTAATTGTGATTTTAAATACTTTTAATCCGACTTCAAAAAACTTAGGAGGTTCTCAATTCGACTGTATTTTTTGCATGTCTGTTAGCTCAGAACTTTTTTAAGTGAACTGATTTAGATGATTTTTTTATTTGAAACCTGGTAATTCTCATGGCGTCCCGTATAAATTTGATCAAAATCTGACCACTAGCGGGCCTTTCTCACTCCGCACTTTAGGCATGAAGATATACCTACGCTGCGTGGTCCACTACAAGGGGCTAATTCCATGAGGTTGAGGTGACGCGCGCCTTACGTTAACAAAAAAGTATTTTAATACAGTTACTCAAAAAGTGACGTATTGCAGGGACGTATAACGTTCAGGATGTGGGCTATTACATTCCGACCCTCACCTTCGGCTGCGCCTCGGCTGGGGTAGACATTTGTCGGAACTCTTTGCAATGACAGGCTCTCCGCACTCGTAATGAAATATACATAGGCTGCACTAAAAGTATCGGGAATAGAATATTTCCACTGTTCCTGTCATATTAAAATGTTTTTGATTGAAAACTCCTTGGTTTTAAAAATCGAATACCATTTATTTATTTAAAAAAAGATTCTCGGTCTTGTCACAAGGTTTTGTCAAACTTGTTTAGTAGTTGAGAAAATGGAATTGACTCGAGAAATTTCAGGAGCGATGATTTATTATGACTTTCGAAGTGGTTTAACACAAAAACAGTATGTGGACCGGATGATTTCTGCATTTGGTGATGAATCCCCATTCCAAAACCACAATTTATCGCTGGTTTGCTGAATTTCAACGTGGACGTGTCAAGCTCAGTGATGATCCCCGTCAAGGTCGTCCAAAAACTGCAGTCACCCAAGAAAACGTTGATGCTGTGCGTAAGCTGATTGATGAAGATCGACATGTGACATACCGCGAAATTCAGGCAACTTTAGACATTGGCATGAGTCAAATACAAATAATCTTGCATGAAAATTAGGTGTAAAAAAGTTGTTTTCCCGATGGATACCGCATTCGCTCTGTGAAGAGCAAAAAGCGGCTCGCGTTACTTGGTGCGTCAGAACTCTCGAAAGATTCCACGCAGGATCCTCAAATGCTGTATACAACATCGTATCAGGTGACGAATCCTGGATATATGCGTACGAACCCGAAACAAAAAACCAGTCACGAGTTTGGGTGTTCGAAAATGAGTTAAAGTCAACAAAAATTTCTCGTTCACGGAGTGTTGCAAAAAAAAATGGTGGCCGCGTTTGTCTCCAAAACCGGCCATGTTACGACTATTCCTCTTGAGGGACAAAGAACTGTTAATGCAGAATGGTATGCTAACATTTGTTTGCCACAGGTCGTTTCTGAACTCCGTAAAGAAAACTGCAACCGCCACATCATCCTCCATCACGACAATGCAAGTTCTCACACCGCACACAGAACAAAAGAGTTTTTAGAGCAAGAAAACATAGAATTATTAGACCATCCGCCGTACAGCCCCGACCTAAGCCCTAATGATTTCTATACTTTCCCTAAAATAAAGAATAAATTGCGTGGACAGAGATTTTCATCACCTGAAGAAGATGTGGACGCCTACAAAACGGCCATTTTGGAGACCCCAACTTCCGAATGGAATGGTTGCTTCAATGATTGGTTCCATCGTATGGAAAAATGTGTCAAATTTCGCGGAGAATACTTCGAAAAGCAATAAATACATTTTTAAATAGTAATGTTGTGTCACTTCCTTAATTCCCGAAATTTTCAGTGTATTGTCTCTCATATGCATTTAGGCACTTTTGATATTTATTTTTGAGTTTTTATTCAACCATGGCCTCTCAAAAACCTAAAACGTACTGCATAGCATGCGGGTGCTTAAATAACAATAGGAATGTTGATTTTCATTTTTTACTGTTCCTAAGGATACGAAAGGTATTATAGTCCGGCCGCTGAGTTATTACCGATTTGACACATGACGAATTGACAATACTAGTGAAGTGACTGAACCAGTAACCCTAATATCATTTGGGAACAGTTTGTTTTTAAATATTCTAGTATAGTGTGTAATTAAATAAAATCAATAATAGTTAAAGACACAGGTTCTTTATTAGGTGGAGTATCCTTGATGGGCGTAGATAATTGGTCGAGGACATATCAAAATAAAACAAATTTGTAAACACTGTTACACATTTTAATGAATAGAGTAGGTACAAGATGTTTTAATAAATGACTAACTATCATTTATTAAAACAATTATTCAGACTCTGAACCAGATTCGCCAGAGCTGTCATCGCTATCAGTCACTTGTATGACAATTTCATTCTCTATAATGGTGTCCACTCTTATATCGCGTTCATAATCTTCTGTTATTAGTTTTCGAGTCTTTTCGACGACCTTGACCCAATCTTCTGTCGTTATTTTGCTGCAAGCATCTTTTAATAGACTCATCATTTTATTAGTACTGAATGGCGGAGTCGTATTATTACGAGCTGCGTAACCTGTAATGTAAACATTAAATAACGTTAATTTATTACATTAAATAAACGAAATGTTACACAATTACCTACATGTAAGGGACATGAGATATTTATTTCTTAGTTATGTATCTTTTTACTTATATGCTGAATATTGGATGTTATAATAGTACAAATTATTCATATTCATAACTTATGCGATATAAAACAATACCTTTGATTTGTGCCAATGGCATTGTACTGGCAGTGATAAGGCGGAATTCGAAGTACCCGATGTCCATGTGCTAGAGCTATCTCATCTACTTCATAACGGACTCTTGATGTTTTATTTTCGCGTACCAACTTTACTAAGACTTTAGCATTTCGGCAGTAGTTTCAATTCCATTTTGGTGTAGCCATGCTACGAGATCAGCTTTCTTGTCGGCCTGAGTAGGCGCTTTACTCACTTATTTCGAGTGATATGAAGCGTTGTCCATTATTATGATAGAAGGCTCTGGCAGGCTGGGTAATAATTGATTTTCGAACCAATTCGTAAAAGTGTCTGTATCCATCTCCTCGTGGTAATCGGAAGTACTTTTTGACGCGAAAGCCAGCAGTCCATTTTCAAAGAAACCACTTCCAGCAGAACCGGCGTGACCAATTTTCAGTCGCGATCCTTTTCCAATTGGAACCTTTGAGGTTGATGCTTTTGTTTCGTCAGTCCAAGAGCGTGACACAGTGTGGTTCGCATTTAACCATGTTTCGTCAACAAAAACGACGTTGTCCCAAGACTCGATTTTTCTGGCTTCTCTTAAAAATTCGCTCCTTTTAATTATTAAATCAAATCTTTCCATTAATATTTTCCTTTTATTCGTTTTTTTATATTCAAACCCAGTTTCGTGCAATAGTTTTGACAACGCCGTTTTACCGCCTTTAAACAAGCCAGCTTCTTTTAAAGAGATCAAAAGCAAACGTCTAGTTGGAAACTCGTTCCTAGTATAATAACCATATATGTGGTTTCTTATTGCATCTGCATCAAAAACATCAACACCTGTCACGGGCTTTTGTCTTCGTTTTTTTCTTAGGAGTGCGTAAAACATTATCTTCACTTCCAGAAGCACCAAATTTTTCTTTATTTATATTATATAGTGTTTTTGCACCAATTCCAAGAGCTTGTGAAACCCGATCTTTCACTTGAGTGACAGGAATCAAAGGGCCGCCATTTTGTGACTCACGCTCAAAGTAATCCTGTAGCTTTAGTACAAGCTCACGACATTGACTATTCAATGTTTTTCCTCGTTTCGGCATTTTCAACAAAATTACCAGACACAAACAAAATTAGTCCAATAAAGCGCAACGATAAACAGGAGAAAGCCGAGTCAAAAAACAACGGTTACACAAGAGAACGTAGTCTGTGCGCACGAGAGTACGGAAGACGACTAAACAGATTAAAATAGCGGTGGTAAGGGTGTTGCCAGAATAGTATCGCCAATTACTTAAAAAAATACACCTATAACATTGCTTAATTGAGGGAGAAAATTATATTTATTAAATGTTGTTTTATATATTATGAATGTTAAAAATTATACATAATCATTTTAATTGTATTTATTTTTAAATCATTGAAAACAGTATTTCTGTCTTTGGATCACACATAAATCTTTAAAATCATAGAGATACTGGCAACACAGTGCAATTAGGAGACGCAAAAAAATGGTAGCATTATAGTCTAGTTGCTCGAAGGAATAAGTAAAATAAAAATATCCAAATAAAATAAATATCATATCTATTCCAATGAATTCGGACCGAATACTATCAAGCACATCACTATGAAAACTAGACGCACGATGTAATTTTGTACAAGCGCGCCAAAGAACAAAAAAATAAATGTTTTCATATTATTTACAAACTATTTAAACTTTTGAAACAGAGTTTATTGGAAAATTACTTGATTCTGACATTTTGACATAAAGTTTTATATTAAAGAGATATTCTAAATCATTCGGCAAATGTGTCGCTCGTGCAAGGTTATATCGATTAATTTAAGAATAATCTGTCAAATCGGTAATAACTCAGCGGCCGTACTATACCTGCGGTTGGCACCTACGACACTTATCGAGTTTTACTAAATCCAGGTAACGTACGTTGTTATATGACAGAATATGTATTCAGATACTCAACATTCCTTTATAAATGTAAATCAATTAATATTTGGCATCAACGACCAGCAGTCGTTGTCGTCGAGGTTATGCCGTGTAATAAATAAATTAATAAAAGAAAACGTTTTTGTATAATGTAATATATTATATTATAACACTTCTTTGCTACGTATCAGTTAATTATTGTTAAGGTGTCATGCACCTTAATAGATGTATCGAGATTAAATATTCTAAATAATAAACTTAGCAGACCCTTCTTTTTACATACCACCAAGTGTAAATATTATTATTGGCTCAGATATATTTTGAGAACTATTAGGAACTCAAAACCTTCGCTTAGCGCTAGACAACCTAGTGCTTTGGGAATCCAGGCTGGGTTGGTTAGTCGGTGACCGTCTCAAAATAAAAGATTGACTGCCTAATTCGCATTTACAATATCAACTGAGCATGAAGGCAATTCACATGATGATTTTGTTGATTATGACCCCATAACTTACTGACGCAGTTCTGGCAAACGAGAAAAAGTTAAATCTGAACTCTTAAATTTCCAATTTAATTTTTTTTATAGGAGCGTGGGCAAACGAGCATGCGGCTCACCTGATAGTAAGTGACTACCGCCGCCCATGAACAACTGCAACACCAGGGAGGAAATTGCAGATGCGATCATCCAGATGATGTGGATAGTATCGGGAGTTCTGCCGCGATGTGCGTTCGTGAAATTTGGTGGCTGGGATTAATCCGAACAATTCCTCAGAGCACTCCCCATGGTAGATGCGAAAGAAAATGCAAAGGGATGCAACATCTCTTCGCAGTGCCAATGAATCGAGCCGATCGGAAAGGACTCGGTCGTCGACGATTCGAGCCGCTCTGCGCTGGATGCGGTCAAGTGGAAGGAGCTGGCACTGGGCACCTGCCCAGAGATGGGAACAGTATTCCATGTGAGGCCGAACCTGCGCCTTGTAAAGTTGCAGGCGGTGTGCCGGCATGAAATACTGTCCCGCTCTGCTGAGCACGCCAAGCTTTTTAGAGGCCAATTTGGCCTTCTCTTCCAAATGACCACGAAACTGCACGTCACTCGATATGTCGACTCCGAGGATTCCGATACTGGCCGAGGCAAGAAGAGGAGTGCCTTGAAACTGAGGAGATACGACAAAGGGGTTCGTTTTAGCGGTAAATGCACAAACTTGTGTCTTATGAGGATTAAACTGGACTAGATTTAGTCGCCCCCAATCCGAGACTTTGTTCAGCAAAGACTCGACTTCAGACACAAGTTTGGAATCTTGTTGCGTGTTGTTAAAAGTGTGTTTTCTGATTTTCGAACCTTAAAAAATTCATATTAAGATTTGTGAAAAATAATAAATTTATTGATAGTAATGAATTGAAAAATTCATTAAACGTACTTATAAGAAAATCTCAATCACAATCATTTCCGCAATATCATACTTTAATGCAAAACCAAAAATTGTCTCACAAAAGTTAATTAAAATAATAAAAAACGTATTTTCAGATAATCTCAATATAAGGCTTAAGAAACTTTGTTTCCCTACGAGAAAAAAAAATTTCTATTTTAATACAGTCCACTCATCCTTTCACTAAGTTATTATTTAATTTTGGACACAAAAGATTGATGCACGCAAGCCCACAACAATTATTCTGTCTCTTCTTATCCGATCTTCAAAGTTTACTTTCTTCTGTCAAAAGTGCTATTTAGAATTTTATGCAGATGATAATTAAAGTTTCTATGTAAATAAGTGTACCATAGTAGGTATTATATTCATTGGTAGCGGCCATCCATATTTGGAACAATTTTCTGCAGCACTACGCCAACGTATTGTTTTAAATAAGAAATACTAAAGCAAGCATTATTTTCTGTACAGAAACCGGTAAAGAGTTGCTCAAGGCACTATGAATAAAGCAGCTGAGAAAAATGTTACACTCATAACTGTTAACAAAAATTGTTACTGCAAATGGTCTTATAGAAAAAACTATTCCGTCGTGTCAGGTGTAGGAACTATTATTAGAAGGATAAGAGGTAAAATTTTGTTTTAAAGATGCGCAATCAATATTGTTTTGTCTGCAATTGTGCATGAAATAAAAAATAACTTCAGCCAAACAGCACAATTGGCATTATACTCAATCTCATCAATTGGTGTGAAAAAAAATAATTTTACAAGGTTTAAAAAAATCAATCAAAATTCAAAAAATAAAAAATATAGATATGTATGTCTATACATATAATAATTATTTATGTTATCTGTTTATCAACTGACGGTAACTCAGTACCTACATAACATCCTACAGTCACGCCGAAACTAAGAGGAGAGTATCACAGTAGAAAGCGTAATAATTTATTGAAAAATTTTGTGATAAAATTAAAAATAAATTAGAATCTTTTCCAAGATACCCAATACGTTACTAAAAAAATATAACAAAAAATAAACTAATGAGTTTGCGTCAGTTTTTAAAAAGGTTACAAGATATAACTAAAAGAAACAAAAATAAATATAAAAAAAGTTCAGGATCTAATTGACGATATACAGCTGACACTTAATCACACTTTTGGAAACCACTCCAGTTGTAAACAATACTTCTGTGAAAAATGGTCTACACAAGAGAATTAAGAACAAACAAAATTTTTCTTTTCAAATTTCAGCCGAGTTGTAAGTAGAAGATCAAATGACTATTATATCATGTGCTAATTTAATTAAATATATTTTACATGAGGTAATCTTGACTACGTTTCATCAATGAACCATTGGTGAAAATGAGAACAACTTTTTTGCAAGATACACTATAAGTTGAATCTTGTAGCTTGTTCATTATTTTTATTACGAGTATAAGTACCTATAAATGTATATATTATTAATGAATCATTCCCATAATATTTTGTATTATTTTTTATTTTGCCTTATCTGAAACGTTCTAAAGTCTATAGAAAATGTTGTGCATGAAATTACTGACAACCACTAGAACATTTTATCTAGGTACAAAGATGTTTTACGTTTTCGTGGCCTCCACATGATATTTTTTTCAGCATTAGGTACCCTTCCGTATCTGAAACGAATATGAATATTGCATATATATACGACACAAAAGTAAAGTAACAGACTATATAAGTCCCTCTGCTGGGCGCAGAACTTTCTGAAAGGGTTTTAGGGCAAGGAAATTTCCATGCCCCAATGCGTTTTGGCGAACTACACATGTCTTCGAAAAATTTTTCTTATTCCTCAGACATGCAGGTTACCTTACGATGTTTTCCTTCATCGTCGAGCACGTGCTAAATCAGCACTTACAATTGCAATTAAAAATTTCATTGGTGCTGCCGGGGATCAAACCCGGGCGAAATTTACAATGAGCGCTTAGACCCAGAGCTACTAATACGAAACAAATAAATACGATGCAATAAATGTAATAAAAACTAACGTACTTAAAACTTAAACACTTGATAGCTCGTGATGCCTACCGGAAAAAGCTACAGCGACATAGCTCCTAGTGATACGCAAGCATAATAGTCAGTATGTCACTTATATACTTTTCACCTCTGCAGTCTATTAATCTGTGCACTTTTCTAAGTAATACAGAAAGTAGTCGCTAGACGGCGTTGACGTCGGCTAAAATCTCTGCAGACGCCGTTTCGTCAAGGTCATTCAGGCTTCTTAAAGCCTTAAAGTTTATACTGCTGTTTTCGATGTTTCACGATACAGGCATGACAAATCAAACTAGTGGGTGACTTAACAACTAATAATTTTATATCAGCTGTACAACGGTTTATGTCTCGTAGAGGCAAACTGACAGACATTTCTGATAACGGTACCTCATTTGTTGGAGCATATAATGAAATTGTTAAAAAAAATCAAAAGTAATAGCTCTCCGTTGTCTGAGAATATCGCAAATAAGGATGTAAACTTTCACTTTATTCCTCCGTACACTCCGCATTTTGGGGTATTTGGGAGGTGGGTGTGAAATCTATTACGTGTAATAGGAAATTGTAAATTAATATCAATACTGCGTTAGTCCAAATCGATGCGGTTTTAAATTCAATCCCTCTAATGTCTTTGCCATCGGATCCAGATGACTTTCTCTCGCTGGACACCTAGACAATTCATTGTTGGACGGCCATTAACCGCGCTACCAATGTCTGATTGTGAAACCCATTCACCAAAGTATACCGACCGCTTCCAGCGCACACAGAAATGTCCTCATCTCTTCTGGACTAGAGTAAAGAATAAATAAATGAGCTTCAACAAAGAGTTAAGTGGCGCTGTAATGAGTCTAAATTAAGCTTGAATATAATTAATAGAATCAGGCGTTACTTTGCGGAAATCCATTATATAAAAGCTTTTAGAAAAATTTACTTCGCAAATATCCGCGTTATAAAATAAAATGATGTGTCTTACCTAGTATGAAAAACACCTCCCGCCCTCCCTCAATTGCGTGCACTATCCCCGTCACCACTAATCCCAGCACCGCTACTCCCAATACCACTACACTAGGCAATACACACCACTGACACAATACGACACGTGTTTCGCCTCTACACGAAGCATCCTCAGGTGATATAGACTCTACGGTGATTAACCGCGAAGTCACTTACACACTAAGTTAAGTTGAGGGAGGGCGGGAGGTGCTCTTCATACTAGGTAAGACATATCATTTTATTTTATAACGCGGATATTTGCGAAGTATTTTTTTCTAAAAGCTTTTATAAGCTTGAATACTTTGGTGGTCATAAAAGAAGACTCTCTTCCGCTACTTAAATGGCGATTAGGCCGCAACATCACTTTGCATTCTTGTACCGATGTAGTCAATCGAGTTGCAGAGATTAAGACTGCTGGTGGAGTAATCAAACGGTCATTTAACAAACGTTATTCGCTCCTTGACATTACTTTCTATTAAAAGTCGAGCGTTCAATGTCCGAAGGCATGTTGCGGAGCGCCTGCGATTGTGCTACTAGCAATCTACTATCACGGAATGTGCTGTTTAAAGACCAAACGTAGTGTATATTTTTTTTACCTACCATATATCATTAGATATAAATTCATTGTAATTGTAATGCGTCAACCGAATTACACGTTTTTAAAGTTCGAAACTATGCACATCTTTTTTCACCTGAGCTATCTTTCTCCAACAGTTCATTATAATAATATTTTAAAACTAGCCGTGCCCGCGATTTCGTTCGCATAGAATGTCTGTTAGTAGCTAATTTGTTTTGAAGGTTTATTATTTATTAGATTATATTTTATAAACTACAACACTGTTCCAACTCAATTAGTAATACATATTATTATACCTATACGGAGTAACTTTATCATTAAACCTATCAAGCGCATGAATGATATAACAATAGAAAAATGTTGTGTATCCTTAAATATTATGTTTAAAAAGAACTAAGTAAAGATGTCTAATGTATTGATAAAATAAAAAAATAAACTAAGGAAGAGGTTAACAAATACGTTTATTTATAAAACATACAAAATATTTAGAACAACATAAGAAAGTAACGACAATACCTTTGCCACTCATCATCATGCATCATTACATCCCTTCACAACTCCACTGCTGAACATAGGCATTCCTCAAGGAATACCACGAAACACGGTCCTGAGCCACCCGCATCCATTGACTTCCTGAATATGTTACCAAGTGATCACTCCATCTAGTGGGGGACACCCTACACTTCGTCCGTCGGTACGAGGCTGCCACTCGAGAACCTTTTTTCCCCATCGGTTGTCGGTTCTACGAGCTATATGGCCCACCCATTGCCACTTCAGCTTACTAATCTGAGCTATGTCGTTTACTCTGGTTCTACTGCGGATATCCTCATTTCTAAGTTTATCACGCAGAGAAATTCCGAACATAGCCCTCTCCATAGCTCCATCTCTCCATGTTTTGTGGGTTGCGTAGGTTAAATAAAAAGTTACTCACAGTCTTTTGGTATTTACTCTGAATTCAACGAAACTCTATATACATACAGAAGAAGGATAGCTCAAGCATAGACAGTTTGCAGGAAAGTATAGAGTACAGAGAAGAAGCAGAGAAAGTTCACAATAAAAATTAACTTTTGTAAATTTAATAACGTTCATTCGATATCAGGTCTAGATGCTGCCTATGCATTTAATGAGTATTTGCATTCAGTCATTCTATGTGAAAGGCTATTATATACACAACATGCATCCTGCAATACAGCCGACTGCGTGACTATGCAAGCAGCACCGGACAGTACACGAGCACCTATCAAATAAGCGTTTTAGGCGTGTTGTGAAACGTTTGCGTGACTTCTATAAAGCGAGCTGTGACTTCATACCCTACATGCATATATTATCATAGACTGAACTATCATTGTGACTAGAAAATTTTACACGCAATACCTTTGTCTGTGCGCTACAGACATAACAAAAAATAAAGTCATAGCTGTTTTGACTGAAATCATTGGAGATTATACGAGTATTTAATTAACAATTATTGTAAATCAAATTCATACACGCCTGTCTGAAAAATAAAATAAAAAATCATTTGATCAAGTAATAGGGTAGTTTTACACTATTGGCTTCTTAATTTTTTTATTGCTTATTTCGGAATTACTGTTATTTTTTTTTTTCAAATTATTTTACGAAACGAAAATTTGTACAATTAGGGAGTCAAAGAAGTTTCTTTATTATCTCTAACAATCTCCCAGAATTGATTTTGATATTTTCTGATGTATATCTCAACAGAGTTATAATGTATATCACCATTGAAATAAAAAAACCGAGGTAGGACCACACTCTCACAGAATACCAGCGTAAAATAGCAGCTTAATTCTGCTGTTTCGTATGATGAGTGCAGAGTACCGGAGATCTCTTTTACTGGAATCAAGGTATTCCATCTTAGTGTTCAGGGTTGACAAGGTTTATTTTGATTTTTAATTGAGTTTAAATGTAGATGTCTATGGGCCACAGCTCCCACTTATCATCAGAGGGACTGTGTGCTAGTTTGTCACCCTTATACTATAAGGAAACAAAGAAAGACACTTTTAACTGCTAATAATTCATAATCCCTTCAGAATCTCTTCACTTATTTTTCTCTCCCGACGTTTCAAACTAAATTTGATATAACTCAAGTACTCGCAAATGAACATCAGTGATTATTCGTGAAGTAATTTAAAAAACAAAAATGTATCTTACGGAAATGCAATAAAATATAAGTAAAATTAATAGAATCAGGCGTTACTTTGCGGGAATCCATTATATTATAGTTAGTAAAAATTACTTTGCCTACTACGCTCAATAAAATAAAATGATGTGTCTTACCTAGTTTGAAGAGCAACTCTCGCCCTCCCTCAATTGCATGCACTATCCCCGTCACCACCAATCCCAGCACCACCACTCCCAACACCACTACACTAGGAAAGACACGCGACTGAAGACAACACGTGTGTTGTATGGGATAATGCACGCAATTGAGGGAGGGCAGGAGGTACTCTTCATACTAGGCACATACTACACACACACTACTCATCATTTTATTTTATCGAGCGGATGTTTGCGAAGTAATTTTTTAAAAACTTTAACAGTCTTTAAGATTCTATAAACTTATTCTGAATTAACAAGAAAACCTTAAAAATTAGCAAATGTTCTTTGCCACATATCAACTGTGCGATGACGCACACATCCGCAGCTCTAACAGGGTCAGTCATCAGTCTTGAGGCCAGGAAAGCGAGCACTTGGAAGCAACAGCTAACCTGGTACCAGCAACGAATTTGGGAGTAAGAGACCCTCTCTCCGAAGTCCACAAATGCACATCCAGTTTAGAACATGCTACTCGAAGCAGTGAGCTTAGCCGGTTATTTATGTTCATTTCAGAAAAATCTGAGGTTGTATATCGGCCTCATCGGATTGAAAATCGCAGTTCCAGACGTCTCGCATCTTTGACTTTGCTGCCCGTTGCTAGTCATGGCATGGCATTTCTCGTAGTCGCTTCTTACGACAGCAACAGGACGAAACGTGGTAATAAATTCTCTTACGGCGTCATCACACCGCAATCTTGTCAAGTATTATTTAACTATAAAAGCAGAACGCGTGACTCTAAATGTCACAAACTACTTCGGGAGTATAAAACATAAGCATAAGCAGGGAACACCTTGCACTACCACTCGAAATAAGGCGTAAAATTTAGGATATAGTACGAGTACATCATACTCAAATCGCACAATCACAATTGGACAAGAAACTTTTATCACTTGTAGGTTTGAGTGCCTCTGATCTGTATTGCGAGACAATCGTAAAGAATCTAACTCATAATAGGTACAGGCACTAATAAAACTATAGAGCTAAAATTGTTTTTATTAAAAGATATAGTAAAGTCTCCTAACCATTATTTGTTTTTATCTTTATTTGCAAGAATATGGTTGCACAAGTGTAATTAGTTCTATATATTATATACCTTAGTGGTGTAGTTATCGAATATATTACAACACATAAATTAATAAATATGTACCGTTCAATTGATTTGATAATTATTTATGTAACAGTGACATATTTTAAAAAAATATTTTGCTAGCACAACAGCAGATGAATCACAATTAAGTACTAGAGTACTAATTTAAAAAAATAAAACTAAAGACTCTTGGAGCTTAATAAAACAAAATAGAAACATCCAACCTTTATTGATAGACAAACAGTCGATAATTAAAATATTTATACGAAATCCTATTTCGTCAGCTACAACATTTACTTAATAATCAATTCCAATAAAGACTAATCAAAAGAAGAAAAATCTACAATATTTGCTACTATTTTCTATAAAAAATTCTTACAAAATAAGTGAATTGGAAAATCCCAATTTTAGTAGCCTATTTTGATATAAGCAAATCATTTGATATTATTATTCATATTCTCTTTAAAAAATTGAAGCATATGGTGCAAGAGGGCCATCTTACTCCGGGATTCATAATTATTTAAAAAAAATTAAACAGTGTGTTGAAATACAAGATAAACATGAATAACGGCAGGAAATAAGTTTAAATCTTCATTAAATTCTATTTACAAAATGAGTAAGGAGAAGTGCCGGGAACAAAGTCAATGGTGCCCTGACTGCGTTAGTCAAAAGGCAAGGCGTAGCGAAGAGTGCACGCCTTGCAATACATAACGCAGTGTTGGTACCGACTTTGTTATATGGCAGCGAAACCTGGGTATGCCAGAAGAAGCATAAAAGTAAGTTGAATGCAGTGGAGATGCGATCTCTTCGTAAAATGTGCGGCGTTACTATGGCCGACCGAAAGCGAAACGAAGAGATTCGCAATATGGCAGGTTTGAAAGATGACCTTATCACAAAAATTGATAAGGGCGTGCTTCGTTGGTTTGGGCACGTTGAGCGAATGAGTGAAGACCGAATGGTGAAGAAAATATAAAGCGCGAAAGTTAATATTAAAAGGTGTCGAGGTAGACCGAGACTAACTTTCGAAGACCATGTGAGCAAATTGCTCGAAGAGGGTAGGGTCAAAAGTACTCGGATACCTAGACGTGCATGCATGAAGAAGATAATGGATCTGAAAGAAGCGAAAGAGGTTTGTAAGGATCGTGACACTTGGCGATCTGTTCTCTCTGGCTACCCCGTCAGGGATTGTGCGTGAAGATAAGTATAAGTGTAAGTATAAGTATAAGTAAGGAAAACGTTTTTATTAACTGTTTAACGCTGTTTCTTCTATTGGTTAAAATTAATATTGTGAATACAAGTTTAATTTTAATAATTTATTATTGTATTTTCTAACCAAAAATTTTCACATATAAAAACTAGTGAAAAATTCGTTCATGTGATGAGATATATTATTATTACGAGCTTGGGGTTCAAGAAAATTAAAAACTGCCTAGTGAATTACCAAAATTGACACTTTTACAATTATAAATTACAGAACACTAATCACAATTACAATTACAGAACACTAATTACAACTTAAAACCACACTAATAATAAAACACAATTGTAATACTGATCACTTTAGTTCGCAGTTATTTCGCTTCGAAGTATTCGCTTGTATCGCCAATTCAATACTCACTCGGTCGTGGTCTATACCGGCCTTATATAGGGCCTCAGATAGTTTCCAGAACCTTCTACTGTAGAAACATCTAGAATGTTCGAGCATATATCGGTCCCGAAACTAGAAGGACTCTCCTAATTCTGCTACTCGACACCAGAGAGCGCTAGTGGTAACTAGTTTTGCCATGTACAAGACATTAATAGTGGTGCGCAACGTTATTATATATGAATATCTTTGTACCATATTTCCCGTGAATTTTACTGATTATTATTATTGAAATATTTAAATAGTATTTTCATCTGGTTGGGTTGTATATAATATTATAAAGTAAAATAAATAAATTAGTAATTTAATAAAAACCCTTCTTCCGACTTTCACGAGGTTCTCGTCATAAGGAATGGTAATGTCGACCAAAAAAGTCCTTTACTTCTCCCGATCCATCAGCAAATATCATGCTTATTCGCGAGAATAGCCCTGTCTGTGATGATAGCCCGGCCCCAGTAGAACCTGGCGCGCTTATTTCCGAGCACGGCTTCCGGCAAGTACTTTTCATAAGGCAGTTTCCCATTCACGAGTCCGTATTTCAGCCCGAGCTTCTGGTGTAGAATCCTGACAAATAGGTTGAGTCTACGCAAATAATCTAGATTAAGAAGGCGCGAAGCGACCGGGAATAATATGCCTGATTGGGTCACTGGGATGGCGACAAGCTCGAAGGTGTCGAAGGTGCCGTAACTATGATGTATCTCCAATAGTTGTTGGTCTTAAACAAAACGTTTTCCCCAAAGTGATCACCGAAACGTAGTAAGTGAAGGAAGGCAACTGTATCCACGAAAAACTCACGTACTCACTCACAGATTCTTGTAGAACCTCCCGTGGGGCGCCTTTTCCTTCCATAGGGTCTCCCGGTTGGAAATGTTCTGTATTGCTGGCTCTTGCTATTGCTCGTTGGCTAAGGATAGACGAGTCTCATACGAAATGATGTCTGTGTAGAATGGATCATCCGATTTCGTCAGGAAATAATTACGAATACGGATTACACGGATTACCCGATAGGATAGTGATAGCACTTAAAAAGCTACGCCCATCATGCTTCTGTGGCAAGTACAATCTCACTAATGACGAACTTGGATGAAGTACTATAGGATGTCATATTAATACGGACTTTTTATGGAATTAATATATATTATACTTGTGTTGAATGATGATGATGAATGAATTTATATAATTACATTAGTAACGTAAATAAGTGTTAAAATCCTTTATAAGAGTTATTTTTTTCTACGTTATTTATTTTATATTAGTTACATACATGCATAACAGTAAAGTAATCTACTGTTGTGGAATTATTGTTTCTCAAAATTTTAATTAACAATGTTCAAGTCAAATTTTTATTCACTGAGTCTTATGCATAGCTGTGAAAACACTCAAAGAAATATTTCTCTTGATTTTATCCATTATGTGTTTGTGTTTGTATCCTGATAAGGAGTTACATGTCACGTTTATCCAAAAACGATTCTGCCTACATGTTAGGCGCATACTGCAGAATGAAAAATTAAATTAATAAAAAAAGTCAATCCACCGCCAGCACGTAGTTTTACATTCGCATCAATCAGCATGTCATGCAGCATTGCCATAGGTTTAAATAATAATCCAGAACGAATTTTGGTCAAGGTGGCCCGCCTCATCGTTGACTAGCCATCTGCGTAGGTCATAATTATAGTGCCCAAGTGTATCGAAGGTGCATACCCTATTCATTCACACTCATAATCCGCTGGACGGTAAACCGACACGGCCGGAGAGAGATCAGGCGCTTTACGTGCTTTCCGAGGTACTGGCGTGAAACACCGCCAACTTTCTGACTCCAGGCAGCTACTCAGAATTCCTTGACAGAGAAACGCAATAACTGATTTTTTTGGCCGAACCCTAGAAGGTTCGAACCTATGACCTTATGACCAGCAGTCGCATCTAGGACCATCAGACCAACGTAGCAGTCACAATAGGTTTACCGTAGGGTGAACATAATGATATTTATTTAAACCACATTTATAATTTAGAAAATATTTTTGATATCTGCTTAGTGGAAACAGCTGCAACTCTACTTAACGTCCTGTGAAAGCACTTGGCCTTTAGCCTGCCTACTAAAAGAATTCTAATTCAAATTCATTATCTTATTTGTGAATACAGTGAGTTAGGTGTTAGTAAAGTTTACAATAATTATCGTGTATTTTTTCTTTTTATTATTTTCTTTGCTATAAGAGTTACATAGCTCCTAATTTAAAGATTTTCCAGTCTTGCTCTTGTAAATAAAAAAAGGTCTATTTTACTTATATAGCCTGACATAACTGAGATTAGCTTATTTTTGTCACTAAATCACTGCCGAATCAATAACTAGAAGATTTTGTTGCGAAATGAAAATATTATGATACTACAGTTTTCCGGTTTGTAGGGTTAGAGGGCCAGAATAATCGCAGGTTTTTGTCTGTATGTTGGTATATGTATTGTAGCGAATAACAGCTTTGCCACAGCAACTTGATTGACGCTTGATATTTTTTTGTGCTTTATTTACATTTTTTGTAGAAATTAAAGCATTAATTATAATAAGTCAGAGTAGAATAGGTAAATAAGCAATTAGTGTAGAATACCAAAATAATAATTAGAAAAAATAAAAAAACTTAATACACTAGACTAGAGATTAATTTGCTATAAAGAAATTAGAAATTAATTATTAATGTTAAATATTAAAATGAAATTTCAACTTTAGGCCCAACAAACGACATTACTAAAAATTTAATTATATTATTGTTAATCAATTTGTTCGTGGTTGACCCATGGTCGTTAATTATGTTACAAAATATTTTCAAGTTAAGATTTGTAAAATTATTCATTTGTTATTGTGCGTTGTAGAAAATAAAACCACATCTATAGTATTTTAGATTATATTATTTAAATAAACTGAACATCTCAATTATAAAAATTACTAAGCCATATCACAGGTTCAGAAACTAAGAAATTGACTTATGGCTTCGTAAATTCAGTAATGGCTTTGGTAACGGTAGCCTTGCAAGCTTCCTCAGAATAATCGTTGTCTACGAATTTGGATTTTTCGATAATCTTGGAGTCCTTCAAGTAGTTTTCAACGCTTTCCTTGGCCGCACCCTCTAGAGTCATTTTCCTGGACATGATCCAAGCGAAAACTGAAAGGAAATAGAAGGAAATTATTTTAAAATTTGTTTTTCATCCAAATATTTTTGTAACACGTAATGCAATTAGTTTTGGTTTTGTCAGTACATGAATTATAATCAAAAATCAGTCTTGTTATGAGACTGCATTATTTCGGTTTTCGTTTCTGTTACAATCACTTAGGCTGTAATATTATATATTCTTTTGAGTTTTTAAACCATCCACACACAAAAAAAAAATCATCAAGTTTTTGCGATACTAGCGGACAGCAACAGATTTTTATATATGGAGTTAATGAATATTACATACCTTGGTGCTTATTGGTGTCCTTGAAAAATTTGCAGCTGTAGAGAATGCCGTAGTTCTTGTAATCGGTGTCCAGTACATTGATGTAGGAACTCTCGGACACACCTATTATATGAGTAAAATAAAATAAGTTAACTTAATACCAAATTTCAATTAAATTAGAGCATATCGAATATTTTTGGGATAATTAAATAATTTCATTATATGAATATGACAATACTATTGTAGTAAGTTTAATTATACGTGGTCACTGACCTCTAAGGAAGAATCACGATGCAGCTATATTTCTTGTAGCACGAATGGGTCGGCTCGACCGGGATAAGACCACGCTCTCACAGAATACCAGCGTAAAATAGCAGCTTAACGCTGCTGTGTTTCGTAAAGTGAGTGCAGAGAACCGGAGACGCTGTTTACTGGAAATGAGGCATTCCATCTTATTCCTCGCGGGTGACAACGCATCTGCATTTTGATCCTTAATTGAGGATAAATGTAGATGTTTATGGGCCACAGTATCTACTTCCCTTTTTCAATAAAAAAAATTGTATACCCGTATATGTGATAGGACCAGGCTGCAACTTCGTATTATGGCGCTAGCTTGATCACCTTGACCAAGGAAGCAACCACGCTCGAATAGAATAAAACAGCAACATAACGCCACAATTTAATTAAATGTTACTCCTACAATGATAACTTACTTCGTGAATGAGCATTACTTTTATGGCTCTCACTGGGATTAATTCAATCAATATATTTACAGTTACCAACACAGGTGTAGTGGCGGTATGGTAACTGCAAGAAAGATCTCAATGCTTCTTATACATGGCGGGATAACCCTTCGTTTACGCTAGACAAAACGCGGACCTTTGATGGTGATCAATTTTAAAGTTGCAAGACTTATTTATTTATTATAATTTGCATGTCATAAGAAATATTATACTTAACTTACACAATATAATATAGTAACGCCCCGTAAGAACATTGAAATTTAAAAGAGGGTAGTTATATATGCTAAATACTAAATATAAACTACTACTAAATACCAACTGACATATTTATTAGCACAACTAGTTCTCACATATTATTTTACTTAATTATTATACACACATTTACCATTTATTCGCATCTTTAAGGAATTCACCTAAAAACACACAATCCATTGAAAACTGTCACTTACCTGTAAAGGCCCATATTCAGCAACGGAATTTTACAGACTATATTAAAAAAGCAGAAAATTCACTTATAATGACGACTTACCTCCAAAAGTATAAGTGAGCATCAATTTTCCAGGCTCAGCAAGAGTGAGGTCTCCTTCGATGTATGACTTGACACCGTCAATCACATGGGAGTTCTTCGCCTTGGTCTTGTCTCCTTCAACAGTGTACACAGCGGTGGTGCACTTGCCTTTTGTACCTTCTTGAGTAGCATGAGGGAAGCGAGAGATTTCATACCAAGTGCCTAGGTACTGGGGGAGAAATTATAAATTAATATTAATAGTGTTATTCTGCTAAATTATTTGAATATTGGATCTATTTAACTCCATCGAATAACGTAGTAGAGCCACACTGCAAATATATACAGTCCTCACGGTAGAACGCATCCACACTTTGATTAATGGTGGATAGATGTTGGTTTCTATTAGCCATAGCATCCACTTACCATCAAGTGGACCGTGTGCTCATTCATGGCCCTGGTATTCCAATAATGCAACAGCTGTCAAGAACAACTTGAAAGACCGGCGCGTGTGAATACGTTGCACTCACGATAATAAGCATAACATCATATACTCTATACCATAGACTATGTGTACTATAATAGATACACAGATCATATATTTGCAGTGGTAATTCTGCTGCTATCATCGCTCCCAGACTGGTTGGATTTAGGTCAGAGTGGTATATTATATTTCTCCCATTAGTTGTTCGCTATTGCCTCGTCTATTACCTACTCAGCAAGAATAACTCGGCAATGCTGCCTTGAACCACACAACACCAGGGCTATTTGCCATATAGTGGCAAAAACATGAAACAATTTGAAAAAAAAATCTGTTTCCCACCCACCAGTTAAGCGTAACAACTGTGGAATTTTTTTCCCCTTTTATTTGAGGCAACTTATGTAGAGGCCTATGTTCATTGGTGGATTGTTGATAAGCTCTAATGATGATGATGTTATATAAAAACAAGTAGAAATGTGTTTCAACATTTTTGAGCTCCACTAAAGCTCTGAACTCGTTTGTCATGTGTCCTTATGGTAACGACGGGACTGGTGAATAGGTAATAAAAGTCAGTGTGTGGTTTATTTACTACCTTCGGTTACATTACACTTAGATAGTCCAGCACTTGTTTAAAATTTGAGGCACCGAACACATGATGCCAGATTGACATTTTGGGGAAGAAGATTTATATTTAAAATGCATTGAAATTCATTTGATGAAATGCAATTTAAGAGCCGTAGTATAACAGAGGCTAAACGATCGCTATAAATTTCTCGAGCAACCTGGCCTGATCACCGTCGGCATCAATAAGAAATGCTAATTGCTATTGAAAATGTTAATTTATCATGTACTTGGCGGAAAAAAATATCATAAGGTAACCTGCATGCCCAAAAATAATGATTTAGGACATGTGAAGTAGGAAAGGCGTGGCAGACGAACTAAATCAAGACCCTCTTAGACATGAAAGGAGATCTGTGCCTAGCAGTGAGACGTATACAAGTGGTAAAATTAAAAATTTTGTAGGTAACATACAATAAAAAAAAAACGATTGAATTCAGTACCTCCTCCTTTTTGAAGTCGGTTATAAGGGTGTAACTTAATGTAAAGTTTATTTGATTCTTTATGAAAATAAGCATATATGCACTTACTGCTGAGAAGTCGAACTTTTCCATAGGCTTTACTTCAGGGCAGGGTCCATCGTAGATAACTTCGGCGGATGCGACTGCGAAGAAAGCTAACATCAGAAAGCGAAACATTTTAATGTCGTATAAGTGTCGTTCTTTGAAGCTAAGAGGCGGCCAATGCATGCACTGTTAACTTATCCCACCACTTATATACGAAACAATCTTGGTTCAAAGGCCAAGAGTGAAATTAAGTATCAATTGCATCAAAAAAATTATCACGGCTTCAATTTCTTGATACATACTTACTGATAACTTTTACATATTTTCTTTTTGTTTTAATTATTATTAAAGCCGTCGGTTTAAGCAAAATAATAAATAAAAGGTAAAAAGTGGGATATAGCAGCCTACGCCTATTTTATTACTGAGAGAACTTGAAAGAAAAAAAAAGAAAAAACATTAAAATGACAAATGATTTAATACGTGTTGATAGACTTCATTATAAATATTTTAAACTACTTACATAAGTAGGTTTCTTCACAATGTCTTCTTATAACGCCGAGCGGGTAGTAAATCAACTTTTAAAATTGTAGTAAACAGTTTCATAGGTGCCGGCGGAGATCGAAATCGTTTACCAAACAATAGTAAATGGTTAGTACTTGGGTCTGAAATAAGATATAAAATAAAATAATGCGTGATAACTAGTATAGGGCGCACTAGATGGAGTGATGACTTGGATCTTGCTTTGTGACATTCCTTGGGAGAGACCTATGTCCAGATGCGGACTTGTGAAAGACTGTAATGATATTTTTTTAATTTCTTTAATATTATGGATAACACCATAATAAAATAAATAATGTATACAAACCAGTTATATAGAAAAAATAATACAGGCAATTACAGTTATCCACAATTTACCTATATACATGTGAGCAGATAAGGTGAGAGCGATACAATTAAATGATAACAAACAGAATATGGTTGAGTTACAATGTTAAATAATAAATTTCTATATTTAAAAGTAAAAAGGTGGAATGAGAGGTTGAGATGTCCTAAAGGTACAGTTGTACACGTCATCGTTGGAGCCACATGCAAGTGTGAGTAACAATCCAAAAGCAAGTCTTATCATACAATATTCCCACGATGTCGTGGACGTCAGTCTAAGTGAGTTTGAAATGGCTCTCCAGCACCTTAAAAACGACAAGGCCTAGGAAGAGGATGGAATTACAACGGAGCTGCTGAGCTTGTATTCCTTCAGAAGCTCTTCAATTTCGTCCTCCATGGTTGCACTACTCTGGAATATTGCAGCTGAAATGCGGTTGTCTTTTTCTTTAACAAAAAATACAATATCCTGTTGAAGAACTACACACAGATTTCCCTTCTGAACTGTATCTACGAACTATCTTCCAGTATCATTCCAGACTCCCGAACTAGCCGGTTTTCGAAAAGGCTTTAGTATATAAAACCAGATAAACACTCTTCAGCAAATTGTACGTAAGACCGAATAATATAATTTCTTACTTTGCTTGCATTTGTGGACTACGGGAAAGCCTTTGATTTCGTCGAAATTTTGGCGTTGCTAGTCCTTTTAGCGGTGCCAAGTTAAATGTCGGTATATTGAAGTGCTGAAGTGTTTATATAGCAAGGCTACGATGGCTGTCTGAGTACACAACCAGAAGTACGAAACCTATCCAACTGCAAAAAGGTGTAGTACAGAATGATGTTTTATCCGCAAAACTCTTCACCCCTACATTTGTAGACGTTTTCAAGCAACTAGACTGAAAAGGATATGGTATTAACATCAAAGGCGAGTATGTCACTCACCTTCGATTTGCCGACGATATAGTCCTTATAGCCGAATCGCTTAAGACCTAGGCACTATGCTCAATGACCTCAATACTGTTTCGCAACGGATAGATCTTAAGATGAACATAAACAAAGCAAAGTTCATCTGTAACATCCACGTCGCACCTATGCCGGTAGTTGTTGGGAGCACTACGCTCAAACTTGTCGACGAGTATAAACATACTAGGGAGTACAAATATGCAGTATAAACTACCTAGGACAAATAGTCCGATCAGGAAAGTCGAACTTCAACCAAAAGGTCAATTGACCTATTCAACTCGACTGGGTAGCGTTTGGGACATTACGGCAAATCTTCGTGTCAGGTATGCCTCAAAACTTGAAAACAAGGTTACACAACCAGTACGTGTTGCCAGTAATCACATATGGATCTGATTCGTGATCCTTAACTGCTGACCTTATGAGGAAACGCAAAGTCACTCAGGGAGCTATGGAGAGGGCTATGCTCGGGGTTAGTATGCGTGATAAACTTAGGAATTGAGGATATCTGCGATGAAACGAGATTAACCGACATAGCCAACGGATTAGTAAGCTGAAGTGGTAATGGGCTGACCATATAGTTCGAAGAACCGACGGCCAATGGGGAAAAAGGTTTTCGAGTGGCAGCGTCGTACCAGTAGGCAAAGTGTAAGGTGAACCCCGCTAGACGGAGTGACGACTTGGTAAGATATGCAGGATGTCAATTGATGCAGGTGGTGCTTTGTGGCATTCTTTGGGGGAAGTCTATGTTTAGCAGTGGACTTGTAATGTAATAATGTATGATAAATGATTATGTAGAATGAAATAAAAAATTAATAATGATGATTCCAATTCTCATGATCTCTACAATTGTATTGCACTGGTATATCATGCCCTATTTTTCATTGTAAATAACAAATAATACCTTTGGCTAAAATATCTTAGCCAACTTTAAAAACGGAAGAGGTTTATAATTTTTGGAACGAAGTTCTTTATGCGACGGTATGCGTTTGGCGGATGGGAGCTAGGAGACAAAAAGTGTAAGATTTTTTCGTCACTACCCCTTGTCATAGTGTAGATGGCCTTGGCAGCGAAATAAGGAAGTGAGATGGAATAATATCCATCTCCCTCGCACTTTTTCTTATCTTGCCATGAAATAAATATTAATTTATTTTAAATGACGTTTCATTTTAATAGACTCTAGTAATTGATTTATTTGTATTTGTAAATCAGTAATATAATACCTACGTTTATCAATAATAATAATATACTACGCAAGGAACTTCGTTCCAACCGAGTGTTCCACGACACTCACGCATGTTTTTTTTGTACGAGTAAGATGTTACGCGATATCTTCGTCCATTGTGAATTTGATGATCCTTTTATTAAATATTGAATACTTGAGGGGTGGTCCTGTTTAAATTTGAAATAAGCGTACAGGTGAACATGCGCCTCTCTCGTTACAATCGCCATATTTGGATTATAGCGTTCGCAGTAACATATGCCTCGCACCTTTGACGATAATTCCGTCGTCAATTCGTTTTTTACGTCTGCCGTAAACGAAACTGCCATCTCTCGGAAGCCATTAGTTTTATTTTACACAGTCGCTCATTATAACACTCACTGAAATAATTCGTTCTTAATATAGCCGACTTCAAAGAACCAAAAGGAATAATGTAATTTTATAACGTGAAATTTTACAAAAGTGTAATGAGACAGTTATCCGACACGACCGGACTAACGGAATACATGCTTTTCTAGGCACGGGGATTAAACACCTGACTCCAGAGTGCTACTGAGAAATTTTTGACAGAAAATTCCAATAACTGATTTTGACCCGACCAGGAATTCGAAACCATTGTAATTAATCATTTAAAATTAAAAATTTTGTACAACCGACTTTAATATAAATTATTAAGCATTACACAAAAACTATTGGTCAGACCTTGATCAAGTTATGGGACTACATGAGAAGCACCAAATCAAATAAAAAAAAGAATCATGGAAATCGGTTCTCCTGGAAAAAAGTTATGAGGTAACACATGTAACAAGCATTGCCCATTAGAGTAGTTGTTTAGATCACTCCATTAATAGATACTAAAGAGTCTATGGTCAAGTCGTATTATGCCTGTGAGAATAATCGATTACGTTTCGACTAGATTGTTTTAAAGTGACGTCAAATATTGTCTGTGGATTAAAAGTTAGCTCTTAACAGTCGGGATCATTCAGAGACGAGCTGCCGGAGTGACAAGAAGGTTTGTGATATATTATGTTATTCTGTTGTACTTTAGCTTTGATTTAGTTTACTAGAAATAAATATTGTTATTGTATTGATTAATTCCTTTTATTTAGAATTCTATGATTCACTTTTGAGATACCCTTACATCTCAGAAGTGGGATTTACAAGACAATTTGTTTTGTGCTAAACCACCCCACAAGCTTGACCGTTGAGTATTGATACTAATTTTTATTTTATTTTTTCACTTTAACGAAAAATCAATGCAATAACAAATATATTATCAAGTTTGTAACTACTAAATGCCCTTTAACCTTTAATTAACGTGACCCACGATTCGTCCGATATAACTAGATGAGTTTAAACAATTTTTTTTTTGTTCTACCTTACTTTGTTTATTTTCTGATTAAATGCCTCACAATGTGATTAAAAATATTCATTTCCATTGGAGACATAGAGAAACTAACCATCAATAGCACCAAAATAAATTCGGCATGATCGCTAATTTTCGTGATGAAAATAGATTTAAAAAAAAATAGAGAGGATTTTGCGGTTAAAATTAACGAATTGCTTATTAAATATTTTTAATTACAATATGGTTAGAAATGTTAGTTTATAAAGGTATTGCAGTAAAATTAACCAACAAAGGTGATAGAATGGGCTGACAATGATCAGCAGATATGTGATGTAAGCAGATTAAAAAAAAATAATGTGGAAAATCCAAAAGTGCACACTTACTTACTACACTACACTACTACACTAATTACGTTTCGAATAATCAATTTACTTTTATTAATTACCAAAACGCGTAATTTGTTTAAAGCAAAAAAATCTTGTTTCCTTTTGCTTAACGTGAAATCTATTTTAATGTTGATACTGGCGATTCGTATTTCATTAAATAAATAGTCTGGAGAGAGAACGGGACGGTACAATAGTGAAATTCAATGAAGAAAAATAATGAAATAAAAAAAATGAAAATGAATACAATAGTGAAATTCAATGAAGAAAAATAATGAAATAAAAAAAATGAAAATGAATACAATAGTGAAAAATAATAAAATAAAAAAACAAAGTAGTTAGTTCAATTTTTCCGAAAGATATCTTGTACAAAAATACATAGGCTGCACTAAAAGTATCGGGAATGGAATATTTCCACTGTTCCTGTCATATTACTTGTTTTTTTAATTGAAAAGTCCTTGGTTTTAAAAATCGAATACCATTTATTTATTTAAAAAAAGATTCTCGGTCTTATCACAAGGTTTTGTCAAACTTGTTTAGTCGTTGAGAAAATGGAATTGACTCGAGAAAATTCAAGAGCGATGATTTATTATGACTTTCGAAGTGGTTTAACACAAAAACAGTGTGTTGACCGGATGATTTCTGCATTTGGTGATGAAGCCCCATCCAAAACCACAATTTATCGCTGGTTTGCTGAATTTCAACGTGGACGCGTTAAGCTCAGTGATGATCCCCGTCAAGGTCATCCAAAAACTGCAGTCATCCAAGAAAACGTTGATGCTGCGCGTAAGCTGATTGAGGAAGATCAACATGTGACATACCGCGAAATTCAGGCAACTTCAGACATTGGCATGAGTCAAATACAATTAATCTTGCATGAACAATTAGGTGTAAAAAAAGTTGTTTTCCCGATGGATACCGCATTCGCTCTGTGAAGAGCAAAAAGCGGCTCGCGTTACTTGGTGCGTCAGAACTCTCGAAAGATTCCACGCAGGATCCTCAAATGCTGTATACAACATCGTATTAGGTGACGAATCCTGGATATACGCGTACGAACCCGAAACAAAAAGCCAGTCACGAGTTTGGGTGTACGAAAATGAGTTAAAGCCAACAAAAATTGTTCGTTCACGGAGTGTTGCAAAAAAAAAAATGGTGGCCACGTTTGTCTCCAAAACCGGCCATGTTACGACTATTCCTCTTGAGGGACAAAGAACAGTTAGTGCAGAATGGTATGCTAGCATTTGCTTGCCACAGGTCGTTTCTGAACTCCGTAAAGAGAACTGCAACCGCCGCATCATCCTCCATCACGACAATGTGAGTTTTCACACCGCACACAGAACAAAAGAGTTTTTAGAGCAAGAAAACATAGAATTATTAGACCATCTGCCGTACAGCCCCGACCTGAGCCCTAATGATTTCTATACTTTCCTTAAAATAAAAAAATAAATTGCGTGGACAGAGATTTTCATCACCTGAAGAAGCTGTGGACGCCTACAAAACGGCCATTTTGGAGACCCCAACTTCCGAATGGAATAATATTCTACTGACGTCCGTGTGAAGTTATTTTCAATTAACTTTTTTTTTAATAATAATCGAAATAAATAATCTTATAACTATGTGCGTCAGAAGTATTAATAGAAATATCCTCTTGCTATTGGCATCCTTTCTTTTTAGTTATATAAGTGCAAATAAAGCTGGTGGTTTTTTTGATTTGATGGCAATAGAGCACTAAATCTCCGATTCGCGTTCGATGTGTGCAAAGCTTTAGTTAGTAGGCGATGATCCTATTACATTATAGGTCCAAAACTTAAAACGTTAAAATTGCAATTGGCAGTAATAAAATAAACTTTAAAATACCTCCCGTTATTGAATGAATATAAATTGAGATTTGTTCCTTCTAATAGTTATATACATAAAAATTATTTTGAGTTCCAGGAAAATGAGTCACAAAGGAGCTGAGGTGAATTCCCAATGCGCTCATAGTTCATGTCGCACCAATGACCGACAGCGGTTATACAGCGAGACATTCCAAAGCTGAGGTCGACATATGCGCGGGATCGAGAGGCGCAATCTTAGCCGCAGCCGCAGTGATTACGATGAGCGTCGGCTACTATTGCAGCGGCCTCGAGGACGCAGTTCAATGCCGCAGTGCAAGTAGCACGCGTACGCTACGCGAGCAGGAACGCAAGCTGTCACGAGAGAGGGAGAAGTTAAGGACGCTTGAAAAAGAGTGAGTTGAAGTGGTGTAACTCTCACACCACACGGCTATAGATATTGAGTGACGGGTATTAGAGTCGGGCAGGATTGGCGTATGAACTCGTCGCCCATGATTGACTTGAAGTACCGCAGCCGATGATGGTGTGTCGGTGAAGGAAGTAACTCTCACACCACATGGCTATAGATATTGAGTGACGGGTATTAGAGTCGGGCAGGATTGGCGTATGAACTGGTCGCCCATGATTGACTTGAAGTACCGCAGCCGATGACGGAGTGACGGTGAAGGAAGTAACCCTCACACCGCACGGCTATAATTAAGATTTAGTGAGAATTTTGCGCGTCGGGCATGATTGACTTATGAATTGACCGCCCACGAATAGATCAATTGTTATAAGTGACAGCGTTGTGAGAGTGGAGGAAGTAGCTCTCACTTTGCACAGCTGTAAAATATAGATATAACACATTGTACTATGGTTACCACTATTCATTAAAATTGTGCGACAGTTTATGTAAGTTTAGGGAATGTGAATTATTGTACAATATATTAAAAATTAAAACAGTATTATTATATCAACTTATAAGCTAAGAAGAAACGAAGGGACTCGTTTTTGAAGGATGGCCGACTGTAACAAGCATTGCCCATTAGAGTAGTTGTTTAGATCACTCCATTAATAGATACTAAAGAGTCTATGGTCAAGTCGTATTATGCCTGTGAGAATAATCGATTACGTTTCGACTAGATTGTTTTAAAGTGACGTCAAATATTGTCTGTGGATTAAAAGTTAGCTCTTAACAGTCGGGATCATTCAGAGACGAGCTGCCGGAGTGACAAGAAGGTTTGTGATATATTATGTTATTCTGTTGTACTTTAGCTTTGATTTAGTTTACTAGAAATAAATATTGTTATTGTATTGATTAATTCCTTTTATTTAGAATTCTATGATTCACTTTTGAGATACCCTTACACACACATAAAAAACATACAGTCGAAGTCAGTAGAGAACACTGTTATTTTAAGGCGTAGGGCAGAAGCATTATAGTCCTGTTTCACAAGAAACGTAACAAGACTATGCGAAAATCATCGACCCATCTCGCTTCCGAGCCACATCTAAAAGTTTTTTAATAAATTATTTTCGAGAGTCATTACAAATCGACTTGGGCGATTACTCGACGACTTTCAATCCACCTTGAAATCCAGCCTGTTGGGCTTGGAGGTGGAGTTGCATATAGACCAAATTCACACTGAGCGGCAAATAATACAGAAGAGGGCAGAGAATAATCAGCCCCTGTGCCTTGCAATTGTGGACTATGAAAAAGCCTTTGACATTTGGATTCTTTGCAGCAAAATTGACTAAGATGTCTTTACAACACCAGTACGATGTCCATCCAAGTACAGTGCAGTCAAACAATATCAATCCAGTTGTATCGAGGACTGAGACAGAGGGATGTTATCCAAAAGTTAATTTGCCGGAGAATCAAGATTACTGACATAACCTTCCATGTTTGTAAACTGAGGTGGCAATGGGCAGGTAATGTCTGTCGCAGAAGTGACAACCGGTGGAGTACATTTGTTATGTAGTGGAGTCTGCGTTTAGACAAACGTACCGTGGGAGAGATCTATGTCTAGGAGTGATCTGCCGCAGGTTAATGATCTGTTATTTTAGGTAACTAAGGTTCAAATCCCGCACGGAACAAGTATTTATATGGGCTTACATTGATTATGTTAGTCCAGCAGTCAATTTTTGAGGGCTGATAAACAACAAAGGAAGAGGAAGTAGTGTAAAGACACTACTTCCACAGATAAATAAAAATTAAAAAATAAAACATTTATTTTTCTTTTTAACTCCAATAACAATAACATTTAAAAAAACTGGAAGTAGAAAATTGTCACCACCACACCGACACCACACACTCACGGTAAGGAAAATACTTCAAACGCAACTTCATTACTGTAAGCAAAATGCAACGTTCAATGCCCGGTACTAGCTTGGTGCGAGGAAGGTATTGAGGTTTCATACGGTTAATTCATAATCACATACTCGTATCTTAGTATGTAAAATAATTATTGCTATCTATTAGTGGGCTCACGACAATTTTTAGATAATTTTTATCTCTTAACTCTGCTTTTTTTTTTATCGGCGTTAAGTTTAATTAATAGCATAAATATTTTAATCATTTTTGACAAAGGTATTTGTGTAATCTATACATTTAAGAAAATTTAAGTCTGTCTGTAATATCGAAATAATTGCCTTTTATCGCGCTCAGGGAGTTATTAGAATGCCATCAAAGAGATTTAAATATATTATATGCTATATATATCTTGCATTGGGAACATTAGTACACATAAACTTTGAGCTCGCGCATTTGTGACGCCCTCTAGCTAAACATAGCAAAACTACCAATGTAACTGCTGTCTGAATTGATACTTAGTTATTGGAAATTAAATATTTTATTTCAGGACACTAGAATGACGAAAAACCTTTTTATGATTTTTTGGTGTAATGGGAGTTATAATAGATAGATTCGAACCGCTCTGCGCTGGATGCGGTCAAGTGGAAGGAGCTGGCACTGGGGTGCCCCGGTCCAGAGATGAGAACAGTATTCCATGTGAGACCGAACTTGCGCTTTGTAAAGTTACAAGCGATGTGCCGGCATGAAATACTCTCTCGCTCTGCTGAGCACGCCAAGCTTTTTAGAGGCCAATTGGGCTATCACTTCAAAGTGACCACGAAACTGCACACTATTCCATATGTCGACGCCGAAGATTCCAATGCTAGCTGAGGCTGCAAGGGGAGTGCCTTGAAACTAAAGAAATACGACAAAGGGGTTCTTTTTAGCGGTAGACGCGCAAACATGTGTCTTCTGGGGATTGAACTGGACTAGATTTAGTCGCCCCCAATCCGAGACTTTGTTCAGCAAAGGCTCGACTTCAGAAAAAAGTTTGTCCCGGTACTCGGGGACGTTTTTCCGAGAAATATTGGCACGGTCGGTATATAAAACATCACCAGTGCTGTCGTCTGCATAGCAATGAATGTTACCAGTTTGCAATATATCATTGATATGCAGAATAAACAGCGTTGGTAATAGCACGCAGCCTTGTGGAACACCAGCGTTAATAGGCTTGAAATCAGAGCATGCACCGTCTACTACGACCTTGATGCTCCGATCAGCAAGGAAACTGGTGATCCATTTGCACAATTTCTCGGGAAGCCCATAAGAAGGAAGCTTCGAAAGAAGTGCTTTCTGCCAGACCCAATCGAAGGCCTTCGCTATGTCCAAACTAACGGCCAATACCTCCCCTTTGGACTCTACTGCCTCCATCCATCTATGAGTCACGTAGACCAGAAGATCACCAGCTGATCAACCCCGATGTAAACCGTACTGGCGGTCACTAATCAGCTGGTGATCCTCAAGGTAACTCATGAGTGTATAATGGATTCCATTATTTTGGAGAACAAGGAGGTGATGGCGATAGGCCTGTAGTTGGACAGGTTTGAGCGGTCGCTTTTTTTAGGGATCGGGTGGACCAAAGTTGTTTTCCATGAATTCGGGACTACGCCTTGGGATTAGGAGTATCGGAAAAGATGCGTTAAAAACGGTACTAACTCCGGAGCACACGTCTTCAGCACAATGGGAGTGACTCGATCAGGCCCACTTGACTTGCTGACGTCCAGGGAGAAGAGTGCTTTGCGAAACGAGCGCTGTGTAAACCGCATATCCGGTATGGAGCACTCACACCGCGGGATGGTAGCCGGTGTGTTCCCCCCGTCATCTAGAGTCGAGTTGGACGCAAAGAGAGAGCTAAACAGGCTTTCTCTTTTGCGTCACGGGACAGTGAATCGTCCTTTCTGTGAAGAGATGGAAGAGATGGCTGACAGAAGTTCGCTTGGACAGCCTTTGCGAGAGACCAGAATGCACGGGTTTTCTAAGGAAGGCGAACTAGCTTCTCACAAATTCTGCCAATCTTGCCTTGGCAATGACGTTTCTGAAGGACCTGGAGGGGGAATTATACTTCTTTTTAAGAGCGCTGGGGTTTACGTCCAGAGACGTTGATGAGTCAGCCCAGGCCCGGTAACACTCCTGCTTATAGCGTGATGCTATTTTACAGGAGCCAAACCATAGCTGAGATTTGACTCCGATGTGCACCACAGAGAATGGAATAAAAAGTTTCATACCCTGAAGTACCAAATCAGTATCAGAATCGGCAACAGCGCTGGGACTGACTCCGTCGATACCCTTCTGGGAAGAGCTCAGAGGGGCATCGCCGGAGACCTGATATCCGTCCGGATGGGAGGTCTGCAGAAGGTCCAACAGGGAAGGTACATGATCCTCTACATCTGGAATGAATCATGGTAGCGGATTCTCCAGGGATGCTGGTTCCCTCCTGTGGTAGTCTTTGTTTAAATCCGCTAGCATGTTCATATGGGGAGGGGGGAGGGGGAGGGGGGAGGGGCGTTTTCTTTGGGCCTCCGGCCACCTGCACTCACCAAGCGCAACGCAGAGATTAACCTCAAGCTGCTGCGTGGCTCTACCACTGTTATTATTAGCGTCACCTTCTGGGAAATATGTGAAATGATTGCCCAATAATATATCCAATAGGACAAAAGTAATAAATGACATAAATCCGAAATATATCTTATAGGACAAAAGTAATAGGTAACCATTTTGTTGCTGATGTCCGGTCTATTACTACTACTTAGATGTCTATGCATACCATGAAGACGTGAACAGTCATTTGTAACATTTTTGTCTGTCTGTCTGTTCGGGCCAATCTTCAGAATGGTTGAAACTTTATCATCAGATGGACTACTCGTATGTCACTCTTATTCTATAAATTACAGAATAAATAAATAAAATAAATAAATTTCATTCGATAACTTTAACATTATTCAAAATTCATAAATACCAAGTGACACTTACTTGCAGTATTTTTGTTTTGTATTATATCTATTTCTAGATAACACATTATTAAAGTTGTTAGTCATAAGACAAAATAAATTCCCCGAAATGAGTAATACTTTAAGTTATGTGCTTTATCTGATAACCTTGTCATTAACTTAATATGTATTTTCAGTTATATAGTAAGTCTAATTTTTTCTTTACATCAACATAAATAACTTAACTTTTTGAAGGTGTTACTTCTTGTTCTGCCTAAAAGCAGTACTTTTACTGTACTATCTCCTATGAAGGCTATGGATTTTTTTATAATTGGCTTTACGGCTCTGAGTTCTAGCCCTTCTGAGCCTAAAGTTGCAATGTATAATTATCCTTCATAGTACACTGCTTCACAACATGTTGATGCGTCACATTGTGCAGCCCTCGGGAGGTTTTGAGTCCAACTTGACAGCTGACAGCTGACAGTTGGTGATGGTATCTCAAGGGGCCTAAGCAGACAGACACCTTATCTTGAGAATAACATCTACATCAGAGCACTTGTTTCACCATTACCCACTATTAGTTCACATGCGCAGACATTTAAAACACAAAATCGCACCACTTTTACATTTCATGGCGGCTGTACACGCTCGTCTCGTCGTCGCGCGTGCCTCTCGTCGCGTAGAGGTTCGACACGAGAGCACATCATGTACACACTCGTTGTATTACATGAACTCCGGATGCCCACTGCGATGGACGTAGAAGAAACAGTTGTTGTGTTTTGCCTTTGCTATTTTTATTATAATTTTTTACATATTTCCAATAAAAAGACAATTAATAAGCCATGGTGGATGGTTTCTTTTCACTGTAACAGAACCATGTAATTTCCATGTAAATTCCAACCAGATGGAAGCCCTCGGTAGGGGAGACCAAACGGCCGAGGGTTAGGGAGAAAGGGAAAGAAACCAGCGGACGATGCGGGCGGTATCAAGGAGCACCGCCTACTGCATTTGAGCCTGGAGCGGTCCGTCACGGAGTCCCAGTCGCCTGAGATGACCGGAGAGGCTGCCCGGGATTAGCCTGTTCGCAGAAACGACCACAAGAATAACTTCGGTCGGCAGACCACCCCACATGTCGGTCACCTCGTGAGCCAGGTCTACCGCCACCCATGAACAACCGCAACACCAGGGGAATTGCAGATGCGTTGCCGGCAAAATAATAAAAAATATAAAATAATGTTGGTCTTAATAACCTGATCCTGTATCGCACAGACAAAACCCTCGGTTTCCCCAAAGAGGTCCCCGAAACGTAGCCAGTGGAGGGAGGCAACTGTGTCTACGAAAGGCTCATGTAGAGCCTTGTAGAACCTCCCGTGGAGCTCCTTCTCCTTCCATACGGTCTTCTGGTCGGAAATTCTCTGTACTGACGGGTCTTGCCTTTGCTCGTTGGATAAGGATAGAGGTTTAAGTCCTTTATCACAAGAAATAACGTCCCTATAGAAGGGATCATCCGCTCTCGTTAAAAAGTAATTACGGAGGCTGCACACTTCGCGATTATGCATGGTAAGCGCGCTTAAAAAACCGCGTCCACCATGCTTCCGCGACAAGCACCTCTCATTACTGACGACCTCGGATGATACATCCTGTGGGACGTCATAATAGTGCGGCTTTTTCTATCCAAAGCGTTCAGTTTGGTCTGAGTCCACATGAGTATGCCAAATGTACAAATGAGAACAGGCATGATCCAACCATTATATGCATGTGTCTTATTAACGCCCGACAAAAGACTGTTAAGCACTTTTGTCAAGCGTGCATAAAACACATCGCAAACTGACTGTTTCATGTCCGCCTCATGGATACCTATGTTCTGTGACATACCCAGGTATCGGTATGTTTAAGCCACCAATACAGTCTTTATGTTGATGGGCATAGATAAGTCTATGCCCTTAGAGTTAGCAACGCTATCCCTTTCGACATGGAGAACCGTACACTTATCCGTCCCCAGCTCCATTCTAATAGAATTGCTAAAATCACAAGTGATGTTTAGCAATTTCATAAGATGAGAGCGACTGGAGGCGAATAACTTGAGATCATCCATGTAGAAAAGGTGGGTCACATTTGTTCCTCCTTTCCGAAACTAAAATCCCCTCCCGGAATTCTCCAGTAAGGTACTGAGAGGGTTCAGAGAGAGGCAGAACCATATTGCACTCAAATAATCGTCCTGGTAGATACCCTTTCTTATCCTTATGTGGTTCTCCGCAGCCATCATCCGCTCGCCTAGATGACAAAGGATGCCCTATACACTGCCCGAGGAAGTCTCGAACTATACAGTCAACCTTGTACAGCTTGAAGACCCTCTTAAGCCATGTATGAGGCACCGTGTCGAATGCCTTTATGTAGTCTATCCAGGCGGCAGAGAGGTTCCGACGGTTGCGTTTAACCACCATGACAATGACCGCGTCAATGAGGAGTTTGACTGACATCCATTTTGAGCGTGCGACGTCACCTGATTTGAGATCAGGTGACGAGTGGTTCTCGCGCTCAAAATGGATGTTAGTGTCTTGTATATGTTAGGTAGATTGTATACGTTATGGGGCGGTATTTGCTCGGGTCTGTAGAATCCCGGTCTTTAGGAACCAAATGAGTGATCCCAGTAGTGAAGAGGCTCGGGAGTGACTTTTGGTCGAGAGCCTCTTGAAACTGTCGGGCGAGCATAGCGCGACACACCACGAACCCCTTCAGTCAGTAGTGATGCAGTCCATCGAGTCCCGGACTTTTCCAGTTCGGGGCCCTACGGACCGCTTCCGCTACGTCATCTGGTGTTATGATGACGGGGTCCATGGGCGTAACATTCACACACTGACTCGCCACACCTTCCGTCTGGCTTACGGGCTCTGACCCCAGGCCAGTGTCGGCCTGATGCGGTGTTGGGCCCGTTCCACGTACCATTGGCCGCTCCAATGATTCATAGAACCTCTTCTGATCACTCTGGAAGAGACGATTCTGGACTTTTCGGTATATCGCCGAATCCGCTTTCCGCAAGCAGTGTTTCTCTGCTTCAGGTCGTCTATGCGCTCAGTCGGTTTTTGCGTTATATCCGGCTGGGATAAACTGATATTTGTCCCAGCAAACGCATTCCTGACGGTGCGCACAATTCTCGGCCTATTATTGCCCGACCTGAAGCTTATCAGTCTGCCGATGAGGGCCCTTGCCTTAGCGATACGGTCCTCAATCTTTCTTCTCCAGGCTGGGATGGCGCTACTTTGTCTAGTAGGGCGTCCAGCCGTGGGAAGTTTGGCGCCAATAATACGGCAAACTGCCAGTGCGGCGCCAAAAAGGATTGAGTCCGTCTCGCAAAGGTCCCGGCTGGCTTCCAAATAGGTCACCAGCATTGGGTTGAGAGCCCTCACGACAGCATGATTCCGCTTGCTTAGGGGTATGCGGGAAAGTCGCGGTCGATTTTCGAAAGGCGTACAACGCGTTTCCACAGTCACCTCCTCCAATTTACTCTTCGTCTTCTCTAGCTCTTGAGTGACCATTCCATCATCGCCTGAATCAACCAAAGCGGGAAGATCCATGGCGTCTTCCACATATGGCTGCTGGTTTATGACCTTAGGAGCCGCATCCCCAGCCATAGCTGGTTCATTCGATGAGGGAATAGCCCAATCTTTCTTTAACAAAACATTTAAACTTGTTTATTGATTTATTATTTTTGTACATTTTCTGGGATTTTGTTGTAAAAGCATATGTTTTGTATATACATTGGCCCATAAATGAATTACTAATTCTGTGGAGTCTAGTAACTGGTATTACAAGCTTATGTTTGTTCCTACTGTAGAAAGTATGAACATCTTTATTCTTATCAAAGCTATTTATGTTTTTATGTACATACATTAAATTTTCATAAATATATTGCGATGCCAAAGTTAATATGTTTATTTCTTTAAATTTTTCTCTAAGGCACTCATTACAATTTAAGTTCTAAATCGCCCGTACGGCATTCTTTTGCATACAAATATGGATTCAATGTCAGTCGCACTACCTCATAGCAAAATTCCATAAGACATCACGCTATGAAAGTAACTAAAATAAACTAATCTAGGTGTCTCAACATTGGTGAGAAATAAAGGCTTAAAACTGTTTTGCGTAAACCTTTTTAAACATTCCCATGCTGATTACACAGTAATACCAAGAAATATATCTATAACGGTCATATCAAATAGTCGCTTTTACCAAATTCTTTCGGAAAACAAATCTAAGTCGAAGTGTAATTTTCATTTTCATTTGCAGATAACTGGTTTTACCCGTAAAACCTCATAAATACACAGTTTTCGAAATTTAAAATTTCAATCAAATTTTATTATTTTGTGTGCATTTTTTTGTGGATTTACTATAGATCATTATGAACTTTGTACATTATTCATATACATGCAATTATCTACATTTTTTTGAATTAAAAAGATAAGATGAATCACGTTCGATTTAATATGGTGTTATCTCTTGTTGTACCACGATACACCAGTTTTCCATTTTTAAAAATTACGATAAATGAAGCCGGACTTGACTGATAACACTAACATCAAAAATAAAGTGAGATTTTATCCCTTATTTTATATAAAGAAGCAAATATCCGTCCAATGAGACAATCTAAAAACTATAAAAAAGGCCTATGTTCAACAGTGGGTTATTTATAGGCTGATAAAAAACTGATGTTAAAACGTGTAATTATTATAATAATATAGTATTTATTTCATAATGTACGTGCATAGTTGTTTTAGTCCATCCATCCATTACAGCCTATAACAATACCCTGCTGAACATAGGTCTTCCTCATAAATTGCTTCATGGGGGGAATTTGCAATGGCTACCACACTTGGCAAGCGGGCTGTCAACCGCAGTTTTTTATTATTATTTCGAGTTGTTATGAGAAAGATGTTGCTGCCCATCTGCTATTTCATTTTCTCTCTGACGCCTCATACGGCACCCTCGGGTCGATATGGGTTAGTGAATATTCTTACACCACCACTACAAGGTTCTGGTTTCTGGTAGTTGTTATAGTAACAACATAAAATAATGTTAGTATCTAATCTATAAAATCTAAAATAATACACGAAGAGAATACTTTACGCATTAATATATTGCGCGCACGAAGGTGTTGAGATTTAGCATTGCTTAATTTTATATATGGAAAAGGAGTTCAAAAAGCAAAAATTTATGCATAATAATATTATGTTTTACAAAATACATTAAATTTAATTAAATTTAACATACATTGTTTACTTTAAAAATTTTGTCGTTTGTGGTCACGTTCATGTTGCCAATCTCTCAGAGTAAGTATTAGGAATATTATTATGCTAAGGCCAATGTCAACACTTCATAGTCTGTGGGTAAATAGTTGCATAGAGTAGAAGTAGGTGTGAATTGGGGCTTCTGCGTCACTTGCTCTCACTTCGCTCGAGCTACATGCCGCTGAAGGCCCCAACTCTCTACAAGAGATCTAAATTTTTAGTCTAATTTTCGATTCGCTTTTTTTATCTTTGCTCCATTTCTAATACCGTTTCATTCGGAATCTCAAATAGAAATGGTTCAATAATATAACAACAAAATATAAAGGCTAATCTATTTCATCGTTAAAAATGCAAGGTGGCACAAAAAAAAACAGTTACTTTAATAAAGTACTAATCGTTAACGGTCTGAAACTATTTTTTTTCTTCGTCTCGAACACAAAGGTAGTTTAAATTAAAAGATGAAGTGTTTATTTAAATATATTTTATTAGGAATCAAACAATCTTTTTGTTTTCAAAACACCAATTCTTAATACATAAAACATTTTTAACGCACATATTTTCTTTTGAGTAAAACAGTTATATAGAATATATTTGTGAACTTTATTGTAAAGTAAAGATACTTTACTTTACAATAAAGTTCACAAAGAATATTTAAATTGGGAGCTCCTAAACAATTTATATCTATGATAGAATTATTTTCATCACAAATATCTTGCACCCAGTTAACTTTTTCACATCCTTTTAAAAAAATATTCTTATCTTTCAAATATGTCTTTATAATTCTGTGAAACTCTCTATAATCAACAAAGCCCTCACTCCATCGATTCCGTCGGTGCTTTTCAATCCAGCCAATTTGTTTTTTCTCTTCAGGAGATAGTGAAGTGAATGGGTAAGGTGGTTTAATTAGGAATATATTGGTGTACTCTAAAGTGGCTACAGCAACCTCTTTACTATAATCTCTTGAAGCTCGTAAGACCCTTTAGGAATTTCGATCATTTCTTTTTCACCATAATAAAATTTATTGCTTTTTTCATCTATATTGGGAATAGAATTGAAAGTTGAAAGATACAAAAGGCCACATTCGTAGTCTCCTCGTAGTTCTATTATCGGTGAATAGTTCGTTGATAAAGAGGCTCCTGTCCCAGTTATAGACACAGTGAAAGACATTTTTATACTGATACGTTTATTTATTTAATTTACTATATAAATGCTTTTTCCAGTAATTCCTTAAAAATTTTAGACAAAGATGACCACAGTTTGTAGCACGAAACGCTTGATGTCGCGCATAATTATATTTAAAAGGTAAGTTATGCATATATTTAACTAATTCTAACAAGGGCTTTAAATTACCAAAACTATCATAACATTCTACGTATTTATTGTGCTTTACAAAGGCTACCCAGTGCGTTCCAGGATTTCTGTAGCTATCCAAATTCAGTATTCCACATTCTATCTTTCTCGGTTTCAAAGGTAATTTGTTTCTCATGAAAACGCTGCGAAAGTATGGAATGTCACTTCCATGTTCTAATATGTTGAGATTAGTGAGCGCCAGTCTGGATAGCCGTTCAATTAGTTTTTTTAAGGGGTTAAGATATAAACCTGCTCCTTGTTTATGAGGTTTAATATATAATCCTTTTCCTAGAGCAACGGATTCCATCATTCTGTTGTGTCTTTCAGATTCCTGAAGACTCTTTTGTGCTGCTTTTGAATCATTAACAACTTTTGCTATACCCGCTGCTCCACCGGCTAATGATCCTAAAGCTGACAATCCTGCAAATAATAATAATAATCCTGGGAATAAGTGGTAAAAATCCTCCACACTTTGGAAGAGGAATACAACGGGGTAAACTTATTCCTTTTTTATTACTAAATATTTTCTTTGCAGCTGCATAGGCATATTTTATAGTCGAGTGACTGTCTTTGGATTTTAGTTTTTTCAACTGAGACTGTATTTTTTTATCCCCTTCTTAAATGCTTGTATACCACTCCCCGCTCGGATTTTCGCTTTCATCGCATTTTTGACTATCCATGAGGCAATTTTTTCTCCTTTCCTAGCATCTTCTGATTTCAACCTCCTCTTAGCCATTTTCAAAATTCGCTTTTTGTCGAGCGCCCGAATCTTTGTTAGTGTAAGCAATAGCATGGAGCATGCACGCTTCATCCAATTTGTTTATCCCACGATCGCCTTTGAGTAACCGTTTTTGAAGTTTAGTTCCGGGGCCGCAAAATTGATAGCCGGGTAAATGTAGCTCAAACGGTAAATTGTCTATTACTTTATTAGTTATACCACTGCCTTCTTTCATCGATAAGTATAAAATGAGATTATTAAGTATTAATACGTTATTTATATCCCCTAAACCATTAATTCACTTTTATCCACCCAACTATTTTCTTCATCAATCAAACCTAACCATTTTACTAAAAGCTTATTTCCTTATCTTTTAATGACTTTTGCAATGTGATAAAGGTCTGGAAATTTAGTTTTTTGTAATTCGTAACCGTAAAAAGAGTAGAATTTTTTGTGTTTGTCTTCTATTTGATAGGTTTGAGGATTGGTTTGGTTAACTTTAACGATATGAAATATTTCTGTAGACTAATTAGGGGTATAACCTTTGTAAAAATTTCCTTTGTATTTGCTTACACGAACGTAATCGCCAGCGTGAAACGCCGGTCCTTGACGTATCTTAGGCTTTTGAGACTTCTTGATGTTTGACATAACTAAAATCGCATATGAATAGGCTTGAATTTTGTAATGCGATGTAATGTATTATTATACCGCTTTACAACAAAATCTAAATTATTTTTGAACCATTGATATCGTGAGTTTTTAAAGTTCTTATTACTCGTTCTACAATGGAGGCCTTTTTAACGGAGCACGTGAAATAATGATTAATATTATAATTTTTCATTAAATGCTTAAAAGAATCATTATAAAACTCTGTACCAAGATCTGTTTGTAAATTTTTATGTTTTCGTCTTGATTCAGATAATAAACTTTGCATCGCATTTTTGACACAATTTTTATGTTTCATTTTCAATGGTCTAACCCATACGTATTTTGATAGAGCATCGATTACTACTAGAACATATTTATATCCTTTATTAAACGTGGAATATTTTTGAAAATCAATCAGGTCAGCTTGCCATAAATCATCTATTCCTTTAATAATCGTATGTTGACGAGAAAAATTTCTTCTTGCTGCTTTGTAAAGCTCATTGACTATATCTTCTTTACTCATTTTGGGCAGGTTTTGATGCAATCATGAGGTCGATTTCCTTTTTAGTGTAATACATTGTCCTGAAATTGATAGTAGTAAATTTTTCTAAATTGTTAAGGTACTTTTTGACATTATTTTAAATGGTTTTCATTTCATTTTTAAGTTCTTGAACACATTTATCCGCATATTCTTTATTCACAGCCTCATCCTCTTTTTCAGGAGTTTGCAGTCCTTTTAATCTGGTTGATTTCAAATCAAAATCACCAGCGTCTGTTCTTACTAAAGCGTCACTGAGAATATCAGAGCATTCAGATAGTCGTAAATGCTTATGAACATGATGACCAAATTTGTCTATATTCATAGCCGTCTTATCGGCTTCTGTAATGAAGTGGTATTACGTAATCCTCCTGTAGGCAGTTTAATGATACCAGATGTCTTTTATGATACCAGATTCATGCAATTCTTCCACTATTGCATAAATTTTATTGTTAACCCATGTGTTACCAGCTACCCATGATCCAAGTAGTAATTTTAATCGTTCCACTAACTCGCTTGGATCGTTCCAGTAAACCAAATCAGTATCTTTTTTAACTTCTTTTAAAATATGAACTCCTTCTCCCTTTGGAAGACTTTCTGCACTATTTTTATGATTTCTCGAGTGCTTAAATAATGGTTTGATCACTTGCATATATTTAAATCCTTTGGTACTGTTAATTGGTTTGGATGGATCATAATTACGTTTGTGTGCATTAGTATGCAAAAGTAACAATTTATAATTCAAAATATCTAAATTTGGTAGCTTTTTAAACAATAACACTTTTAAGCCTGGAGATTTTTTCAAACTATGATTTCCAATTTTTAAGATGTGATCATTATCATAGACACGAAATGGGCCGAGCATTAGTTTCCCACGTTCATTTCTGACACCATAAGGCACATCTTTTAGTAATTCAGATGGCATAGTCCATGATAATGAATCATTTGCAATACTTGGCGTTGATTGATGTGATTTAAACGAAATTTCATTCGCGTCATTATCATTCGCAGGAAGCGAGTGAGTAAGGGTTTGGTGGGATGTGTTATAAACATTGTTATCTGAATTTTCTTCATTATTAACAGGATCTTCAAACATATCATTTGAAGAAATCGATGACTCACTTGTGCTGTACTTAGGTTTTATCTTCATTTAAATGCTACTTTTCTTCAGTTATTCTGGTAAGCATATTAAGTGGATCAACGATAGGCTTAAATATTGTTTCCAAAGCCAGACTGTTTGTATTTTTTGCATCTTTTATCATTTCTACCTTTCTTTTTACAGTTGCAGCAGATTTTACAATTTGTTTCTTGAGGTCTCGCTCCATTGTAAAGGAATTGTACTATGTTTGACTACTCAGCAGAAACTGATTGCTTTGTGACATAGCAGCTATGTAAACGTTAGTCTAAAGTTATGTTATGTATTTATGTAATTATGTTGTGTATGTTAATTAGGTAATTATGAATGTATCAAATTTTATTCTGTAAAAGCCTTTATTTCGTTCACAGTCTTTATTTATAACAATATAATTGAAAGGTTTACTCCCCACAATTGAACACATTTCCCGGAACTGAGACCATGTCATGTCAGACCCTACATGCTCGTCATAAATTTGTCTCAGATTTACGTCATCTTGTTTAAACAATATAATCAGGTTAGCGTTATCTCTAACTAGTTGGTTAGGTATCTTAGTATACGTTTGATTAATATAAAAACAGTTAATATTCTTATGTCGACCCATGGTGAAATAATCGCGTATGTTGTTCTGATTTTCACAAGCTGCATCGTCAAATATTATAATTGAGTTAGGCGAAGCTTCGTGTGGACTCAAAATTTCGCTATTATGATTATACTTGATAAGATATACCTTCCACATTCTGCAGTACTTTTTCTAAAAATAAGTATTTAGGTTGATATAAAGACTTTAAATATACATAAAGGTTACGAAAACGCGGTCCATTCTGATGTAACATTAAGCTGATAACTAAGTTAGTTTTTCCGCAATTTGATGGACCGCATACAATACTACGTATCGTATTTCGCAATAAGCTCCCATGACGTTTAACCTTATTTTTTGGTGCAGGACAGATACATTCTAATTTAAGTGATTCTTTTTGTTTGAGAAATTTCATAACAGTTTTGTTAACTTGTCCGTATTGGCTGATAGGTTTTAATGCATAACGTTATTTCAAGCGTGTTAATAATTTAAAAACTTGAAAAGTTGCTGAAGATTAACTTAATCATCAGCTTTGGTTCAAAAGCTTTTTTTTATAGGAAAGGGTGACAAACGAGCACACAGTTCACCTGATGGCAAGTGGTTGCTGTGGCCCATAGACATCTACACCTATCCTCGTTTGCAAATCGAAATGCAGATGCGTTGTCACCCTTGAGGATTAAGATGGAATGCCTCTTTTCCAGTAAAAAGGGTTTCCGGTTCTCTACACTCATCATACGAAATACAGCAGCGTTAAGCTGCTATTTTACGCTGGTATTCTGTGAGAGCATGGTCCTTTCCCGGTCAAGCCGACCCATTCGTGCTACAACCATACTATTAATATAGCTGCAGCATGGCTCTACCATGTAAAAGCATTCACTCAGTCTTGCTTCGCTCAAGCTATGTGCCCACTGAAGACCATAATTATCTCAAGTATAGGTCCAAATTTTTTTTTAGTCTTACCAAATTAGTACCTACATGCTTGCAAGTTTCTATATTAAATCAATTTATTTAACCAATGGTGGGTGATCGCAAATGATGTAGCGGTTTGTACTACGAGTGAGCTACAAAGCCTGATGGCTGTGGTTCGATTCCCATCCAGTATAAAAATTAGGGTGCCTGAACACATGAAAATATTCGTATATACTGTTGGAGACCTTTTTTTCTTTCTTCTTTTTTTATATGTGTAACTAGCGAGCGTTAGCGGTTCAGGCAATCTATTATGATTGAGAAAGAAACTTAAAAAAAAAATCTAACATATACTTTTATGTTTATGTTATTAATTTTTTTATAGAATAAGGGTGACAAACGAACACGCAGTCTACCTGATGGTAAGTGGTTGCTGTGGCCCATAGACATCTACATCTATCTTCGTAGCGAATCAAAATGCAGATGAGTTGTCACCCGTGAAGAATAAGATGGAATGCCTCTTTTCCAGTAAAAAGGGTCTCCGGTTCTCTACACTCACCATACGAAACACAGCAGTGTTAAGCTGCTATTTTACGCTGGTATTCTTTGAGAGCTTGGTCCTTCCCCGGTCGAGCCGACCCATTCGTTTTACAACTATACTATTAGTATAGCTGCAGCGTGGTTCTACCATGTACAAACGTAATTAATAAGAATGTAGTTACTTTCATAGCGTAATGTCTTATGGAATCTTACAATGGGATAATGCGACTGACATTGAAGTTATATTTGTTTGCAAAAGATAGGCATACGGATAATTTGTAACTTAAATTGTATAGAGTCCCTTAAAGACAAATTTAAGGAAATGTACATATTAACTTAGCATCGAAATATATTTATGAAATATAATGTATGTGTATAAAAACATAAATAGCTTTCATAAGAAAAAATATGTTCATTTTAAACACTAGGAACAAACAAGCTTGTAATACCAGTTTTTAGACACTATATACGCTTTTACAACAATATATACGGCAATATATAGGCAATATATACGCTTTTACAACAAACACCTGGGTGTTACTCCAGACTATATTCTATTTAGAGATATTACGAATAGTATAAAATTCAGTTTAAGATTGAAAATTGTTAGTTTTTTTTCTTGAAAGGGCATTAATTTTAAACAAAGATATATTTATAATGGATCTAAATTTAATAAGTACATTGACCGCTATATGCTGACCCATTTCCATATTATTGTGAAATACACGCGTTTACCTGTAAAACACTGTCATATCATATTACAGCGTCTGGCTGGCGCCAATGGTGTTTTCGGCTGACGACGCAACGTTGATTTGACATCGCATGCAAACATTTATGTTAAGTGTTTTTCACATATGAGCATTTAATGTTAATAAGCAAAAATATTCCTTACAAATAACATTAATACGGGTCAATGCTAAAGTTATCAAATGAAATATTTCTTCATTTTATAATATGTCAAACTAAAACACTTCCAAGTGGGCATAGCGCTATAATTTAGGGTATAAAATATAATGTTCGTAGGTGTTTAACCATTAGTTGCATCGTGTTTTCCACAGTCTACTAGACCTGGAAGTGTTCAGCATCTTCATCATCAAGACAGCAAGTATGTACGTTACACTTAGTCTCCCTAGTTAGTGTAGGAAGCGAGTCGGAATCTGAGGCTGATACATCATCATCACTCACCCCAGCTTCGACTTCCCAGCAGGAAACGTAAATTAAAAGTTTTTCCAGATTCTGAGGTAAGCAAATCAATTAAAATTTAATTTTAATAGTTTGAGCTACCATTCACATGATGAAAAGTCAGTTTCTATTTGATTGGATATTGTGAATAAATTATCAGTTATAGGTTTTTTTTTATGAAAACGTATTTAATTATATTCTTAGGCGATCGATGTGATTGATACAATTGTTAGTGAATTGGACTACTAAGTCATGTTATGAGCATCGTATAAAAATATATTTATGCGGAGTAGGAGGTAATATAAATATTGTTCATTGCTTATTAGCATGCTTTTGTTTAAATAGTATTTTTCTTGTTTCCGATGAAGATTCTGAACCTATCCGAGTGGGGATTTTAAAAAGCTACTTATCATTCCGAACAGGTTCGGGATATGTGCACCGTAGCGAGCCTTCGAAGCGAGGAGAATATTACATCGAAGTGCGCATCTCTAACTCCCGCGATCTGGAGGATATTCCATCAACCGACCGCTGGCAGCACTCTCCGATCAGCTTTAAATCAGATGTCGGTGAGAAATCCCCAACGTGGAAGGCTGTTACCCAGTTGGTATCATGCATCAAAGAAGATTATCACAAGGTTCGTTGTCGTGAAGCGACAATTAAATACAAAAGAGAACCTAACCTAGTAACAGCAAAACAACAAAAATAGAACAAAAACAAATAATATATTTAAGATTTAAAAGATATTTACAATTTTATATAACAAAATGGAGTATGAAGATGAGGATGGATGTCGTGATTTACAATTACTTTTTTTTTAAAAAAAGATAATAAAAAAAAGGATTAGTGTTGAAGTTGAGCCCGAAGATCCAAAGTGTACAGTAAGTGCTCTCAGCGCCTGGAACGAGCACGCACAGCGTAGGTGAAGGTGTGGGCGTCTCTAGGCGACGACCTCAGGTGAATGCGGAGGTTTGCAAGATCCGGCGACTTCAGGCAAGACAGGGGCTTGCAGGATCCTCAGCGACTTCAGGCAGGACAGAGGCCTGCAGGATCCTCAGCGACTTCAGGTGGGACAGAGGCCTGTAGGGTCCGGCGACTTCAGGCGGTACAGAGGCTTGCAGGGTCCGGCGACTTCAGGCGGGACAGAGGCTTGCAGGGTCCGGCGACTTCAGGCAGAGCAGAGGCTTGCTGGATTCGGCGACTTCAGGCAGAGCAGAGGCTTGCTGGATTCGGCGACTTCAGGCAGAGCAGAGACTTGTAGGATCCAGCGGCTTCAGGCAGGACAGAGGCTTGCAGGATCCCGGGGCAGTGCGGCCCCGGGATACGGCCTTTAGGGGATGCTTCGAATTTGAGAACTGAAGCGAGACTGAATTTCTTCACTGATTGTTCGGCTTTTATACCTTTCTAGAGAGAACGGCAAAATTATTTAAATTAAACGCAAATTTTTTGTAAATGGCCAAGAGGAAAGAGTATTTATGTGGAATTATCGAAGTAGAAACAACAGACCGGTAGCAAATTTGAATATAATTGCCATGACGACCAGATAAACAACGATGTCAAAACATGTCAAATTTTGGTTTTAGGCTCGTAATAGAGAAACGGCAAGATTTAAGTGAAAAATGAGATATTATTGATATAGGAAAAAAGGTAGCGCACCTGCACGCACAAAGTCCGAAATTGCAGAGTTACGGAAAACTAAATAAAAGATCGAAAAAGGTAGACTCCATTGACACCAATTTAAAAGTGCTGATAATGTGAAAATACGAAGTAGAAATGATTTGTTATTGTGTTCTTATGGTTTAAAATCGTTACAGGATCCTATGGAAATAAAGGTGATGTAAAATATACAGTTTTGAGGTTACGGAAAACTAAATAAAAGATCGAAAAAGGTAGACTCCATTGACACCAATTTAAAAGTGCTGATAATGTGAAAATACGAAGTAGAAATGATTTGTTATTGTGTTCTTATGGTTTAAAATCGTTACAGGATCCTATGGAAATAAAGGTGATGTAAAATATACAGTTTTGAGGTGAATGTAGAAAATCGAAACAGAATGGAAAAATGAATTTAAAATAATGTAAAATGATATGTAAGTAGCATACACTACATTTTCCCCCCGACCCTGGAAAATTTTTGACTCAGCAAAAATTTTGATATGTACATTCTAAAATAAACCATAAAAACACAGCTTTGCAGAAACAGACATCACCAGACAAAATCAGATATACTGTCTCTTACATTCATCATCTGCATTCAGGTAAGGGTGGAGTTCACATTCAATGACTACCACTCTAAAAGTGTGTTTTCGAAAGGACATTCAGGCTTATTTAAGGATCCGCTCCTGCGTGGAAAAAAAATTATTAAGGGAGTAGTCAGCCGCTCCCAAGTGAAGATAAAGATAAAGAAATATCTTGAGTAAGCTTTAGTCGCTATGACTTAAGTAAAGATTAAGAACCGCCAGAGCGGTAGGGCTCAAAGCCAGAGATCAGCAACATCACCAACGAGATGTGTCTGAAATAAAAATAAAAAGTGAAGATTAACCAACGAAAATTCGAGGTCCTAAAGCAAGATGTGTTGAAGAACACTGGATCACCAAACAAACAGACAAACAAATTAAAAGAAATAAAAATAATAAGGTGAAAATGATGGTGAAGATGAGAATGATGGTGAAGTTTGAGAAACAAGGGGGGGTTCCATGATAGTCGGGTCAACAGGAGGGTCAAGTGATGGAGAGTCATTTTCAGTTGAAGGTGGAGTCAAGGATTCGAATTGTTTAGTAATAGCGTCAAATTTGCAAAGTTAAGTTTAAGAAATAAAAATGTAATTAAAAAATTATACCTCTTTAAGTTATCTAGAATAAAAATATTATTAGTAAGTGAAGTGTTAGATGTAGGTCTAAATATAATCCAGATAAGTTGAAACACTAGATGAAGTGTTGTTTTAGAATTTGGAAGTTATGAAAAGGATGAATTAATAAAGAGTTAAGAACGAAAGAGAAAGCAATTAAATCAAAAGGGAATGGACAAGGCGCAGTAAAGGTGAAGAAAAGAGAAAGAGAACTTTTACGTTGGGCGCCAAAATGTCGTGAAGCGACAATTAAATACAAAAGAAAAACCTAACCTAGTAACAGCAAAACAACAAAAATAGAACAAAAACAAATAATATATTTAAGATTTAAAAGATATTTACAATTTTATATAACAAAATGGAGTATGAAGATGAGGATGGATGTCGTGATTTACAATTACTTTTTTTTAAAAAAAAAGATAATAAAAAAAAGGATTAGTGTTGAAGTTGAGCCCGAAGATCCAAATTGTACAGTAAGTGCTCTCAGCGCATGGAACGAGCACGCACAGCGTAGGTGAAGGTGTGGGCGTCTCTAGGCGACGACCTCAGGTGAATGCGGAGGTTTGCAAGATCCGGCGACTTCAGGCAAGACAGGGGCTTGCAGGATCCTCAGCGACTTCAGGCAGGACAGAGGCCTGCAGGATCCTCAGCGACTTCAGGTGGGACAGAGGCCTGTAGGGTCCGGCGACTTCAGGTGGGACAGAGGCCTGTAGGGTCCGGCGACTTCAGGCGGTACAGAGGCTTGCAGGGTCCGGCGACTTCAGGCGGGACAGAGGCTTGCAGGGTCCGGCGACTTCAGGCAGAGCAGAGGCTTGCTGGATTCGGCGACTTCAGGCAGAGCAGAGACTTGTAGGATCCAGCGGCTTCAGACAGGACAGAGGCTTGCAGGATCCCGGGGCAGTACGGCCCCGGGATAAGGCCTTTAGGGGATGCTTCGAATTTGAGAACTGAAGCGAGACTGAATTTCTTCACCGATTGTTCGGCTTTCATACCTTTCTAGAGAGAACGGAAAAATTATTTAAATTAAACGCAAATTTTTTGTAAATGGCCAAGAGGAAAGAGTATTTATGTGGAATTATCGAAGTAGAAACAACAGACCGGTAGCAAATTTGAATATAATTGCCATGACGACCAGATAAACAACGATGTCAAAACATGTCAAATTTTGGTTTTAGGCTCGTAATAGAAAAACGGCAAGATTTAAGTGAAAAATGAGATAGTATTGATATAGGAAAAAAGGTAGCGCACCTGCACGCACAAAGTCCGAAATAGCAGAGTTACGGAAAACTAAATAAAAGATCGAAAAAGGTAGACTCCATTGACACCAATTTAAAAGTGCTGATAATGTGAAAATACGAAGTAGAAATGATTTGTTATTGTGTTCTTATGGTTTAAAATCGTTACAGGATCCTATGGAAATAAAGGTGATGTAAAATATACAGTTTTGAGGTGAATGTAGAAAATCGAAACAGAATGGAAAAATGAATTTAAAATAATTTAAAATGATATGTAAGTAGCATAACACTACATCGTCCAGTTTTGTATCCAACTAAGTGCTAATTTAATAGTTTAATCAGTGTTACTTATCTATGTGTTGTGGCTTTCAGTTAAAATTGAAATAAAAACTAAAACATTTAAATTCAAATTCAGATAAAATCTAAAATCGAAATAATAAACCGTAAATAAAATAATAAAATAAAGAAATTCGAAATTCTAAATCTATATCAACTGCTTATTGCTTGATATTAAACGACTGTATATTCGAATACAAACCACTGAGTAACATCGTTAAGAAAATATCATGAATAGCAATACAATAATCGTCGATCTTCAAGGCTTCAAAAATAGCAAAAATAAATTTATAATGAACGAGTTTGCTATAGCCACTCTAGATTACACCAATATATTCTTAATAAAACCTCCTTACCCATTCACTTCACTATCTCCTGAAGAGAAAAAACAAATTGGCTGGATTGAAAAGCACCGAGGGTATCGATGGAGTGAGGACTTTATTGATTATAGAGAGTTTCACAGAATTATAAAAACATATTTGAAAGATAAAAAGAATTTTTTAAAAGGATGTGAAAAAATTAAATGGGTGCAAGATATTTGTGATGAAAACAATACTATCATAGATATAAGTTGCTTAGGAGCTCCCAATTTAAATACTCTTTGTAAACTTTATTGTAAAGATACTTTACTGTATAACTGTTTTACTCGTAAGAAAATATGTGCGTTAAAAAATGTTTTATGTATTAAGAAATGGTGTTTTGAAAACAAAATGATTGTTTTATTTCCAATAAAATATATCTATGTGTTGTTGCTTTCAGTTAAAATCAAAATAAAAACTAAAACATTTAAATTCAAATTCAGATAAAATCGAAAATCGAAATAATTAGTTTTAACAAATACATTCGTTGTAACAATAAATGTCTTTTCTTTTTTCCTCTATACAATTGAATAATAATGATACATAATAAAACAACAATAAAATTGAATGGGTAACTTAAATTATATTTTACAAGCTACATTACTTAAACGTAGTGGCGGTCAAGAATATCCACTACCCCATATCCTCCCGTGGGTGTCGTAAAAGGCGACAAAGGGAAACAGGCAGGAGATGGGCAGCAGCATCTTCTTGATAACAACAAACTAACAATAAAAAAACTGCGGTTGTCAACCCGCTCGCCAAGCGTGGCAACTATGGCAAATACCCCCCTATGAATGACAGTAACAAAGAAACGGCCTCTAGTCCCCGGCGGCCCCGCTATTCCTGGCTACGGTGGCGACCATGGTAACGGCGGGGCAGGGGGTGCTAAGAATCTCCGGTGGAGGTTCGGTTGCCACCTTAGACGATTCGACCTGGCAACGTACAACGCACGCACCCTGAGGACTGACGAGAAGATTGTGGAGCTGGAAGAAGAGATAGACAAGTTGCGCTGGCATATTATAGGATTATCCGAAGTCCGAAGTGAGGGGGAGGACACGGTAATCCTCGAATCCGGCAACTTGCTCTATCACCGGGAGGGCGACCATCTGTCCCAAGGAGGTGTCGGATTTATCGTCCACAAGTCTCTCGTTAACAACGTTGTAAAGATCGGGAGTATGTCGACGAGGGTTGCGTACCTTATACTCAGAATCACCAAACGGTATTCGCTGAAGGTCATACAGGTTTACGCACCAACCTCGGCACACCCCGATGAGGATGTGGAGGAAATGTATGAGGATATCTCTAGAGTCATGCATTCCTCCAAAACCCAATATACGGTGTTAATGGGAGACTTCAATGCAAAACTAGGCACAAGAGAGAACGGTGAGCTGAAAGTAGGGAAATTCGGAATAGGGCAACGGAACCCAAGGGGCCAGCAGCTGGCCGACTTCATGGAGAAAGAGGGACTCTTTATGATGAACTCTTTCTTCCAGAAGCGGCCCCACAGGAAGTGGACCTGGTCGAGCCCCGACGGTTCGACAAAAAATGAGATTGACTTCATTATGACGACCAGACGACAACTGTTCAGTGATGTCTCCGTGATCGCGAGGGTGAAAACTGGTAGCGATTACCGAATGGTTAGAGGCACACTGAACCTAAACGTTAAGTTGGAGAGGTCTCGTCTAATGAAGTCAACGCTCCGTCCCCCTCGTTCTCTAATCCAAAGTCCCGAAACCTTTCAGCTCGAGTTACAAAACCGTTTTTAGTGCCTAGAAGACTGCAATGAAGTGGACGATATGAATGACAAGCTCGTGGAAACTGTCCATGCGGTCGGAGCTAAGTTCTGCAAGACCCGCCGCAGAAGAACACAAAAACTCTCCGATCACACTCTTAATCTCATGGCTGTTAGACGGGAGATGAAGCTACATTCTTCACAGACAGATCTCCAAATGCATGCGGCGGGACTTACGCAACTTCAATACAGCTCGTATTGAAGAAGCGCTTGAGCGGAACCAAGGCTCCAAAGTCTTTGCCAGAGATCTGTCTGCCAGAAAGAGCCAACTGTCAAAGTTGAAGACAGAATGTGGCAGCATCGTTTCCGGGACACCTGAGATTTTGAGTGAGGTTGAGTTGTTCTATGGGCAGTTGTACACGTCGTCGTTGGAGCCACACGCAAGTGTGAGTAACGATCCAAGAACAAGTCTCATCCGACACTATTCCGAAGATATCCCGGACGTCAGTCTGAGCAAGATTAGAATGGCTCTCCAGCACCTTAAAAACGGCAAGGCCCCAGGCGAGGATGGAATTACAGCGGAGCTTCTGAAAGCGGGTGGAAAACCGGTACTTGAAGTCCTTCAGAAGCTCTTTAATTCCGTCCTCCATGGTGGCATTACACCGGAGGCGTGGAGCAGAAGTGCGGTGGTCTTGTTCTTCAAGAAAGGTGACAACGCTCTCTTGAAGAACTACCTTCCCTTGAAGATTTCCCTTCTGAGCCACGTCTACGTGCTGTTTTCGAGGTTCATTACGAATCGTCTCGCGCGCAGACTTGACGACTTCCAGCCTCCCGAACAAGCCGGTTTCCGAAAGGGCTTTAGCACCATAGACCACATACATACCCTTCGGCAAATTGTACAGAAGTCCGAAGAGTACAATTTGCCACTATGTCTGGCGTATGTGGACTATGAGAAAGCCTTTGATTCCGTCGAAATTGGCGCGGTGCTGCAGTCCCTTCAGCGGTGCCAAGTTGACTGTCGGTATATCGAAGTGTTGAAGTGCTTGTACAGTAGGGCTACGATGGCTATCCGAGTACAGAACCAGAGTACGAAACCTATCCAATTGCAGAGAGGTGTAAGACAGGGTGACGTCATATCCCCGAAACTCTTCACCGCTGCATTGGAAGACGTTTTCAAGCTTCTGGACTGGAAAGTATACGGTATCAACATCAATGGCGAGTACATCACTCACCTTCGATTTGCCGACGATATAGTCCTTATGGCAGAATCGCTGGAGGACCTAAGCACTATGCTCAATGAACTCAATAGTGTTTCCCAACGGATAGGTCTTAAGATGAACATGGACAAAACAAAGATCATGTTTAATGTCCATGTCACACCTATGCCGGTAGTTGCTGGGAACACTAAGCTGAAGTTGTTGACGAGTATGTTTACCTGGGACAAATAGTCCGACTAGGTAAGTCCAACTTCGACCGAGAGGTCAATCGACGGATTCAACTCGGCTGGGCAACGTTCGGGAAGCTACGACACATCTTCTCGTCAGACATACCTCAAAACCTTAAAACCAAATTGTACAAATAGTGCGTGTTGCCAGTGATGACTTACGGAACTGAGACGTGGTCCTTCACTGCTGGCCGTATGAGAAAGCTCAAGGTCGCTCAGCGAGCTATGGAGAGGGCTATGCTCGGAGTTTCTCTGCGTGATAAACTTAGGAATGAGGATATCCGCAGTAGAACCAGAGTAATCGACATAGCTCAACGGATTAGTAAACTGAAGTGGCAGTGCGCCGGCCATATAGCTCGAAGAACCGACAACCGATGGGGAAGAAAGGTTCTCGAGTGGCGGCCTCGTACCGGTAGGCGAAGTGTAGGGCGTCCCCCCACGAGATGGAGTGACGACCTGGTAAGACATGCAGGAAGTCGATGGATGCAGGTGGCTCAGGACCGTGCTTTGTGCCATTTTTTGGGGGAGGCCTATGTTCAGCAGTGGACTTGTGAAGGGCTGTAATGATGATGATGAATGATGATTACTTAAATTACTAGTTCTCACATAATTTTTCACCTATTTTTTTTTATAAGACAATTTGGAGCACTAACACTTCATCATACATTGGATCCACAACATATTGAACACTTATATTAGCACTAAGATCGTGGATGACATTTTCTTCTTGCTCGTTATGTTCGCAAATGCTGATTTTAATCAGACGATGACCTCGTTTATCTTCAGCTCGGCGGATAATGTATGATGATGATGATGATGATTCTTGAGAACGGTTTCTCTTCCTGTAACATTTCTTTGATTTCGATTGCCGCTCTTTATTAATAGCTATTCTATTTGGTGGTAAATCGTGAAGCTGCTCCTTTCGGTTGTAATAATTTAGTGTAAATTTATCCACATCCTGTGCATAGAAATACGAATTAGTGATAGGATTAAAAGCATTGTGTTCCTCAGTGTTGACCATGATCTGCCATTAACAAAAACAAGTATGAAGTAAAAAAAAGTAATGGTGTCTGAATTTCTAAATAGTAAAAAAAATTATTAAACTCACCAATATAGATGATATTTGACGAGCGTTGTAATCAACGTGCACTCGCTATGAGAATAAAACAATAATGAAACAATTGAGGGAGGGTGGGAGACGCTCTTCAATCCAGGTAAGACACATCATTTTATTTAGTTAGCCAATGGATGCAAATTAATTAATATCTTTATTGTAATGGATTTACGATGTTAGGTTTTGGGTTTTAGGTTTTTTTTTTCGTTACGGAATTTCTGGATTCGGTCGCGACGCTCAAAGCCCTCGATAAAAGCTAGCAATATCTTAAAAACGTTTATTAGCACTAACCACAATGAAATTAGGCTAAACAAGTTGTATTATTAGAAATTAATCATATAGATGCGGCAATACCATCAGTATCTCGCAAACGCTCTGAATATAATGCTCAATAACTCAACTGGAAGTGGAAGTACACTTGTTCTCGCAGGATAGAACTGTGGGTATGTAGACGTTAATTTGGTTAAAATAAAAATGTTGTACCTCTCTGGAGAGAATTGGGGTCTTCAGCGGCATGTAGCTCGAGCGAATGCGAGAGCAAGTGACCCAAAAGCCCCAATTCACTAGTAGAGATTGTCGCTAAAGAATTTTAAAATATAAATATTTAACAGTTAATGAACAATTTTAACTGACAGATTGACTTTTGTGTGGTTTCAAATGGTCCTCTTTCAATAGTGTGCAGTGTATGTTAAAACAAAAAGAGTTTATTTTATATTTTTTATTTTAGGTAAATGTGTTTTATATATAAATGTGCAGTTGAAACTGAAATAGACCTTGCTTAATATACAATCCTAAAAATTTAATGAATGACGGTCTTTAAACCACTAAACGACCAATAAAACTCATTTGAATAAAATAATTTTGGGTGAAATTTCTCGTGTCAATTGTTTTCCATCACTAGTTGAAGTTCGTCATTTGTAGCAAAAATGGAATTAACGGACGAGATTTTACACAAGATTGCTCTTCTCATCTTCAGAATGCTTTTAGGAGGTAAACACCTCATTTGAGCACCATAAGGCGTTGTTATACAAAATTTGATCGTGGGCATATTTCTCTCCATGATAAAGTTCGTGGAGGTCGACCCTTAACTGCGATCACTGAGGTAAATATGGCTACTGTTAGGTGACTAATTAATGAAAACAAGCATATCATCTATGAGGAGATTTGAGGATTCAATAAATTCTACATCAACATTTAAAAGTTAGATAACTTTCTAGCCGCTGGATTCCCCATGAACTCATCATAAAACAAAAAGAGACTCGAGTTAATTGTTGTAAAAAAAGTTGTTAAAGTATGATCACGGACGTTCCAGTGCTGAGTATGACATTTTGACAGGCAATATAACATGGATGTTGTTACATTCCAGAAAAAAAGCAACAGTCTTCTGTATGCGTGTTCGAAGACGACAGCAAACTAACAAATTTGAGGCAGGCAAGAAGCGTGGGCAAAAAAGTTTTTCTCCCATACGGGTACTGTCTCCACGATTACACCGGACGAGCAAAACACAATTAGTGCTGAGTGGTACACCACCATTTGTTTGTCCAGTGTCTCATAAAAAGTTTGTACGTGGCAAGCCATGCTGCACCTATATTAGTAGTATAGTTGAAGCACGAATGGGTCGGCTCGACCGGGGAAGGACCACGCTCTCACAGAATACCAGCGTAAAATAGCAGCTTAGAACTGCTATGTTTCGTACGGTTAGTGTAGAAAACCGGAGACCCTTTTTTACTGGAAAAGAGGCATTCCATCTTAGTCCTCACGGGTGACAACGCATCTGCATTTTGATTCGCAAACGAGGATAGATGTAGATGTCTATGGGTCACAGCAACCACTTACCAGCAGGTGAAGACTGTGTGCTCGTTTGTCACCCTATCCTATAAAAAAAGTTAGGAAAAAACGACCAAGAAATCGCATTCCAGTGCACCATTCCAATGCTTCAGCGCGCACTGGGAACAAGACAAAGTCATTATTGGCATCTGAATGGGTGGAGCTTCTGAACCATCCTTCACACAGTTCAAACCTCGCACCATGCGATTTTTTTATTTTCTCGAAAATCACACATTATATTAGACGATACAACTTTCAACCAGCACGTGAAAAACATGCCCTCAGACCAATGGTCCTTATGTTTTCAAAAATGGTTTGAACGAATTTAAAAGTCTTTAAAATGCATTGAAAAGTACTTTGAAATTCAAGATTAGGTTACATATATATTGTTTTATTAATGGTTGTTCCAAGTACAATATTTAACGAATGACATCATGATCCACTTTAAACGCTAGTGGGCCAATGATTTTCTTATCACACAGAACACTCGAAGATTAATTTTTGTCGTGAATAAAAAAGATAAACTCAACAAGTTAATCTAATCGCAATTAAATACTTATTATATTTAAAGGAAATATTTGGGCATTCCAGAACTACTGTTTATTTAAGTAAGCAAAATCATTATTTTATATCACTGCTATTACATTCTCTTAGGTATTATTTAGTTATGTTTACTTATATAATATTCCCCATTTCCCTTTCCCCTTTCTAAAGTTCCTATTCCCATTCTCTCTAATCATTTTCGCCCAATATCCATTCTTCCCTTTCTTTCCACAATTTTACACTCTTGTGTTTACAAACGAATTTCTACTTTTATTTCGAAATATAACTTACTGAGTATATATCGATCGTGGTGGTGGGCTAAGCGCTAGCTGTAAATTTCACAGTACGCTAGCAACCAGGGTTTGATGCCCGCCGGCACCAATGAAATTGTTAATTGAAATTTGAAGTGCTGATTTACTACGTGTTCGGTGATGAACGAAAACATCGTAAGAAAACATGCATGTCTGAGAAATAAGAAAAAAAATATTTCGGAAACATGTGAAGTTCGCCAACACGCATTGGAGCAACGCGGCAGACATTTCTTTGCCCTTTGGGTACAGACCAAGCAGTGGGACTTATATATGCTGTAACTTTTTTATGTATCAGTCTGGGTTTCGCCTTGCTCATAGTACCACTACTGCTTTAATTAACGTCACAGATGATATTATATTATTATAGACAAGGTATGGAAGAAAATTAGTAACAGAACTGGTACTATTTGATTTCTCAAATATTTTTAACAAAGTTTTCTCTCATCTAAATTTTGACCCTCGTGCATTGGAATCGTTCGCATCTTATCTTCGCGGTTAACAGCAGTCAATGTGGGGCAAATGACCTCAGCTTAATTGGATTACAATCCGGTAGAGGCGCAATTTCAGAATATTTCTTGTTCTTTTTCCGTATTATAAATTATAAGACCCATCTTCGATTTCATATCTAAAGATTAAATTTCACTATCTCTCCTCACCTGATCATCAATATATCTATTCCTGTTCGCTTCACCGAGTTATATCGTAACTGTTTTACAGTGCAGGCTACACGTCTTTGAAACTACTTGCCAGATGATATCAGAAAAGTGCTTACGTCATACGTGGTAGAGCCAAGCTGCAGTTATATGTATAATATAGTTGTAGCACGAATGGGTCGGCTCAACCGGGGAAGGACCACGCTCTCACAAAATACCAGAATGCTGCTGTGTTTCGTATGGTGAGTGTAAAGAACTGGAGACCCTTTTTACTGTAAAAGGGGCATTCCACCTTAGTCCTCAAAGTTGACAACGCATCTGCATTTTGACTCGCAGACGAGGATATATAAAGATGTCTATGGGCCACAGCAACCACTTACCATCAGGTGGACTGTATGCTCGTGTCACCCTATTGCTATAAAAAAATGCTTTTAAAAAGTTGGTACGTAATCATATATTAAATACAACGCTATGTATCTATATATATTTATTAATATATTTGTATATGTAGGTTATATTTGTATAGTTTATTTATTAGTAAAATGTATATGACGGCACGTGCACTATTGCACGTGCGGCGACGTCGGTGTAGCTAGACAGAATTCTTGTAAACGACACTTGTACCGTACACCTGCGGCATTGCACCTGCGTTGCCACCCATCCTGCTTGTATAAAACGGACGGAGCGGCTGTCGTTAAGACAGTCTTGGCTCTGACGTGGAACGGTGCGCTTGTCGTATTGCGTTACTAGTTTATCCTCGACTCGTTGGATAATTAATTCGTGTAAACGAATTAATTATTATTCGTAACTACAAAATCAGTCTCTGTACTATACCCAATATACTTCCTACATCAGAAGTGGGATAAAGTCCCTCTTATTGCCCAGATATAATCTTCGAATAGTATGAGAATTATTACATTTGTAAAGGCTATAATGCATTTCGCATTGATGGATCTCTTTTTATGTTAAATACCGTAATGAAATTTGCTGTCCTACTTACGATATTGTCGTATCATTAAAGTGTAGAGAAAAGATAAAGTGAAATTATTTAAGCCAAAAGATAAATCCTTTTGTTCGATTTGTATTAAAAGTACCCTCAAGTATTTTCATTATTTCTGACGTACCTAAATATGTTAACAAATGTAAGAAATGTCGGAGGCTTTCTAGACGAGTCATCGTTTGCATTGAATGAAAAATTAACTTATTCAAGTTTTGTTGTAATTTGATAGTTCATGCGAAACATGATTATCATCTGTTATATTTTGAAATTCAAAACGTTTAAGCGATGTACAAAAATAAAGGATTAACTTTAACATGCTAGGAATTGAAAATAATAAGTAACATTTTTGTGTTCTAATGTGTTGATCAGTGTTGCAGTTTGCTCCGAATACTGTGTGGTCGACAAGATTGGGGTTTGATGTCGAGAGATTCGTAGAAATCTCTACATCAATGATCAATGAGGAAGATGTTGTGACGGCTAATCGGCCGAGCGCTAGTAAAATTGAGCCTACACCGCTACAGTCGGTAACTTATCGGCTGATCTTACGGCAAGGCAATTCAAGCGGCCGCCGAACAAATGGTACTTTGGCGCTGTAAATGGACGTCTGAGGCTTGGACGGCTTTCGTAGATTTTGCGCGGTTGCCTCCTTCCCTTTGAAATATGTTGTAGTATTTGTCTCTACACATAGTTTCCCTTTTTGCAATGTTTTCAAATGGCATACAGTTGCCGTTTCTTAAGAGAATCTCGGAATTCCATGGTTCGCAATACATTTATCTCCATTTCTCTTAATTTTTAATTTTGCAAAGCAGTGCGACGATTCGCTAGCGCCAGTACGACGCGACGGCTCGCTAGCGCGAATGTGGCAGGAACGCAGCAGAACGGAAAGTTGGAGTGCGTTTGCCTGGAGGTAGCCATATCGGCGCGTCCATGACTTAAATGAAGTCTGGGATGATCTACCGTTGTAATATTTAACAAGAGTTAGTATCTGTTAGCAGGTGGTGATAACTGATAGACCGTATGCTGTTCACTGTCAACCGCACGAGGACGTGCGACAGTCGGAGGTAGCCGTGTCTGTGCATCTAGAAAATACTAGAGACATTGCAACACTCTAACGAAGTAATTATTCTAGAGCAGGAAAGGAACATGAAGTTGCAGGGAGGCTGGTCTGTGCTGAACTGGGATATGTGTAGAGTTGCTGTTGGTTTACATACTTAGGTGTTATCGTGTCACTACGTCCCTCACGATACACTTTTGTGTGATTGTGACGGGGACATGTTTGCGGTATGGTTGGTCTGTAACTGTTCTATATTGAATTGAAAAAAAAAGAGATTAAGAAAAAAGAATAGTTCTTACAATCATTGCAGGGCTTTGTGCCGGTCCAGTGATATAGCTATAGGGAATAGTGATTCCGGACTAGCGAAAACAGTACTTGAAAAAAAAAAGAGAAAATAGAAAAAGCTACAGACTAATCATTCCGATCTAACATAAAGATGATTAAAGTTTTGTAGGGCTTACTGCCGGAACAAAACTGACTGTCACCCGAGTCTGAAGGTTCAATATAGACCGGACCAGGCGCTGTTTTGTCAGGGTAATCTAACGATGTTTTACAGATTAGTTGTTACAGATAACTAAAATTGTGATGGAGCGCGTGCGAGGACACACGCATGTCAGTATGGCCGTGACGGCACGTGCACTATTGCACGTGTGGCGACGTCGATGTAGCTAGACAGAATTCTTGTAAACGACACGTGTACCGCACACCTGCGGCATTGCACCTGCGTTGCCACCCGTCCTGCTTATATAAAACGGACGGAGCGGCCGTCGTTAAGACAGTCTTGGCTCTGACGTGGAACATGATGGTAGGTGGTTTATTTTCTATTTTTATTTATTGATTATTTATGTGCATTCCCTAAACAAAAGAATACAAAGAGCGGACTTAATGCCTAGAGATATTCTCTATATATATATATATGGTTGACTGTCCACCTGATTGTAATTTGATTTCATCCCTGTGTCATGATGCCAGATGGAATGCCTAGTTTCCAATAAAATTGTAATTTTGTTACTCGTTAATCATAGTAAAAAGAGACTATTTAATCATTCCAATCAATCCACTATCCCATATCATCCCGTGGGGTAAACCAGGGGATGATATGGCGTCTTACGTAAGTAAGAGTAAGTGATAGTAGTTACGTAAGTAAGAGGCGACAGAGGAAAACTAAAATAAGAGATGGGCAGCAGCATCTTCCTGGTAGCAACTCAAAATAACAAAAAAACCGCAGTTGCCAGTTCACCGTGCAACTTTGGCGAATATCACCCCTATGAGCTATCTATTGGGAAGGTACATGTTCAGTAGTTGACGTTTAATAGGCCCTATTGAATGACTATAAGAAATTCAATCATGTAAAAAACAACATGTTTTTGTACATAATATATGCCATATATTGCCAGTTCACCTGCCAAACGTGGCAACTTTGGCGAATATCACCCCTATGAGCTATCTATTGGGAAGGTACATGTTCAGCAGTTGACGTTTAATAGGCCCTATTGAATGACTATAAGAAATTCAATCATGTAAAAAACAACATGTTTTTGTACATAATATACCATCCTATGCTAACTGTATACGTCTTTATGCTCGATTTAACTAATTGACAAATTATTCGCTCCATCGGTTTCATTTAATGAAAAATAAATTGAATGAACAGAAAACCAATTGTGATCAATCTATTATTGTTTTGCTTTATTATATGATAAATATTATTACGGATTCGACTAAAATGATATGGAATCATCCAGCGAATGATTAGATGTTATTAATGATGATTTCACATACTCATTTGACTTTACTTTTTTTATACGATAAGGGTTGTCAACGAGCACACAGTCCATGATGGTAAGAGGATGCTGTGGCCCATTGACATCTACATCTGTCCCCTATTAAGAATCAAACAATAGATGCGTTGTCACCCCTGAGGACTAAGATGGAATGCCTCGTTTAATAATTAAAAGAAAAATAAGTGAAAAACTACTTCAAAAAAAATTTGCTTTTTATAGGATAAGGATGACAAACGAGCACACAGTCCAATTGATGGTAAGTGGTTGATGCGGTCCATAGACATCTGCATCTATCCTCGATTACAAATCAAAATGCAGATATGTTGTCACCCGTGAGGACTACGATGGAATACCTCATTTCCAGTAAAAAGGGTCTTCGGTTCTCTACACTCACCATACGAAACACAGCGTGTTAAGCTACTATTTACGCGGGTTCTGTGAGAGCGTGGCCCTTCCCCGGTTGAGGCGAGCCATTCGTGCTACAACTATACTACTAATATATCTGCAGCATGGCTCTACCACGTAAAAAATATACTGCTGTCCATCTTCTGATTCAATTCCCTCTATCGTCTCTTGCTACACCTGCGGAATGATATGGGGTAGTAGATTTAACCGCCTCTTTTTATACCAGAATAGAATTTAAATTTTAAATGTTATTGTTATAAAATTGTATATTGTTATTTCATGGTATTTAGAATAGATTAAACGGATACAATCTAATGGTAGCCTATGTTTACTGAGGATGGTAACGTTCGTTACTTCTTTGAAATAAGTTACAATTTGGAATGCAAAGTGACTGTTGACAGGAGTACAAAAATCTATTAATCAGATCTCTTACTTTTTGATACATTTTTTTTATAGGATAGGGTGACAAACGAGCACACAGTCCACCTGATGGTAAGTGGTTGCTGTGGCCCATAGATATCTACATTTATCCTCGTTTGCGAATCAAAATGCAGATGCGTTGTCACCCGTGAGGACTAAGATAGAATGCCTCTTTTCCAGTAAAAAGGGTCTACATAAAAAACTAAACTTTCACACCTTGAGGGGTAGACAGAAATGCCTATTTGAAATCAGATAAAAGACTCTTGACGGTGTAGTGGCTGTGTAAAGATATCCACTAAATCATATCACCGTCCCATAGGTGTCGGCAGAGGGAAACATACGGATAATGAAATGGGCAACAGCGTCTTCTATATAACACCTGCCAAGCCTAGCAAATTATCCCGTTATAAGGCAATCTATAGTGGAGATCTATGGTTCAGCATTGGATTTATGATAGGCTGTAATAATAACGGTAACAGTAAACAGAAAAAAGTATTCAACGCAATATAAACCTTGGTCTATTGCCACTATGAGTACAACTTTCTGATATATCGAGATATGTCGATAACTCTGCTTCTACTTTGAGTATCCTCATTACGATTGCTACCACGTAGAGAAACTCTAAGCATAGACCAATCCATGCGTCACAATCTTTTTAATGCTGTCCAACCTAGTAGGATATATTATCAGTGTATGATTAACTGTGATAAATAAAGATTCATTAACTCAAGTGCACTGACAACACTTGCAACGTGCATTTTTATTGTAATAGGTAAAACGCAGGCTGACCCTTATTTATTACCTGTATAAAATGTCTTACCGGATACCGGCTATCTAAGCGAAAAGTATTATACTTTAAAAAATGTATATTTCATTCTGATTACAAAAAACAAGTTTTTTAAATTATTTGTCGGTATTAAATGATTGCATTTCGCTTCAAAGGCCGCACCTTCTATACTAGGAGCATTTATAAAGAGTGACATCATGGACCTCATGTGCTCGTCTTTTGAAATTTCGACTGTATTTGCTTGCGTATAGCACGCAAATTTAGTCCCCAGCAGCACCACTGAAATTGTTAATAATTGCAATTGATTCATCGCATACTCAGTAGTGAAGAAAAACATCGTGAGGAATACTGCTAACACGCTTTGGCGCAAGTCCTTCCTTACCATAAACCCTGAGCAATCAGAGGAGGCCTGTGACGATAGGCTGTTTAGTTTTACTGTTACATTTAACTTTTGTTCATTAATATATGTCTCATCAAATTAAGTACTTAGCATGAAACAAAAAGATCAAGTATGTGCGCTAACACAGGTGAACTCTATCTCTCACTCTCATAGTCGGGGGGGGGGGGGGGGGGGGGGGGACAGTAATCCGACATGACCGGAGAAAGATCAAGCGCAGGACCAACGGTTTAATGACTTTACGTGCTTTCCGAGGTACGGGGATGAAACGACGCTAACTTCCTAACTTTGGGCTGCTACTGAAAATACGAGTGTCTTGATAGCAAAACCCAATAATTGATTTTGGCCCGACTCAAAATTCGAAGCCGGTATGTGCTAAATTTAATTAAAATCAGTTCAGTAATTTAGGAGTTCATCGCGGACAAACAATTTGACACGTAATTTTTATATTCTCGTATATAGATATGAATATAATTACATATTATATTTATTATCTATGTCAGAATGCGTACCATTCTGACAGAGATAATAAAAATAAGAGCTGTACATAATTTTTATAATAAAACTTATTGGGAGCTTATTTATATTTATGCAACATTGTAAGTAGTCTAGAAATTGATTGGAAACCATTTAGTGTAAACAAATCCATTAAACGGCATACGTGTAACGTACTTTATCGCAGCAACAGCAAATGCAATGTACAATACGAGTATTCTTAAAATAAATACTTCAGAAAAGAAAACATATTGTTATTCCCGCGTTATCTATGTTGCACATTGTATTGTAATTTTCTGATGGTCCAGTAACCCATTATAACTGCTTCGTTAGCCTAGTGGTAGTAAACGCGGTTACTGGTCATGAGGTTCCGGATTCGAAACCCGACTTGTGCCGAAAATCGGTTATTGAGTTTTCTGTTAAGAAAATCTCAGTTTTCTGTTAAGCATCGCAGAGTCCAGTCCAAGTTGGCTGTGTTTCACCCTTTCCTTGAAAAGTCATTGGTCCTGCGCTTTTTCTCTCTTCAGTCGTGCCGTCCCATTGCACTATGAGAGTGAGGTAATAAAGCACCTGTAGTTGCGCACATATTTGTGCACTATAATCTTGTCCTGCGCAGATGGCTAGTCTCTGTTGAGACTGGCCGACTTGACCGAAATTCGAAATAGTTAGAATTAGAAATTCGAATTAGTTAATTAAGCGTACGGCATGGTGCTGATAAGTGTTTCTGTCTGTGGGTTGTCGCAATTCCTTGCTATATGCGGGCGATACGCTCTTAGTCATAGTTGGCTATAAAATGCAAATAAATGTGAATATGTACAGTAGTATTTCGAGCTAATAGAAAGTGTCTAGTGCTGATAGCTTCGAAGCCATTTGAAAATAAAATTGAAAAACACAAGCTCCCTGATCAGTAGAGTGAGGAACAGCACCAATAATAGCATCCAAAAGACATTAGCGGATCGATTCAGATCACCGCTCTGGAGGTGCTTTGTGCGAGAGTGACGATCACCGGGACCTACCCTTTCTCCTGATGGTCACTCTTAATACATAATAATGTACCTTATATTTTTCATGTATATTGTTATTTTTGTACCTTATTTAATTTACTTCTAACATAGTTTTAAGTTACTTTATTAATCCACATGGATGTAAAAGTTGTCCGAGAAAAACAATAATAATTTTTATTATTGATGGGGTATCTATATAGTTTTCTCATCTGGTTGGATTGTATAAATATATAAATGTAAATGAAAATGATAAATATACATAAATATCAATAAAATAAAATAAATACAATACAAGACATAAATAAATAAAAACTCAACCAGATGGAAGCCCTCGGCGGGGGAGACTAAACGGTCAAGAGTTAGGAAGAAAGAGAAAGAAACCGGCGGCCGATGCGGGCGGTATCGAGGAGCACCGCCTTCTGCATCTAAGTCCGGAGCGGTCCGTCACGTAGTCCCTGTCGCCTTAGATAATATACCGTACGACAAAATACACGCAAAAAAATCAATGTAACAGATAGAGTAATGTGTGACCTCTTTTCTGTTTTTCTGTTGCACGAGGCTATCATGCGCGCAACCCAGAGGGCGTCACCGCGTCATTGTTAAAAAACATTATTGGTATCACCCGTGATTTTTTCAACTTTAAGCAGTCTTCAAAAATTCGAATCTCCTTTTCTAAATTTCAAATTTCTTATTGCATATCACATTACAAATTTAAGATTTTTAAAAGAAGAATTTTGAGATATAATTCATAAGTATAGACGTATAGACATGAGACGCTCTCCAAGGTCTTTACAACATCAGAGGGCTAACTATTTCTTAATTATGTAGCTTTTTAAGTTTTAATTATAACATGTCACAAACATTCAAGACTATTTATATAAACTAGAGGCCTTAACAGTCGTTGAAATGCCTAAATCGTGGATATTTAAGTAAAAAAAATCTCAATAACTGTTCATTTAATCCACAAAGAAAAAATACAGGGTAACAGAAAAGGATTTGGTAAATGTTTTTAATTGAACAAAATTGTATTTTTGTCAACCCCTTATTAGAAAAAAAAATCCCCAAAGAGTACCTATCTTTGTCATATTTTGCAATATTTCTGCAAAACGGCACAAGCTTTTTAAATAGTTCTTACACTAAAAAAAGGTCTTAAAAATATTATTTTTTTTATTTGAGAGTTTTATTTTTATTCCCCGTTTTATAAGAGAATATATCATTTTTCCCTGAAATTTAATATATTTACGCGAGCGCGCATGCTCCGTCGCCATGTAAGCTCTGTCACAGTCCGTTTTCGGACATCGTCGAGGGTGGACCGCACGTCGGTGTTGGAGCGACTTCGTTCAAATATATATTAGTTTTTTAAAAGTTTATACTCAATTATAAATATTTTTATGACCAGAAATACTTAATTTAGTTAATATCTGTACACTGGTAACTGTAAATATTATTTTCTAAATAAATGAATTTTTAAAATGCCCAAAGAAGAAGAAATTTTCGCAGCGACGTTGATTAGTGAAATTGAAAAATGCATTTTTCAATTTCACTAATGATGAACAAAATAATGTGGAACGACGAACATGGTCTCGTTACTTAGATTTCGATAGTTTTTAATACCTATGTAATTTTATTGTTGCATATTTTTATTAATTAGTTGATACCGAATTTTATAATTATACTTATACTTATACTTATCTTCACGCACAATCCCTGACGGGGTAGCCAGAGAGAACAGATCGCCAAGTGTCACGATCCTTACATATCTCTTTCGCTTCTTTCAGATTCATTATCTTCTTCATACATGCACGTCTAGGTATCCGAGTACTCTTGACCCTACCCTCTTCGAGCAATTTGCTCACATGGTCTTCGAAAGTTAGTCTCGGTCTACCTCGACACCTTTTAATATTAACTTTCGCGCTATATATTTTCTTCACCATTCGGTCTTCACTCATTCGCTCAACGTGCCCAAACCACCGAAGCACGCCCTTATCAATTTTTGTGATAAGGTCATCTTTCAAACCTGCCATATTGCGAATCTCTTCGTTTCGCTTTCGGTCGGCCATAGTAACGCCGCACATTTTACGAAGAGATCGCATCTCCACTGCATTCAACTTACTTTTATGCTTCTTCTGGCATACCCAGGTTTCGCTGCCATATAACAAAGTCGGTACCAACACTGCGTTATGTATTGCAAGGCGTGCACTCTTCGCTACGCCTTGCCTTTTGACTAACGCAGTCAGGGCACCATTGACTTTGTTCCCGGCAGCGACACGCCTGTCCACATCTAAATCACATCTTCCATCCCGGCTAAAAGCACTCCCCAAGTATACAATTTCATTTACTTGTTCTAGACATTCCTGATTTACCCATATTTCACACTTCGTTCTCTCTTCGTCCCTTTCAAATACCAGAACCTTAGTTTTATTAGCATTCAAACGGAGACCTTTAATTTCACATTCCTCTTTCATACACGTGACTAATGCCTGCAGTTCTGCCTCTGATGGTGCAATAAGCACTGCATCATCAGCATACAGCAGACAATTTACTTTTATATCACCCAATTTCACACCCAAACAGCTATCTTTCAGCTTTTGTAAACAGCTCTCGAGATACAGTATGAACAGCCAGGAAGACATGACACAACCCTGTTTTACGCCCGTTTGGACGCTAAACATGGGTGACAGGTCATGCCCTACCCGCACACAGGCTTTACAGTCACAGTAAAGAGACTGCACAGCCCTTAGCAATCGGCCATCCACACCATACCCCGGCAACAGTTCCCACATTTTCTTCCTTACAACCTTATCAAATGCTTTCTCAAGATCCACAAAAGCACAGAAAATCTTCTGGTTAACAGCCAGAAGCTTTTCCGTGATCATACCGAGAGAAAACATTTGATCCGTGCATCCTCTTCCAGGTCTAAATCCGCATTGTGCCTCCCATAGAAATCTTTCCGATTTCTCTTGCATCCTACGTGTCAAAACCTTCGAGTAAACTTTACTTGCTAAACTGGTCAAGCTGATCGCCCGATAGCACCCGCAGTCAAAATGTGAACCTTTACCTTTATATAAAGGCACAATGACTGCGGATCGCCAATCATCCGGGACATCCCCCGTCCGCCAGCACAAATTGCACAGCAGATGAAAGCTGTCCCAGACGCGAGGCCCACCATACTTGACCATTTCAGCAGTAACTCTGTCTAGTCCCGCAGCCTTACCACATTTCAAACTTCGAATCGCACGTTCAATCTCTTTCATACTGACGACCTCAGTGTCATCGAGGTCCGGGTCTGGCGTGCCAGTCACGGCGTCATCCCCGGATCCCTCACTAAGATCATCACACGCATACATTTCTCTATAAAATTCGCTCCATCGCTGCATGACGTCCGATTTTTCTGAGAGGACGTCATTAGTTCTCGAAAGCACTTTGTTCATTCTTAAGGCCGTCGCACCACTTCGGGTCCTTCCAACCTCTTTCCAGAAGAGTTTGGAGTTCTCCTTAAAGTTGTGCGACAACCTTTCATCCGCTTCCATTCTACACCTTTCACGCACTTCCTCAATCAATGCTTTCGTGTGAACTTTCTGCAGCTTATATCTTTCTTTCATCTTCTCTCTCATATCCTTATCATTACTAGAGGCCAAGTAGTCTAACCATGCTTTCTTCTTCTTCTTTACAGCTTCTTTCACTTCATCATTCCACCATGCATCTCTTCTTTTACTACTGCCTCTTTTTATTGTTCCACACACTTCTTCCGCTGCACTTACCATTCCATCCCTAAGGTTCTGCCATGTTCTTTCTACACATTCGTTTCTGCCATCGATGGTGTCAAGCTTTTCGGCTACCCTCGCATGATATTTGTCCCTAGTATCCACTTCCTGAAGCTTCCAGCTTCGGATGCGACAGACCGACTGTGGTTCTGTCACTGTCGTCCGGTAGCGCCAACCCGCGAAAAGACCCCTAAATCTAGTAATCACTAGATAGTGATCCGTTCCCAGGTCAGCACCCCTGAACACTCGCGTATCCATAACCTGTTTTCGCAGTCGATCATCCACCAGGAACAAATCGATCATACTTCTCTCATTCTTTCTTTCTCTAGTATACATATGGATTTTCTTGTGATTAAACATAGTGTTTGTCACAAGAAGACCCTTTTCCTTGCATACCGCCAGTATAAGCTTGCCAGCATCATTAACCCTTTTATCGCCAAACTTTCCAAGTACCGACTCGTACCCTGGTCGAGCGGTACCAACCCATCCATTCAAATCACCACATACAACAATCCTTTCGTTTCCCCTAGCCAAATCTAGAACTTCTCTTACATTCTCCCAAAACTCCTCCAGCTCAGCCCTGGACGACGAAGCCACCGGCGCATAAACAGCCAAAAGGAATAACTTCGTCAGTCCCAATTTAAAGCGAACCCAGAGAAGTCTTGAGTTCACAAACTTATATTCAGTCATAACATCGACCAACCGAGAAGACAGCAGCACCCCCACTCCCTGGCAGGCGTTCTCGCTCTCCGGGACTCCGGACCATAGAGCAAACGCCCCGCCAGGGAGCTCTTCAGTACCACTGCCCTTCCGTTTGGTCTCCGACATACACACGACATCTAATTCTCTTTCTTTCATTATTTCGATCAACTCATTCGTCTTATCTCTCATGCCTCCTCTAACATTCCACGTGCCAACTCTGCACTCCGTCCTCCACCTTCCGCCGTGTCGGGCTGTGCGTGACGGGTGGCGGTCCCCATCGCCGCTTTGCGCGCTGCATTCCACACCAACGGGGACGAGCTGGTGTGCGTCGCCTTGGGGGGACGCCCTAACCCTCGTTGACATGGGTGCGCAGCTGAGTAGAATTGCAGCCCTGAAAAGGGCTGGCAGGGGTCGCGACGAGCACGCTTCTACAATGACCCCCATAAAATTATGTATTACAATAAAACGCTGTTTTTATGAGTATGACTTTATAAAATATTATTGGGGAGGGAAATAAAGATACAGATACTTACATTTAGGTACACTGTTATCAAATTAAATCAAACAATTTAAATAAATAAAAGAATGGTGCTTACCTAAGTATAAATAACTATATAAAGACATTCTTGGGTTTATGGTTTTTTTATGTTAGACAAACTATCATCTAAAAAATTTAAAAATTTTAAATTGGAGAGGGGTTTCTCTACGTGATAAAGTTAGAAATGAAGATATTTGCATTACAACCAGAGTAACTGACATAGCCCAACGGAATATTACAGTGAAATGGCAATGGGCTGGTTATATAACTTAGAAAACAGAAAGAATACTTGAAAAATAGGAAGAAAGGTCCTCGAGTGGCAACCTCGTACAGGTAAGCGAATTAGTACTCAACCTTTATTCCTCGCACGTACGCACGCTCGCACGCACGCACGCACGCACGCACGCACGCACGCACGCACACAAGCACGCACGCACGCACGCACGCACGCACGTACGCACGCACGCACGCACGCAAGCACGCACGCACGCACGTACGAACGCACGCACGCACGCACGCACACAGGCACGCACATACGCACGCACGCACGCACGCACGCACGTACGAACGCACATACGCACGCACGCACGCACGCAAGCACGCACGCACGCACGAACGCACGCACGCACGCACTCACGCACGCACGCACGCACGTACGCACGCACGCACGTACGCACGCACGCAAGCACGCACGCACACACGCGCGCACGCACGCACGCACACACGCATGCACGCACGCACGCATGCACACACACACACACACACACACAAATAGGTCGCAAATGATACTTACCTAGTACTATTAGGCAAGAGTGAATAGGTTTTTGTTAAGTCAGTGCAAATCACCATTTTAGACTACATAACCACTTATCGATGGGATTGTAGTTGCTTTACTACTTGCTGGGTAAAAGTAGTAAAAAAATATTTTTACCCAGCAAACAAACCTATTCACTCTTGCCTTTACCCTGTGAAAGTTTGCATTTAGATATAATTTTTCTAACCATCCATAAAAAATGATGAGAATATGTATATAAGTATAAATGTTACCTCACACGGGACTGTAATAATATAATATTATATTTTCCATTATCTACGCATGAAAAATTTTAAACTCTCTGAATCCCGAGGTATGTTCATATTGAGAGGCTAAATAGAGCCACATTGATATGCATGGGGATCGTTTTGTAATTTCACGTCATTATCGAACAAAAATTGTACGTATTTCAGGTGGCGGTTTGCGAAACACGATTCCACAAAAATTAACTCAATAGAAAATAATTGCAAAGTTGCTTCTAAAAATACTTAAATTTTCAACGTCAATTTTTTCTTACGTGATAGAGCCATGCTGCAGCTATATTAGTAGTAGGTATAGTTGTAGCACGAATGGGTCGGCTTGACCGGGGAAGGGCCACGCTCTCACGGAATAACATGTAAAATAGCAGTTTAACCCTGCTGTGTTTCGTATGGTGAGTGTAGAGAACCGGAGAACCTTTTTACTGGAAACGAGGAATTACATCTTAGTCCTCACGGGCGACAACGCATCTACATTTTGATACGTAATCGAGAATAGATGTAGATGTGTATGGGCCGTAGCAAAGTGGTTGCTACGGCCCATACACATCTAAATGGTAAGTGTACCATCAGGTGGACTGTGTGCTCGTTTGTCACCCTTATTCTAATAAAAAACCTTTCTGAGATTTCAGTAAAATAATGTTAAGTATTGTAAGCACTCGTACAATTATGTCTCATGTTAATAAAGCTATTGGGCTATTTTGATTTATAATAAAGTTATTTTACTTTATAGATTAAATAATTTATTTACCTTTCTATATCAAGAACCGTTTTTCTGTCACTCCTATTAAATTTGACAGTGCTTGCTGAAATTTAGCATCTTTAGATGGATCAGAATCGCGCGCTGATCCGGCTGTTAGATATTCAAAAAATAATCGAAAATATTTATTTTTACTTTCATGCCGAAGACTACCTTGTTTTATTTTATTACGGTCAAATAATATTTATTAGGTTATAAAGCAAGTATTTTTGTAAATGTTGTGTATGTAAATGTAAATATTTTCATTATTTTGTTATTCTATTGTTTACAGTTATTATCACGTCTTAGCTTTACACCAAGAATTACATTAGAAATTCTGGATGGGATGCGATGTAACGTGCATACATTATTTTCATCAAGAAATATAATATATATATTTGTTTTTTTATTACCAGTAGAGTTTCAACAAAATCTTAAAAAAGTTCAATGAATTAAAAAATTGCTAATAATTATATAATTTCAAGTCAGTGTTTTACATTTAAAGATCAAGAGCCAAAGTTATTATTTTCATTTTGATTAATTTAATTCGCGACTAAAATAAATGTGAAAGGGCTTTTATCTGCAATAATAATTTTCGTCAAAAATAACATAGACTTATAAAAGTCATATACACGGTCAATCATACTGAAGATTATCAATTGTACTACAAAATATTTAAAAGACTATTTCCAGTATAATGACACGAATATCATCATTAATGTTTGACTGGCACACTTAAAAGTTTTATCCCATGGCTAAATGATTGACTTTCATATTATGAAAAGGTCATGCTTTTCTATAAAAAGTTGCAAGAAATTTTAAATCACGGACCTATTGGTTTGTTTTACTTTATACTTAATTAGTGAAAAACAAGATGGACTGATCTAAATGATGTCTGTTTACTTTCTTGTGTAAAAAGTGCTATTTAGAATTTTATGCAAACGATAATTAAAGTTTCTATGTAAATAAGTGTAACATAGCGGGTATTATATTCAATGGTAGCGGCCATCCATATTTGCAAAGCCAGCATCATTTTCTGTACAGAAACCGGCAGAAAGTTGCTCAAGGCACTATAAACAAAGCAGCTGATAAAATGTTACACTCATAACTGTTAACAAAAACTGTTTCCGCAAATGGTCTTATAGATAATAATAACTATTCCGCCGTGTTAGGTGCAGGAGCTATTATTAGAAGGAGAAGAGGTAAAATTTTGTTTTAGAAATGCGCAATGAATATTGTTTTGTCTGAAATTGAGCATAAAATAAAAAATAACTTCAGCCAAAGAGCATAACTGGCATTATAGTCAGGCCCATCGATTGGTATGGAAGAAAATAATTTTACCAGGTTTCAAAAAATCAATCAAAATTCAAAAAAACATAAATATTAAAATCAAAAAATGTATATATGTATGTCTATACATACATATAATGATTTATGGCCGCTTAGTAACTGACGGTGACTCACTATAACATCCTACAGTCATGCCGAAACTAAGAGGAGAGAATCACTGTAGAAAAGGTAATAATTTATTGTGGAAATTTTGTGATAAATTTAAAAAAATTATAAACTTATCCAAGTTAATCTAACTTAGTATAACTTATCCTTATGCGTTACAAAAAAAAATAGTGAGATGGCGTCAGTTTTTAAAAAGATATAACAAAAATAAACAAAAAAATAAATTTCAAAAAAGTTCAGTATTTAATTGATTATATACCGCTGACATTTAATCACGCTTTTCGAAACCACGCCAGTTGTAAACAATACTTGTGTGAAAAGACAAAATCTTCTTTTCAAATTTCCGCCGAGTTGTAAGTAGAAGGCCAAATAGGTCATGTGTCAATTTTAATTAAATATATTTTATATGAAGTGATCTTGACTACGTTTCATCAATTAACCTTTGGTAAAAATTAAAACAGGAATTTTACAATTGTGTTTACAAAAAACATTATTAGTTGAACCTTGCAGCTTGTTCATTATTTTTATTATAAATACCTATAAATGTATATATTATTAATAAATAGTTCCCATAATATTTTGGATTATTTTTTATTTTGCCCTATCTGTAATGTTCTACGCTCTATAGAAAATATGGCAAATGACATGACTGACAATCTTTCGAACGTTTTATCTAGGTACAAAGATGTTTTACGTTTTCGTCGCCTCCACATGATTTTTTGTCAGCATAAGGTACCCTTCTATATCTGAAACGAATATAAATATTGCTACAAAGTAAAGTAATAGGCTATACAAGTCCCTCTACTGGGCACAGGACTCTTTTTTTTATTTCTGAGAGGGTTTTAGGGCAAGGAAATGCCCGCCGTGCTTCCCCAATGCGTGTTGACGAAAATTGCAATTACAAATTTCATTTGTGCTGTCGGGGATCAAACCCGGGAAAATTTACAGCGAACGCTTTGACCCAGATCTACTAATACGATACAAATAAATACGATTTAACATGTATAATAAAAAACTCTTACGTACTTGAAACTTGAACACTTGATAGCTCGTGACGCCTACCGGACAAAGCTACATCACAATATTATTGAACATGCGTAACCGCGACATAATTCTCAGTGATGCGCAAGCATAACAGGCAGTATGTCACTTATATAATTATTGTCATCTCTGCAGTCTATTAATCTTTGCACTTTTATAAGTAATACAGAACGTAGTTTCTAGACGGTGTTGATGTCGGCTAAAATCTCTGCGATCGCCGTTTCGTCAAGGTCATTCAGGCTAGTTAAAGCCTTAAATAATTAGAAATATAATGTAATGTAAAGTATTCGTTCTTTGACATCATTTACCATCGAAAGTTCATTTATAACATACATTAGACATTTTTTTTATTATTTATTAAATTGTGTAGGGTTTTCTTTAAGTTTATTAACTAATTTTGATCGACACAGTGTAGGAGCCAAACGAAACTAATTTACCATATGCAAAAATTTGAAACAGATTACAAACGAGTATCCACCTGTAAGGTGTTAAGTACCTGATCCACGATCATCGATCAAACTAACAAACATTACGATAAATATTTTGTATTAAACAGCAGAACAATAATGTATAAACTTAAAAACCTCTTGTGGAAAAAAATGTTACGATAACGACACGTTCTTTCAACTAGGAAAAACAGGGTTTTTTTTTAAATAGAAGAGGAATCAAACAGGTTAGTAATCAACGTCGTCCATGAACATCTGCAACACGAGAGACATTAGAGGGCTGTTGCAGATTTTTTTTAAGAAATGAGTCAGTTCTTTTCAAGTTTCTGAGTTTATCAAACGTATATTGAAAAACCGCTTTCAATAAAAATTTCACACACGCATGACCACACATTCGTCCATGGCAGGAAATTCCTTGCAAAACGCACTTTATTGGACTACAAACCATAGAGATAATGTGGATGAAATTTAGAGTTCTGTTGGAGTTTATAGTGGTGCAATTTAGCAGAAATGAATTTAAACAATTCTAAAAAGCCCCCCGTGGTGTATGAAAATAAAGAAGCACATAATATTTGCTACGTCTTTTGGCAAAGCTGATCGGAAATAATTTGGTCGTCAACAATTCGAATCGCTCCCCGTCGAATGCGCTCAAATGGAAGGACCTGGTACGGCGGTGCCTTGTTTAGGGATGAGAAGAGTTGATATTAAATATGAAGCAAAATCTTTTCTTTATAAAACTGCAAGCGGTAAGCAGACATGAAATATCGTCTTGATCTACTGAATAAACCAACCTTTCAGATATCTACAAAGGTCACTCAATATGTCGGGTTCCGATGGTGACTGAGGCAAAGAGGTGAGTTCCTTGAAGTTGAAGAGATACGACAAAGCAATTTTTTAGCGACAAACATGTAAACCGATTTCTTATTAGGGTTAAAATAGATTAGATTTAGACGCTCTGAGGCTTCGAGTTCAGAGACGCTTCGAGTTCATAAGCTTCATTGTTCGTAATGCGTACAGCAAAGGAAAGGAATAATTTGCCACCGCACCGCCTGTTACTCTCCTGAAATATGAAGAAGCTCTCAAGTTTGTTGCTGCATTGAAATTACAGTTGAATGAGGCTAATGAGCAAATAACACAATTTTAAATATATATAGATGACCTTAACGCCTCCCAGACTCAAATGCTGTTCTCTGAGCTTGTGCAATGTAATGCTTCAAGAATTTTGCAGCGATCTGCAACAATAGATTTAACTGGTGACGACTGTTCCACTTCAAGAAACACGGTAAGGATTAATTACAATAAAACCAAATTGAAGAAGTATATAAAAGTTAATAAACACATAAGTAAAGTACCAAAATTAATAAAAATAAGATCAATACCAAAAATTATGTTAACATAATATGTAAAGAAAAGCAAGCATTGATATAGATAAGCCAAGCAACTTTACTGTTAAAACATATTATTGGATATTTAAAAAAGTGTGCTCCACAGCTAAAGCTTTACATTTAAGCAACAAAATTAAAACTGCATCCAAACAAAATTAAAATGACTAAAAATAGTGAAACGAGCAAGGGCAAACCGCGCAACTCGGATTTTCATGTTAAGAAAACGGCAGACTTATGGGGGATTTCCGTTAAAGTTATTTTATCTGTAATAGATACAATAGCACTTAATCTAGCCACTAAATTTATACATGCGTCGAATCTGGTGTATTTTCTGATTTTATTGAAATCTGGTAGTACATTAGACCCCGCCAATTTTAGACCAATTTCTTTACATTTAGTAAACATTTAGTAAAAATTATGAAAAAATAATTTTAGAGCAGATATTAAGTTTCCATAATATTAACAAATTGCTGCATAAAAATCGATTCGGTTTTACCAGGGGTCACTCAACAATGGACGCTGGAGTTGAGCTTATTAAACATATTTTTTGTGCATGAGAGAATTCAAAGAATACTTTGGGTATATTTTGTGACCTTTCCAAGGCCTTTGACTGTGTTCACCATGAGACATTAATCAGGAAGCTACAGTACTATGGTGTCAAGAACACAGCGCTTAAACTTATTATTTCATATTTAATGCACAAAGTTATTATCAATGGTAAAAGTTCTTCCGGGTCACCTGTACTAATGGATGTCCCTCAGGGCTCGATTCTCGGTGCATTCCCATTTCTAGTGTATATTTATGACTTACCTTCCTTTGTAGGCGATAATCATGATATAGTATTATTTGCTAATGATAATTCCTTGATTTTTAAACTTAAACGTCAATCATTTAAATGTGACGAAGTGAATAATGCTATATCAAAATTATTGCATTAGTGTAACGTTAATAATCTACATTTAAACGGAAATAAAACTAAATGTATTAAATTTACAACATCGAATGTTAAGCATTTGATTACCAATGTGTTTTTAAATGGGGAAGAACTGAGCCCCGTTGAATCCACTGTTTTTCTTGGCATCACTCTCAACGCAAAGCTACAGTGGGGCCCCCATATACCCAAACTAGCTAGCAGAGTAAGTTTTGCAGCCTATGCTGTAAAAAATATTAGAGGTCTCACTAGGGTCGAGACAGATAGATTAGTTTATTTCAGTTATTTCCATAGCATAATGTCTTATGGGATTTTACTACGGGGAAATGCGGCTGATTCATAAAATATATTTGTTTTACAGAAGAGGGGCATTAGAGCTATATACAAATTAAAACCGAGAGTCTCTTCGAGATAAATTTAAAGAAATAAATATATTAACTTTGGCCTCTCAGTATATTTACGAAAATTTAATGTATGTTCCCAAAAACAAAGGTAGTTTTAGTAAAAAAATGATACACATTCTGTAAACACTAGGAACAAACACAAAGTTATCCCAAATTTAATGTGATTTATGGACAACAATTTCGTATACTCGCGTCCCTCTGTATGCGATTTATTTCACAGCGTTTTTGCCGATGGATCAACCCTTACAAATGTGTGCGTGGGTAGTAAAATAGTTGGCGTTAGATATTTATGAGTTAAAATAATGAATTACCACGCTTTTTGAATTTAAAAGATAAAAAGGACAGAATGTTTGAGATTTTTTTAATTAATTCTTCAACATTCGCTTATATTACTTATTTTGAACCTTCTCTGTAAATTTGGCCGGTAATTGCAAAATAACCCAGTATATGCCAGAGATATTGGAACCAGCTGCAGTAAACTGCAGCAAAGGTGCAACCCGGTACCATAATTTCCAATCTTACAAGCTTTGCGATTATAGCAAAATCTCTCCTTTGATAGAAGGCTCATGTCCAGCAGTATGTAATGTTGGGCCCGATCAAAAATCTTTGTGCTTCTAGATTTTGGCTACTATTCCTTGCCATTACAACAACGAAAGTAAGAACTTATTGCGATTAAATATAAATATAATATACGCCATGTTATTGTGACAATAGAGAATCTATATTTCATCATGTGAGGGTCATAATAGGTTTCTATGACAAAGGTCACAAAGATCTTACGTGGGTCGGCTCGACTTGGGTAGGACCACGCTCTTACAGAATACCAGCGTAAAATGACAGCTTAATGCTGCTGTGTTTCGTATGGTGAGTGTAGAGAACCGGATACCCTTTTTACTGGAAAGGAGGAATTTAATCTTAGTATTCAGCAATGACAACGCATCTGCATTTTGTTTCTTAATAGAGGATAAATGTAGATGTCTATGGACCACAGTATCCACTAACCATAAGGTAGACTGTGTCCACGTTTGTCACGCTTATATTTTTTTTTAATTTTAACGTATTGTCAAAGCAAGAGAGAATAAGTGTTTCTGACGCAACGACAGAACGATTTACTGTCTAGGGTTTCATTACCACTTACCATCAGATGGAATTGTAGTCTACTAATCAAATGAATATAAGAATAAGCACCAATAAGGAAAGCTATCACCATCACAAGATATATCCCAAAAATTCAGATGCCCTTAAATAAGTTACATTAGAGAACGATAGCAGTTTTGAAGACTGTCAGGATTCACAGGTTCGGAACATGCACCGCTCATTCTTATTCTAATGATATGATCTGCAGGAAAAATGATTACCAGATTGCATTTTTTCTTAGAAATAATTCAGATAGACTCTCCAGCTAAGCATTTCCGACGTTTTCATACAGCCAGTCGTTTTTCGGTTCTACCTTATGAGCATATTGCTGCTTTGTTTTGTATGCTGAGTGCAGAGAACCGAGAACTTATGATAACGAGGCATTCCGTCATAGTCCTCAGGGGTCGCAACGCATTTTAATTCTTAATAGAAGATAGACGTAGGTTTTCTATAAGTCACACTATCCACACACCCTCATACTCCAACAGACAATTCTCCGTATTTGGAAAAAAAATGTGGCAATTTGTGTTGGCGATCGTGATTTCAGTTTCTTTTTATAGTAAAAACGACGGCTCCGTGGCGCTGTGGCTTAGCAATGAGTTGTTGCGCTGGGGGCAGCGGGTTCGAATCCCGCACGGAACAAGTATTCGTATGACCTACAAATAATTGTTTCGGGTCTGGATGTTTGTCCTCGTGCAATCTATATTTGTAAACTGCCTCCACGATACAGGAGAAAATCCTAGTGTGGGGTTAACGTTTTTAAAGAAAAGGAAAACGAGCACACAGTCCGGTAAGTGGGTGTAATAGACCTTGTATCCTCAAATAAGAATCAAAATGAGCGCGTGAGAGCATTGTGGGCTTACTTATAATTACCGATATTCTGGGTAAGGTTCAAATAATTAATATATATGTATCACGATAATATCAAAAAATTATCTTTTGTCGGTTGATCTGATTCTAGACACTTCTTATCTATAAAAATATTTAAAAAAATATAACTGATAAAACGCTTAAATCACAATTAAATACGAACAACATTGTTTTCTTTTTATATAATGTCATTATTTTTATTGCGTAAAAGTTATTACAAAATTCAGCAAAATAATATATTAACTTTAACTTTAACTTTGAAAACCTGTCCTACCCGGTGTACAAATAGACCATTGCGTATACGTCAGAGAGAATATCTGTTCTTGACGCCTCGATAATCTTCAAAGTACGGACCTGTCCATCCTTTGGCTGCGCGTAGACAGCGACGACCAGCCCTTCCACGGGTGGGTCTATAGGTCCCATAGCGGTAAACCCGACACAGACCGACTCATTGACCACGTCCAAATGACTACAGATTTCTTGCTACAACAGATCCCATCCACAGATATCATGTTACTTAGTGATTTTAACGGGTACTACGCCGAATGGCTCGTTTCACGTCTAACCGATCTTGCGGAGAGATCTGTTTATGACTTTGCGTTGGCGTATGGTCTGACACAACTGGTTACTTTGCCTGCGCGGATTCCAGATGTCGAGGATCATACACCTACCCTGTTGGACCTTCTGCTGACCTCTCATCCGGATGGATATCTATTTTCCATCGACGCCCCTCTCGGACCTTGGGATCATTGTCTGATACGGAGTATGGTACCACTCACGCTCCCTTCGCGGTGGCGCTTTGCGGGCTGCCGCCGTGTTTGGCATTACAGGTCGGCGGATCGGGACGGAATGCAGTATTTCTTTCCATCCCACCCTTGATACCCACCCTTGTCTGCTTCTGTCTCTGTCTCTGTTGCTGACTCTGTCACTGATGTGGTGCTACAGGGAATTGAACTATTTATTCCATCATCTGTGGTAGCCATCAGAGGCAGATCTCAGCCTCGTTTGTTTGGAGGCTCTTGTAAGACTTTATTACGCAGTAAGCAGGAGTGTTTTCAGGCCTAGGCTGACGCTTCGGTGGCTCGGGATATAAAAACCAATATACTTAACAGAAGTATAACTTCGTCTCCAAGTCCTTCAAAAGTGTTTTTATAGAAGAAAGAGAGGAGGGGGCAAACGAGCATACGACTCATCTTATGGTAAGTGACTAGCGCTACCTATGAACAGCTGTAACACCAAGGGAATTGCAGGTGCATTGCCGGCCTTTTAAAAAGGAGTAAGCTCTTTTCTTGAAGGTCCCTAAGTCGTATCGGTCCGGAAAAATCGCCAGTGGTAAGCTATTCTACAGAGAGGTCGTACGCGGAAGAAAACTCCTAGTGAAACGTACAGTGGTGGACCGCCAAGCTTCCAGATGGTGTCGATGGTATCGGGAGTGTTGCTGCGATGTGCGTTCGTGAAGTTTTTGTGGCAAGGATTAATACGAACAATTCCTCAGAGCACTCCGCGTGGTAAATGCCAAGGGATGCAACATCTCTTCGCAACGTCAGTGAATCGAGCTGATCGGAGAGGAATCGTTCGTTGACGATTCGAGCCACTCTGCACTGGATGCGGTCAAGTGGAAGGAGCTGGCATTGGGGAGCCCCAGCCCAGAGATGCAAACAGTATTCCATGTGAGGCCGAATTTGCGCCTCGTAAAGTTGCAGGCGGTGTGCCGGCATGAAATACTGTCCCGCTCTGCTGAGCACGCCAAGCCTTTTAGAGGCCAATTTGGGTTTTTCTTCGAAGTGACCAAGAAACTGCACGTTACTCGATATATCGACGCTGAGGATTCCGATACTGGCTGAGTCAACAAGGGAAGTGCCTTGAAACTGAGGAGATACGACAAAGGGGTTCTTTTTAGTGGTAAATGTGCAAAATTGTGTCTTCTGAGGATTAAACTGGACTAGATTTAGTCGCCCTCAATCCGAGACTTTGTTCAGGAAAGACTCGACTTCAGACACAAGTTTGTTCCGGAACCCGGCGACGTTTTCCCGAGAAATATTGACACGACCGGTGTATAAATGATCACTAGTGCTGTCATCCACATAGCAATGAATGTTATCGGTTTGCAATATCATTCCCCTTGTTGCCTCAGCCAGTATCGCAATCCTCAGCGTCAGCAAATCTAATTTCGTGGTCACTTGGAAGAGAACGCCAAATTAACCTCTAAAAAGCTTGGCGTGCTCAGCAGAGCGAGACTATTTCATGCGGGCTCTCCGCCTGCAAGTTTACAAGACACAGGTTTGGCCGCCATAAAATACTGTTCCCATCTCTGGGCCGGGGATCCCCATTGCCAGCTCCTTCCACTTGGCCAGGGCATCTAGCGCAGAGTAACTCGAATCGTTGAGGACCGAGTTCTTTCCGATTGGCTTGATTCACTGGCACTGTGAAGAGATTTTGCATCTCTTTGCGTATTCTATCGTATCTACCACAGGGAGCGCTCAGACGAATTGTTCGGACTAATTCCAGCCGCTCAATTTCACTATCGCACATCGCGACAAAACTCGAAATACCATCCGTACTATCTAAATGATTGAAGGTCCACTACTAGATAGATATATAGATAGATAATACTTTATTGTACGCCAAAAAATAACATAAATATTAACAAAAAATGAGAAAAAGAAATGTGGTACAATGGGCGGTCTTATCGCTAAGAGCGATCTCTTCCAGACAACCTACTGTGCGGTTTAGAAGAAGTTTTTTTCCTCGCACAACTTCCTTGTGGAATTGTATACCACTAGCAATTTCTCCGGGCCGATAAGACTTTGAGACCTTCAATAAAGGAGCCTACTCTTTTCTAAAAGGCTGGCAACGCATCTGCAATTCCCCTGGTGTTCCAGTTGTTCATGGGCGGCGGTAGTCACTTAGCTTCAGGTGAGCCGTATGCTCGTATGCCCCTTCTCTTTTAAAAAAGTTTTTTTAACCTTACGAATATTCATACTACATGATTAAAATTTGGTAGAATTCTAAAAACGCCTACCCTTTGAAGATTTTTTTAATATTTGCATATTATTTTCAACAATCCAATATCGATCGTGTTCAACATGTATTAAAACATATCTTAAAATACGTTACAAAGTAACATATTTACGTAATTAGACAGAAATGTATCAATTTTAAGCGACTGCCACAAAATAGGGAAACCTATTTTAAATATTTTAAAGTCAATACACTTTAGATGACAATTTTTGACATACAGTTTTAGTGTACCAACATTACTGAGAATGAGACGACAGTCTCTTGCAGCTGTAAAATAACATATTATAATACGGCGGCAGTCTCAATGAAAATTAGCCACCTGCGCAAGAGATGATTATAGTGCCCGAGTGCGATGCACAAGCATAAGTGTACTCTCGATTACCTCACTCTCATTCTCCGATGAGACGGCAATCTGACACCACTGGCGATATCAGACGCAAAATCGTCAGATTTAGTGCTTTCCGAGGCACGGGGGCGAAACATCGGCAATTTTTTGATTCTGGATCGCTACTTTATTTCTCGACAGAAAAACTCAATAACTGAATTTTGGAGGCAGTCATACTGATTAAGTAACATGTAGTATGGGTAGTACGATCACAACAAATATTACTTTTTTTCGACGTGGTAGAGCCATGCTGCAGCTATATTATGGTGGTAGCACGAATGGGTCGGCTCGACCGGGGAAGGACCACGCTCTCACAGAAAACCAGCGTAAAATAGCACCTTAACGCTGCTGTGTTTCGTATGGTGAGTGTAGAGAACCGGAGACCCTTTTTACTGGCAAAGAGGCATTCCATCTTAGTCCTCACGGGTGACAACGCATCTGCATCTTGAGTCTTTATTGAGGATAGATGTAGATGTCAATGGGTCACAGTAACCACTTACCATCAGGTGGACTGTGTGCTCGTTTGTCACCCGATCCTATAAAAAAAAATATTACTTCTAAAAAAATTATCATATTTTACATTAAATAAATGTTCTCTGCGGTGAAGGAAATCATGTTCCAAGCGATGAACACCGAAATGTGTGTCACAAGCACCGCTACCCACTGCACGACCCACCAAACGCTCCCCACTCAGGCCTTCGATATTATTATTATCCTATCTTTAATGATCGATAATGATTTAGCATTCTTTTACAGCATGAATTCGTCGCGATTAACGCATAATTCACGCTGAAGATAAATTTATTGATAAGATTTCATATAAATGTTTTAATTTATAAAAAATATCGCCATTTTCCCAGGTTACCTGCTTGAAGTGTTGTGTGGTCGGAAACTATGTGCTCAAAATGACAAAAGGCATATTTATAGCAATATTTAGTCTTTCAGGACTTTTAGGTTTAAGTAGTGCACAGTTAATTCAATTCGGACAATGTAATCCCAACATTGAGTTGCAGGAGAATTTCAACTTGACTCGAGTAAGCATTTTTTTAATACTTTTATATACATAATATATTTGATTAATGGTCTATATAGTATAAGGTTACTAACGAGCATCTATAGCGGTAAACGTGAGATAAGTAATAGTGTCTAATTAATGTAGGTAGTAATTAATGTAGATTAATTATTGTGTATATAATTGTAGAGTATATTAAAAAGTGTGTGATTTTACTTAAAATTATCCGAATAATGAATGACGAATAATGAAAAAATCATTAATGTTTTCTTTAAAAAATAATAACAGTTCCCATCCCCGGGGATAGATACTGAGTGACGTGCAGTTCCGTGATCACTTGGAAGGGAATGCCAAGTTAGCTTCTAAAAATTTTCACGTACTCCGTAAAGTGTAACAGTATTTCATGCTGGCACACCGCTTGCAACTATACAAGGCACAATTACGGTCGCAGATGGAATTCTGTTCTCATCTCTAGACTAGGGCACCCCACTGCCGACTCTCTCCACTTGATTGCATCCAGCGAAGTTGCCCGTATCATCAACGACAGAGTTTTCTCTGTTGGGTTTGACTCACTAACGTTGCAGAAAATGTATGCCTTCGCATACTCTATCGCATCTATCGGGGAGTGCTTAAAGTAATTGTTCGGACTAATTCCAGTTGCCGAATTTCACCATTGCAAATCGCGACGAAATTCACGATACCATCCATACCATCGGGATGCTTGGCGGTCCAACACTGCGTAATTTACCAAATTGTTTCTTCCTCGCACGTCTCCTTTGTGTAATCAGCTACCACGAGCAATCGATTATCCGAATCGATATGACTTAGAGACCATCAAGAAAATACCTACTCCTTCTTAAAAGGCTGGCAACGTGCCTGCAATTCTCATAGTATCGCAGCTCTTTAAGGGCGGCTATAGTCACTTACTCTTTTATAAAAAAAATCCTGTTAGGTCTTATACGTGGTAGAGCCATGCTGCAGATACATTATAGTTGTAGCACAAATGGTTCGGCTCGACCGGGGAAGGACCACGCTCTCACAGAATATCAGCGTAAAATAGCAGCTTAACGCTGCTGTGTTTCGTATGGTGAGTGTAGAGAACCGGAGACCATTTTTACTGGAAACGAAGCATTCCATGTTAGTCCTCACGGGTGATCTGCATTTTGATTCGTAATCGTAGATAGATGTAGATGTCTATGGACCACAGCAACCACTTACCATCTGGTGGACTGTGTGCTCGTTTGTCACCCTTATCCTATAAAAAAAGGTCTTTCTAATGGGTAATACAATAACTTATTCCTTGTTATATAATAAAATTGTAGTTTCATCAATAATCACCTTAATAAATTTATCAACGATCGATAACATAATATGTAGTGAGTCATTTATCATGTAGAAATGAAATATCATCATGGCAGAAAAATACCACTTGATAGGGCGTCGTGTTTGTCACTTACTTATCTTCACACACAATCCCTGACGGGGTAGCCAGAGAGAACAGATCGCCAAGTGTCACGATCCTTACATACCTCTTTCGCTTCTTTCAGATTCATTATCTTCTTCATACATGCACGTCTAGGTATCCGAGTACTCTTGACCCTACCCTCTTCGAGCAATTTGCTCACATGGTCTTCGAAAGTTAGTCTCGGTCTATCTCGACACCTTTTAATATTAACTTTCGCGCTATATATTTTCTTCACCATTCGGTCTTCACTCATTCGCTCAACGTGCCCAAACCATCGAAGCACGCCCTTATCAATTTTTGTGATAAGGTCATCTTTCAAACCTGCCATATTGCGAATCTCTTCGTTTCACTGTCGGTCGGCCATGGTAACGTCGCACATTTCACGAAGAGATCGCATCTCCCCTGCATTCAACTTGCTTTTATGCTTCTTCTGGCATACCCAGGTTTCGCTGCCATATAACAAAGTCGGTATAAGCAAAATGTGTTTGTCACTATAAGCAAAATTCATTGCTGTGATTATATATCCATCCGTCATTTCCATTTCAAGATAATTAATAGAATCAGGCGTTACTTTACGGAAATCCATTACATTAAAGACGTTAAAAATGAGTTAGCTAAGATCGTCAAATTACGCGGATATTACTTCATTAATTATCTTTAACATTCTATTACAGTCTATAACATAAAGGTCCATTGCGATGGCTGGCGAGTCGGCAACCGCATTTTTTTTTAATTTTGAGTTGTTATTAGAAATATATTGCTGCCCATCTCCTGTTTCAGTTTACATCTGTCGCCTCTTACGACCCAAGGTATGATATGTGGTAGTGGATATTCTGACACCGCTACTACTCGGTTTATAATTATGTATGTGCCTATAAATATGATTTGTTTGCATTACTGGAATGAATAATGAGCTAGCCTTGTCCACCTGATGATAAGTGGTTGCTATGGCCCATAGACATCTACACTTATTCTCGTTTGCGAATCAAAATGTAGACGAGTTGTCTTGAGGACTAAGATGGAATGCCTCTTTTCTTTGTTGTCTTTCCCCGTTAGTTTAATAGTTTTACAGAATTCATAGTGTTTTTCCAAGTAACAGCGGGGACGTGGTTGTTTGAATATACTCGTATAGTAAATATTTTCGTAACTTGTCAGTTCATCGATAAGAAAAATCGATAATACAGTAGACGAGACACACATACATAAAACTGACACATGACTTTTTATCGTAAAACAATTAACCGTGGGAGGGGTCTCAATAAAAAACCGTTCATAATAAAATATCGTACTAACATTGACTAAGATAACGCTGTAGTTTAATAAAAGCGGATAACTTTATATGACTTTTTCAATATTATTAAAGAGTAATTAATTTTTTTAATAAAAAGTAATAAACGTAGATATAGAATTTAAAAAAAATAGGTAAATTCACATTCTGAAATCGGTACTATGTCTTAATGTATTTAAATAAGAAAACCGTAACTTTTAAATGTGAAATTATTTAATTCGTTTAATTCTTTAGGACGACTGTTACTTTTTATCAAAAAAAATTTTGACCCTTTTCAATGAATATTGTAACAACTAGTATGTCGTTTAAATAGTTGCATTAAAAAAAATCCCATTTTGCCACCTTTTGGAGTGGAATTTTTCCACTTCAAATATGGCAAATTTTTTCTAATCTATCTAATTTTTCTTTATCTAAAAAAATTAAAGTATAGCCTTTTTAATAAAAATCCTAAAAATGCTTCACAGTTGAAGAAGATATCGCGTAACATATCTACAAAAACAGCATACAATCACATTAAAAATGAAACACAAACATTTTTTGAAGATTTTGTGAAGTAACAACTTCTATACACATGCAAAAACTAGCTTCCCAGAAATGTCTTCTCTCATTTCTTTTAAAGTAATTTTGGAGCAAAGAAGAGTCCGCTGCACCGCGCTGTGGCTACGCTTTGGCTGACATACATGATGTATTCAAAACATTTATAATTCCTTAAACATGCAGAATTTTTCACGATGTTTTCAAATCATCACGTAAAATTTAAATTAATAATGTAGTTGATACCAACGTGGTACTAACTCTTAGAATTCGTGTACTACCAAATTTACAGCGAGTATTAGCTCCTGAGCTACGGCTCTCTTATTTAATTTCGTATATGTAACAATATATCATTAGAAAGTGTATTGCAGTATTTTCAGGAAAAGAGAACATTATTTTTAACACGTTTGTCTGTTACGAACAAATTTTGCAAACGATTTTAATTAAGAATCAGAGACTCGAAACTTTAAATGCGTCGCAAAACTGTATAACAATGCAACATTATCTCGCTTTCTTGTTTGTGCTTCTGTTAATTTATTATCTCTTTGCTGCAAATTTTGCTATCGATTTTAAACTAACTTGCCGATGAAGCAGATTTTTTTAAACTCAGCAGAGAACTGGATGACAGACCATAAAGCAGAAAACAATTGTTTAAATACTTCTTTAATATACCACGTTTTTAGGCGGACTAAAATGTATTAATTTAGTGGTAGGACTTTTTTCTACCTAGGATACCGTCCGGATAAGTACTACTTTATTACGAACGTCAGTACGTACGAAGCGTCATTAGCCTAACGGCAGGTTGCGGACCGCGAGCTCAAAAGGTCGAGGGTTCGAATCCGCCATTCGACTACTGTCGTGAACCACTTCTAACACAAGCAATTATTATTATATTTAACAAGAGTATTAGTAATGTTTAAAAGCATTACTAGTATTTTTAAAATAAATAAAAAGTATTAATTTGATAGTAGGTAGGACTATTTTCTGCCTAGGATAGCGTCCGGATAAGTAACACTTTATTACCTATTCCTGCTGCCCAGTTCTCCAATCGAAATAGTGTAGCCAGTGCAATTACAGGCTGTAAATCATTCCATCTTAGTAGTCAGAGGTGAAAACGCATCTGTAGACGGCTTTGTTTAAAGTTGGTTGCAGGTGTTCATGGAGACTGTAAGTTCGTCTCAATTTTATATAAAAAAATCTCCTAGTCGTGTAGATTTATAATCCAAAACAGATTTAAAAAATGGGGCGTGTGCGATAGATAATAGCAAGGTGTGTAGTATGAAGTGCTCGATAAAGTAGCTGTCCTTGAGAAAACTCGCACAACAGATAATATGCAGTGCAATAGAGTTGTTAGCGACTTAGTTGAAGTAATCATGTTTTTCTTTTTGTTTATCTGCATGGAGTTGTAAATCTGCATGAAACTAAGATAAATTATTTTATAATTTTTAGTTTGTTTTGAAAAAACATTACTTATAATTAAGAAAAATATTTAAATAATTACTTATAACTCTACCGCATTGACTATTTAAGCTATGTAATGCAAAACATTCATATCCTGTGAATTATTTCCTTCTTATTTCTGCCGCCAAACAGCAGTGCTTCTGCTGTGATTCATTTGAAAGTACAACAGAGCCAGTATAATTGGATATCTGACACCACCATTATGAATTCACAACATTATATTATAATTTGGGAGCTGTGGTAGCTGAGGTTAAATTTCACAGTACGTGAGCAACCCGAGTTTATTCGCCGAGGACACCAATGAAATTGTTAAATGCAATTTTACGAACTAGTAGTAACTTAATTATCATACATTATTAATTTTAAGTGATGATTTATATACTCGAAGTTGAAGGCAAATATCGTGGGGAAAGCCCTGCATTAGATATGTGTTGCACGTGAGAAATTAAAAATTTCCTTGCCGTTAAATCCTTTCAGTAACAAAAGGAGGCCTGCGCCCATCATTGGGATTTGGGATGTATATATATTTTAAGATATACAAATAAGACGGTAAATTAAAGACTGAAAACTATGACGTTATTACAATTTCTACTCTCATAAACTACTCTTAAAAGTATTTCAATCGAATAAAGTAGAAAATGTCAAATAAAAAAAATCAAATGATAATTTGAATAATGCAAATAATTTACTTCATAAAAATCAATTCAGTTTCAAAGAAGTCGCTCGACAACTGATGCCGGTGTTGATCTGATTACACATATCTTGAATTCATTGGAAATTCAAGGAGTGCTTTGAGTATATTTTTTGACCTATCAAAAGCTTTCGATTGTGTTCACCATGAAACATTAATCAGGAAACTTCAACACTACGGTGTAAAAAGTGGTGGTCTTAAATTTATTTTTTATATTTAAGTAATAGAACGCAATAAGTTGTTATCAACGGTATCTTCAAGGTTAGGTTCAATTCTCGGCGCCTTTCTGTTTCTTGTCTATATTAATTATCGCGTTGATGGACGTTGAATGTATGTGTGGCCATGACTTAACGCGATAATTTGACAACAGCATAAACAATGCCATTTGCCGTTTGGCGGTAATTCGAGTGGTGGTACATCAAAGAGATTAACGCACGAAATAACGCGTTGAATCGGCCACACTACGTTTGTCTCATTGTGCACGGTGAGCGCAACGGGGTCGCACTTATGGCTATGATGGAATGGAATAATAAAAGAGTTATTACGTTTCTTGAGATTTTGAAAACAGAGCCATGCTTAGGCAATGATAAAATATATTCACATAATAAAAATTTACACACATCATATATAGAGTAGCAGCGTCAACGTCCATCCATCTTGGTTGAAATTCAAAGAACATTAACGCCAACTTTAACGCCGTTCAACGGCATTGAAATTGAAATGACGTTGACCGTTCAAGTGTAGCCACTCACTTTGTCGCGTTAAAATTAAAGCAATAATTGTTGCGTTTATGTGCATAGATGTTTTCCGTTACTGTGGCCCCAGCATAAATACGGAATATCATAGGTTCGAATCTGTGATTCGATTACTGTTGTGAGTCACTCCTGACAATATTGTTAATAGCATTACCAGTATCTCTTTAAAAACCCATAAAAAAACTTATCGTCCGATGATCTGTTAATTCGTTTGTCAGTCGATCATTTTCAATACTATGAAAAAGAGAATCTTATGTTTTAATCCCTGGCTGTTGGTTATAATGTTATCCCTATGTTATCCTCTTGTATCAATTATATTTTTTTCCAGTTCCTTGGCACTTGGTATGGCATTGCCAGGACAGATAACGAACAACAAAATGGCGACTGTGCAACCTTAGAGTTGAATCGTGGAAATAACGTTATCAACGTAACAAACGAGTCCGTTAATAATAACTTCTATCAGTTAATCACTGGTACAGCGACGCATGAACAAGGAACCGCCAAATTCAGGCTTAATGTGTCTGAAGTGCAAAGACGTGAGTTTTTTTTAAATGCTTATTATTGCTTTCCTTATTTCCTGCAGCCTGATTTGTTTTGTCTTGATCTGTCTTAAACTCTACGCTAGTTGTTAGGACTGGCGTTCACAGTACCAGACGTCCCGGACCTTTGAAACTGCTTCCCGTTGCCGTTCTGTGAGTAAGAGCTCTCTGGCTCTCAAGCCTCTAGCTCAAATGAGATTAACAAACCACTATTTGCCGAAAACCATGACATCTTTCTGGAATTCACTGAAGTTACTACGACACTGAAGAAATGGAATTATTACATTTAAACGCAGGCGTGTCACTTTGTAAAAATCTGAGGTATGGAAAATGGTGGCGCGATTTTCAAATTTGTTCGTATTACTCGTGGGGTATTAAGGTTTAAGAGTTTGCAGTGTATATACTCAACTTATTTATTGAACTATAAGATGTGGGGTATTGAGGTTTAAGGGCTTGCGATTTATTTATATGGGGTTTGTAGTAATATGCGATTTATTTCCTAATTTCAGCTATGGAATTCCATACCTTGAAAAACTTGAGGTATGGAGTGCTCCATACCTTCCATAGTGGAAGTGACACCCCTGTTTAAACGAGTTTAAAATTCTAAAGCATGTCATTTTAAAAAAGTCAAATTGCATCTTATTATCACGTATTTATTAAGTCAATTTCTTGTTTGTCTGTTGTTATGAGTGGAATCTTGAAACTAAAATTTCGAGTACTTCTCGATGAGTTACGAGACTTGAAATTTTTAACATAGCTCAAAATTGGATGACATTGTAGGAATGTGGAAAAATAAAAAATGTGGTAAATTTAAATTAAGTTAAATAAAGTTATACTTGGTAGAACCATGCTGCAGCTATATTAGTGGTATAGTTGTAGCTCGAATGGGTCGGCTCGACCGGGGTAGGACCACGCTCTCACAGAATACCAGCGTAAAATAGCAGTTTAATGCTGCTGTGTTTCGTATGGTGAGTGTAGAGAACCGGAGACCCTTTTTACTGGAAACGAGGATAGATGTAGATGTCTATGGGCCGCAGCAGCTACTTACCATCGGGTGGACTGTGTGCTCGTTTGTCACCCTATCCCATAAAAAAAATATTTTTAGTACCAAATATTAAAAAAACACGTGTTTTCTCCTTTTTCCTTATAAATTATAAAAAAACCAATATCAGTTATCGTCGCCATTAGGACCGATCATAAGTCCAGTGTATCTGAAAATAGTGATGATGATGATGATGAACATCTAATAATAATAATAACCATGGTGCCGTTGTAAGGGAACACCTATTTCTTCCCGTGGGTATCTTAAATGACGACTATAAACGGCGGCATACCATCTCCCATATACCAGATGGAAACGACCAGATTAATGGGGAGCAGCGTCGATGGTAAGATACAGATGTCATGGCGATTACGCAATTTCTTCTTACAATTGAAGATTTCACGTAATTCAGGTTGATAAAGAAAAAAAAAGAATTTCTTCTAATAAAAACACAAACATGTATAAAAATAGTATTTTAACGTTTGCTCATTTTTGCAGCCATCGATTTCTGGGTCCTGTTAACGGATTACGATAATTTCGCCGTCGCTTACTCCTGTGAAAATCGAGGAAATGTACAAAGAGCAGGTAAGTTTATCATATGCCCAATATGAAATCAGTTAATCAAACATCTGATTATAGTTTCTGCTTTTAAAATCATACATTGTTTATGCTTATGAGAATCAAACTTAAAGTATTTTAAGTGAAATTTTGACGTGGTAGAGCCATGCTGCAGCTATATTAGTAGTATAGTTGTAGCACGAATGGGTCGGCTCAACCGGCAAAGGACCACGCTCTCACAGAATACCAGCGTAAAAAATGTGTTTCGTATAGTGAGTCTAGAGAACCGGAGACCCTTTTTACTGGAAATGAGGCATTCTATCTTAGTCCTCACGGGTGACAACGCATCTGCATTTTGATTTGTAATCGAGGATAGATGTAGATGTCTATGGGCCGCAGCAACAACTTACTATCAAGTGGACTGTGTGCTCATTTGTCACCTTTATCCTATAAAACAATGTGTTTTTATGTTCAAATGTTTTCACTATAATTCTCAGTTTTGTATAATTTAGAGTTGTTATCAGGAAGATGCTGCTGCCCATCTCTTGATTCAGTTTTCCCTCTGTCGTCTCTTACGTAACCGACAGGAAGATATAGGGTAGTAGATATCCTTCACCGCCACTACCACTAGTTTTAATCCATTCTATTCTAGCGGCAACGACTCTGTTACAGATAGTCTTCTTTATTTGAAGTTGGCTTTATGGAACTAAATTCCTTATCGGACGGAATTTGACGGATGGGCGCTAGGCGTGAAAAAGTGTAAGATTTTTCCGTCACGATCCCTTCTGACGTAGTGTAGACGGCCTTGGCGGCTATAAAGAAGCGAGATGCAATAATATCCATCTCTGTCGCACTTTTTCTGACGATTAATTTTAATAGACGCTAGTAATTCGTTTATTTAAAGTTGGTAATCAATAATATAATACGTTTATGAATAATAATATAGTAACAAAGGTACCGAGGAACCAACCGAGTGTTCTACGACACTCACGAATGTTTTTTTTATTGGTTGAATGAACAATGCATTTATTTTAAGCTCCCTTAATATAGAAATTGCTATGCTAAATACAATATTTTCCTTACAGTATATCTCTGGCAGTTGGGAAGAGAGACGACGTATCCCACAGAGATGATGGAAGCACTCGTCAACACAACTATGAACACACTGCTTGGTATAAATTCGTCTGATTTGAGAAGGATTGAGCATTCAGAAAACGCCTGTTATGTTCTACCAGAAATAGCTAGAAACGAGCCTGTCATTCTCCCTGGACAGTGTAATCCAAATATGACAGTCGTTACCAATTTTAATGCAGCGAGGGTAAGTTGAGAAAATAGGAACACTTTTTTAAATAAGCCGCACGCAGAAGGCAGCCGATGGTCACCCCTCCCACTACGTTCGACGCTTGTCTGCTTTACAATTCCTAAAATTAATAGAAAACTATAAAAATAAATGTAAATGACATATCTCACGTGACTTAATATTGATTTCATTTCTTTATATAGTTTTCTATTAGCGATTGTAGAAAAGCTCGGTTTATCTCGCAACACTGCTAGCAACGCTTTTATTTGCCCGTGACGTCACAGCGCTATCTGTTAACCTTCTGCGGGTGGTTTGTATCTAAAATAATTTAAAAGTAATACAGTAAAGTAAGCTCATACACGTCCTACTGTTCAGTGCAGACTCTTATTTCTAAAAGGGTTTTGGAGCAGGGAGAGTAACTGCTCTATAAATTCGCTAACTTGGTTACGTTATCTTAATTTGTGTAGGCACACTTCAAATCACCGAAATATTTTGTTACTTTTTAAATATCCCAGATATATTTTCTCACGTGTAAGGGTATCTCAAAAGCGAATCATAGAATTCTAAATAAAAGGAATTAATCAATACAATAACAATGTTTATTTCTAGTAAACTAAATCAAAGCTAAAGTATAACTAAATAACATAATATATCATCACAAACCTTTTTGTCACTCCGGCGGCTCGTCTCTGAATGATCCCGACTGTTAAGAGCTAACTTTTAATCCACAGACAATATTTGACGTCACTTTAACACAACCGAGTCGAAACGTAATCGATTATTCTCACAGGCATAAAGCGTCTCCCATACACAAGCGGCTTGCGGTGGCGGCTAACCGCGAGCCGCGGCTCTGGCAGCGACAACTCCACTGCGGCCGCGGTGATGTGTTGTTGCAGCGGCAACAACACATCACCGCGGCCGCAGTGGCGGCCCGAAGCGCCATTCGCTGTGGTGTCTGTGCTACGATCAGACGTCAGTAAACATGGTTAACCGCGACGAAGTCTTATTATTTTCAGCAATATTATCATATATTTTGTTTTGAATCCCAATGATTTTATGATCACGATGCAAATTATCATAAAGTACTGGATAATTTCGCCTTGTTTCTATTAAAATCTCTGATTGTAGCACCATTTTTCACGCGGTACACGCGGCCTGTTGCAAAAATTTGCAACTGACCGCGCTGCGGCCATCGATAGGCTGCGTACTCGCTATCACACACACGGTGGCGGAGGGGGCGGAGCATGCGGCCGCGGCCAGCCGCTGGCAGGCCGCGCGATGGCCGCACGAGTTTGCGGACTCTCTTACATTGCGAGCGAATACAACTGACCGCCACCGTGGCCGCCACCGCAAGCCGCTTCTGTGTGGGAGACGCTTTATACGACTTGACCATAGACTCTTTAGTATTAATGGAGTGATGTAAACAACTACTCTAATGGGCAATGCTTGTTACACACGATATTTTCTTAGGCCGTCGAGCATTTGTTAAATACTCATTTTTAATGGAACCCACGATTTATCGATGCACTTTAAACTGCAATTTACAATTTTATTGAAACACGTATCGCACGCGTAGGTATTAAATATATTTAAAGCATGCGCTTATCCTTTAAGCTCCTCGATAGATACATAATATGGATACTAAGCAAAAAAAAATCAATTTAGGAAAATGAAATTTAAACTAATGATTTTAAACGAAATTTAAAAAAAAAATATTTTAGTACATAATTTACGGATGGCAAATATGAAGTAATTTATGGGAAAGGTCTATGCTCAATAGTGGTCTTTTTATAGTATATAACGGCAATAATAATAGCCTTTAAACCCCCCCCCCCCCTCTTTTAACATCGAAAATTAAAATAACTTAACAAAATAATTAAATTAAGCGATTAATTCTTTAGAAGTTGTTAACGGAACCAATTTCCGGAAGTTTTAAGTTGTGCGTGCAACAGTTCTTAAATATGACTGTTAGACTAAAAGCTCTAATAATGCCAAAAATATAAGGGACTAACCACACTTATTCAGCTCAATTCGGCTTTTATCCATAGAAAACACCAGTTTTGTATGGAGATGCGTACGCATTAGTTCAGCTTTCCGCGTCTATTCAGCTTTCGCGGCAAACAGGCATAAAATGAGGACAAGTGTCTTTCTAGCATAGCAAGCTAACGCCAGAGTTTAGCGCTGTTCCACCGCATTTAGCGTTGTTCTACCACGTTCAGCACTGTTCGGCTGCATTCAGCGCCGTATTCGGACTGTGCTCAATAATCAGTTGCGACTTGCATTGATTGATACATTTGATACGCAATAATTTCGTATACAATCGTCGAGAAAATGTGCAAACAGAAATTATTTCGTATTTTATTTCTGTAACCCTGGTCGCAATAGCTCTACAATTTCGTAAAATTTTTGAATATATTTATCCAAAAGTGTTCTTTGAATTTAAAATTATTTTCTTTTAATTCGAGTATCAATATCGCGTATTCTCTAACCAAATTTCTTTTTCTCCAAAGGGGATCGATCCACTTTCGTGTTTGCATTTATTACGTTTTATCTTTTCTATTTATTTTTAAAAGAAGCGTAACGACAATAATATCGCACATGAATCTGTCCATATTGAGTACAAAATACTAAAAGAAAGTAGTTTACTATGAGTACATAATCGATCCTCAGTCATCCAGTGCTGTACGCGACAGAGAAGCGTTTCAGCGGAGATAGCACGCTACTCGTATGACGGCCTTTTACAATCTTACGATACTGTACGCGGCTGATAGAAGCGGAACTGTATAAGTGTAATCAAAATCCAGTGAAACGAAAATGGCGCTGAATAAATGTAGTTACGCTCTAAATTTTAAGAGTAATTTGGGTGCAGATTTTTTGTCGAATATAGAAGCGGTTAGTAACATAAAGTGAAAGATATCAAGTATGTTTTTCATTTATTGGCCTAGGCTCGTCAATTTACAAGTAAAATAAAGAATTATTCATTTAGTTCAGTGTTAATAGCATTTCTAGTGTTATTTAAATAAAAAAATTAAAATTAATACTTAATGTGTGAGGAGTATTACAAAACCCTTTCATTTTCCTTATTGTTTATTGACACTCAGACACATTGATTCACAGCAGTCACGACATATGTTGCGCCATAAGAAATAAATATTTATAGACGATAAGCGCCAATAAAATTGCGGCCTATCTGATCAGGGTTGACAGACGTCCTTTATTGTTAACGGCGTCCTCTATTTCACGACCAAAATTTGATTTTATCCCCAACGATGAAACCTTTAAGGAGACTACAGGAGCTACAGGAGCAGAGTTGCGGTCAGAGTTTAAAAATCACGATGAGATGACACGTTATGTTAGAGAAACAAATTGTGTTATATTGCGGGTTGACAAGTTTTTTATTAATAAATGTCGCTACTAATACCATAACAGGATCAATTGAAAACAATATGATATCCTCTATTTTTATCCTGTTTCCTTTATTAAATATTATCAAATACTGTAAAGTATAAAACGGGAGCTGGCAACCCTATTTGATCTGGGATCGCCAACCGCCAACCCGTTAAACGGCTTTGTCAGCAGTGGATAGTTTTTGGACTTGTAGGGGACGAAAAGAGAGTTGTAGGTACTTTAATATCCTATTCTATTTACACCACCGTAGCAGCTCAGGAGTAAGCGCAGCTCAGTATTGATTTACACACGTGTTTGACTGTAAAGGGAACACGCATTAGGACAGCGGGGTGGACTATTCATTGTCCCAAAACCCCGTCAAAGCTGAGAGGAAACCTGTGCCCAGCTGTAGGACACTTGTACTCGGTTCCTTTGTTTTACTTTCCTATTGTCCTATACGCTAAGTTTAACCAAAACATTTTATTTCACTTAGAAATACAATTTAAAATTACTGGTTCTAGTTTCAAGGAGTATGGCACGAAATCGCAAAGTACTACACCATCAATCAAGCGGGTACCTGTAACAGAGCTCAGTACACATTAGTAGGAGGAGAGGTTAATGTTGTTAACAGTCAAGTGGTCAATCAAACATTGGAAACCATTAGCGGCAAAGCTATTGTCACCAGTACGGACGGCTCTGCAAGACTGAAAGTTACTTTAGAAGTAGCACCAAATGGTAAGTATATATGTTAAGATGAGGACAACAATTCGAAAGCCACTTAAGTAAAATAGATTGATTTTAGAATGTCACTTGATGGGCACTTTGCAGGAAATTTTATTATATATTGCGAATATTGTCCTTTCAAACACTGTATGTTACTATACAATACAAATCATGTAATTTATAATTTCTAATACCGTGACTTTAAGGGTAATCTAGTTATCCCAAACACTTAAATAATCTTTCATCAGTTTAATATTAATATTTAATATCTGAACTAAATATTTTTAAAAAAACGATAGTTATAAATAAACATTCTTTTAAAAACATTAAATATGAAATTTATTCAAAAAAAAAACAAGCTTTTATAGGCAATGCTGAGGGCAAACATCCATCGTCCATCATCAGATCAGCCCCATGGTAACATATTATTACATTTCCATTGATGATTACATCATAATACTACACCAAATTTCAGCTCAATCGGATGGCAGCAAGTGCTACGAAAATTGATTACAAATTTTAAAATATCCTTGACATATCTTGTAATAAGAATGCGTGAATACGTGAAAAAAAATATGATTGTTTCTAAGGCCTTTATCACTCATTTGTAATTAATAATTGCTGATTAATAGATTCTAGTAATCCTCACAAAAATCACTGATTATTATATCCGAGCACAGAAAATTGCACCGTATTTTAAAGTACTAACTGTTAAAATACGACTAGGTGAAATAATTATTTGAAACCTACTACCAACTTGGGCTATCGTTATTTTTTTTTTCTTTAATCTCCGCTTAATACCACGATATAACAACGTGCAACTCTATATCAATAAAGTTTTATTTTGTAATTTTGTTCTGGTATACAACAGAAGTTGCAGTGGGTCGGCAATACGAAATACGGAAAGTCTATGGATGCAGGTGACTCCGAAACGCGCCTTATGGCACTCCTTGAATGATCATAATGTAATGATGATATTTACGATGTTCTTATAATTATAAGGTTTTAATGGAGTAAAAATAGCATAACAAATGACTAGGTAGGTGAACTCAACCCCTTCCTATTTCTGTCGCAAAATAGCAGTGCGTACTGAATCCGGCTTAGCGAGTCAGAATAATTACAGACTGTGAATCATTTTCTGCCGACTACCAAAAAGGAGACGGTACTCAATTCACCTGTATTTTTTTTTGTTTTTTTTTTATGTGTGTTACCTCATAACTTTTTACTGGGTGAACCGATTACGATGATTCTTTTTTTATTTGAAAGCTGGTGCTTCTCATGTAGTCCCATATGAATATTGATCAAGGTCAGACCAATAGTTTTTGAGTTATTCTTATTAACTTATATTGAAGTCGGCTGTACAAAATTTTTAATTTTAAATTATTAATTTTAATTTTGTGATAAATTTCAACATACCCTACATAAAATATGTATTGTCGGCTATTTATTATCATGAGTCGTGCCGCAAATATTTAAATTTTGGTTGTAATCGACTACATTTTTATCTTATCATTATTGATACTGCTCTGTACCTTGTTAATAATAAATGAGTATGTGTCGCTTCCAACAAAAATTAGAAAAAGTTACAATTTGAACTCATTTTTGGGTTCCGTACCAAAAGGGTAAACAACGGGACCCTATTACTAAGCCTCCACTGTCCGTCTGTCCGTCCGTCCGTCCGTGCGTCTGTCTGTCAGTGGGCTGTATCTCACGATCCGTAATAGGTAGAAAGATAAAATTTATTCACACTATGTGTATTTCTGTTGCTACTATAACAACAAGTAATAAAAATTTAAATAAATTAAAAATTACTAGCTCCCTTACTAGAAACGTGTATTACGATGGTACGGAACCCTTCGACTCGCACTTGGCCGGCTTTGATTTATATTTGTAACTTTACTGCGACTTTTTTACGCGTTAGAACTACGGTGGTGAAGCCACGCAGCAGTTTTTGCTGTTGCACGTATGGGCCGGCTCGAGCCGGGTTGGTACCACGACCTCACAGAATACCGGCGTGAAGTAGAAGCTCTGCTTCTGCGTTTCGTCTGGTGAGTGCAGGTGGCCCAATTCTCCCACCCCCCCCCCCCATCAACATGGTAGCGGAATTACACGAAAGACTACCCCAGGAGGGCACCAGTACCCCTGGAGAATCCCTCGCTGAGCATCCACAACCATGTTATTCCAATCCTGAGCGTGGGTGCTCGGGCTGTCCCGCGTATTCCGGGGGGGGCTGCAAAATCCCGCTCAAAAACATAACTGCTCGAGGGAAACTGAGCAACAATACCAAGGTGACCTCTGCCACGCTATCCGTGAATTTCTGCAACATCAGGGGACTTCACTCTAACCTAAACGCCGCCCACTAACATCTCGAGACGGCGAAGCCGGCCTTGATCTTTCTGACCGAGACACAGGTTTCCTCTCCGGCTGATATTTCGTATCTCTCCTACCCGGGGTACAAATTGGAGCACTCCTTTGTGCCTCGGGCTGGAGTTTGCGTGTATGTCAGAGAGGACATCTGTTCTCGACGCCTCGGCAGTCTTGAATGTTCGGACCTGTCTATCCTTTGGCTACGCATAGACAGCGACGACCATCCGCGCGTCTATGGGTGCCTCTATAGGTCCCATAGCGGTAATGCCGAAACAGACCGACTCATCGAACACGTCCAAATGGCTACATATTCCTTGCTACAACAGGTCCCATCCGCAGAGATCGTGATCCTTGGCGATTTTAACGCCCACCGCGCCAAATGGCTCGGTTCACGTTTAACCGATCATGCGGGGAGATCTGTTTATGACTTTGCTTTGGCATATGGTCTGACACAACTGGTTACTTCGCCTACGCGGATTCCAGATGTGGAGGATCATACTCCTTCCCTGTTGGACTTTCTGCTGACCTCTCATCCGGACGGATATCAGGTTTCTGTCGATGCCCCTCTCGGCTCTTCGGACCATTGTCTGATCCGCAGTATGGTGCCACTCACGCTCCCTTCGCGGTTGCGTTCTGCAGGTTGCCGCCGTGTTTGGCATTACAGGTCAGCGGATTGGGACAGAATGCGGTCTTTCTTTGCATCCTACCCATGGGGGCGGGTTTGCTTCTCGCCGGATGATCCCAGCGTTGTTGCTGAGTCTGTCACTGATGTGGTGCTACAGGGAATGGAACTATTTATTCCATCATCTGTGATGCCCATCGGAGGCAGATCTCAGCCATGGTTTGGTCGCTCCTGTAAGACTGCATTACGCAGTAAGCAGGAGTATTATCAAGCCTGGGCTGCGGCTTTGGCAACTCGGGACGTAAACACCAGCACACTTAAAAAGAAGTATAACTTCGCCTCCAGGTCTTTCAAAAGAGTTAGTGCCAAGGCAGAGTCAGAGCATATAACCAGAATTGGCCAGAAACTAGTTCGCCTTCCTTCGGGAACCCGTGCATTCTGGTCTCTCGCCAATGCAAGGGAATTTCTGTAAGCCATCACTACCATCTCTGCACAGGGAGGACGACTCACTGGCCCAAGCCGCAAAAGACAAAGCCGACCTTTTAGGCTCCCTTTTTGCGTCCAACTCGACTCTTGATGACGGGAGAAAACTCGCGGTGTGAGTGCTCCATGCCGGATGTGCTGTTTTCACAGCGCTCGGTTCGCAAAACACTTCTCTCCCTGGAAATCCAGATGTCAAGTGGGCTTGACGGAATCCCTCCAATTGTGCTGAGGACGTGTGCTCCGGAGTTGGCACCGGTCCTAAGGCGTCTTTTCCGGTCCCAAGGCGTAGTCCCGAATTCATGGAAGACAGCTTTTGTCCACCCGATTCCTAAAAAAGGCGACCGCTCAGACCCGTCCAACTATAGGCCTATCGCGATCACCTCCTTGTTCTCCAAAATAAAGGAATCCATTATTAACTGTCAGCTCATCCGGTACCTTGAGGATCACCAGCTGATTAGATATCAATGATATGTTGCTAACTGGTAACATTCATTGCTATGCGGATGACAGCACTGGTGATGCTCTATACACCGGACGTGCCAATATTTCTCGGGAAAACGTCGCCGAGTACTTCTTGCTTCAGCCAGTATCGAAATACTCGGAGTCGACATATCGAGTGACGTGCAGTTTCGTGGTCACTTGGAAGAGAAGGCCAAATTGGCCTCTAAAAAGCTTGGCGTGCTCAGCAGAGCGGGACAATATTTCATGCCGGCACACCGCCTGCAACTTTACAAGGCGCAGGTTCGGCCTCACATGGAATACTGTTCCCATCTCTGGGCAGGGGCTCCCCAGTGCCAGCTCCTTCCACTTGACCGCATCCAGCGCAGAGCGGCTCGAATCGTCGACGACCGAGTCCTTTCCGATCGGCTCGATTCATTGGTACTGCGAAGAGATGTTGCATCCCTTTGCATTTTCTTTCGCATCTACTATGGGGAGTGCTCTGAGGAATTGTTCGGATTAATCCCAGCCGCCAAATTTCACGAACGCACATCGCGGCAGAACTCCCGATACCATCCACACCATCTGGATGATTGGCGGTCCACCACTGTGCGATTTAGAAGATGTTTTCTTCCTCGCACGACTTACTTGTGGAATCGATTACCATCAGCGATTTACCGCATGCTCGTTAGCCCCCTCTCCTATAAAAAATAAAAAAACTACGCTGCGGCGTTACAGCATTTCAGCTCAACCGAGTTAGGATCTGGTCTCACATAATACCAGCGTAATACGTAGCAGAATAATGCCAAAGAAAAACCCTTTTTACTCAAAGTTGACAACGCCTCTGCATTTTGTTTCTATAGCGATGTTAGTTTATGGGTCATAGCATTCACTTATCACTGAGTGGACTATGTGCTCAGTTCTCACCCTTAATCTATAATAATAACAAAAAAAACCTTTAACGCCATTTATGAACGTATAGTGACACTAATTTCCGTATCCTATATCGATGATGTATAAGTTATATAATCAATATAGGAAAACATATATTATAAGTAAACATTTTCTTTGACATATTATCGATTAACGATACCACGTCAAAAAATAAATAGCCCAGTAAATGATAAAGACATATCGTTTTTTATCATAAGTTCCTATAAGATAAGATCACCGCATTGTTTCACCTATATCAGATTTTGTTCAGGAAAAATGCACGTAACACTGATAATTGTAATGTCGACAAATTTTAAAATTATTTTATTTAAATAATTTATAAGCTTTTTATTAATAAAATTGTCTATTACACTTCAAGTTACTTACTATATCCATCACAAATCCACCGCTGAATATAAACATAAATAGCAGCATTTCTTGTTTCGTGTGGAGTTTAGAGACCCGGAGACTCTTTTCACTGGAAATGAAGAAATCCATCTTAGTCCTTAGGGGTAACAACGAATCTGCATTTTGATTCTTAATTGAGGATTAATGTAGATGTCTATGGGCCACAGCATCCACTTATCATCAGGTGGACTGTGTACTTGTTTGTAACCCTATTCCCCAAAATGCTTTCTGTACTTCTATGGCAAAGCTATATATATATATATATATATATATATATATATATATATATATATATATATATATATATATATATATATATATATATATAAAGATAAATATAGACTAAATATAGACTAAAGCTATATATAAACTAAGGTTCTGGTATTTGAAAGGGACGAAGAGAGAACGAAGTGTGAAATATGGGTAAATCAGGAATGTCTAGAACAGGTAAATGAAATTGTATACTTGGGGAGTGCTTTTAGCCGGGATGGAAGATGTGATTTAGATGTGGACAGGCGTGTCGCTGCCGGGAACAAAGCCAATGGTGCCCTGACTGGGTTAGTCAAAAGGCAAAGGGTAGTGAAGAGTGCACGCCTTGCAATACATAACGCAGTGTTGGTACCGACTTTGTTATATGGCAGCGAAACCTGGGTATGCCAGAAGAAGCATAAAAGTAAGTTGAATGCAGTGGAGACGCGATTTCTTCGTAAAATGTGCGGCGTTACCATGGCCGACCGAAAGCGAAACGAAGAGATTCGCAATATGGCAGGTTTGAAAGATGACCATATCACACAAATTGATAAGGGCGTGCTTCGATGGTTTGGGCTCGTTGAGCGAATGAGTGAAGACCGAATGGTGAAGAAAATATATAGCGCGAAAGTTAATATTAAAAGGTGTCTAGGTAGACCGAGACTAACTTTCGAAGACCATGTGAGCAAATTGCTCGAAGAGGGGAGGGTCAAGAGTACTCGGATACCTAGACGTGCATGTATGAAGATAATGAATCTGAAAGAAGCGAAAGAGGTATGTAAGGATCGTGACACTTGGCGATCTGTTCTCTCTGGCTACCCCGTCAGGGATTATGCGTGAAGATAAATAAAAATAAATATAGACAATAAAGAAAAAAATATGACATTAAAAACCAATACGGCATTGCGAACGGTATTATACTAGTAGTTGAATACTCACAATATTCCATAAGGAAGATTGTTTGAATTATTGATTTATATCTTAACATTATTTTCTTACAGTGTTCTCAGATTCCGAACTTTGGATATTGGGAACTGATTACGATAACTATGCTATATCATACACCTGTGTCAACCTCGCTAACAATCAAAAACGAGGTAAGTAAATAGACGTTCAATAAACAGAAGTGTATGTTAAGTTGTAAGTTTTTTGTTCTATTGCCATAAATTAAATATTTCTGTATTAAATTCTGTTCTTTACATAAAGAACAATAAAACAATTACTCTTTCCGTTTTCATAGCCATATGATTTCCTACTAATCATGGTGCAAACTTTAAATTTATGAGAATTTGCAACTAAATAATCATCTTAATATTTCATAGTCATATATGTTGACCAGTGACTGGGTCTTGCATCTCCTCCTATGATACTACCTCCATGGATTTCACACTGAAAGGTTTCATCTACTAGATGTTTATTAACTTAAAATAATAACTATAAAACATTATTTCAGTATACAGTTGGATTCTCAGTAGATCAAGGCAACTATCAGCTACCTCCCAAGTTGCTGTCAATGAATTAATTAAATCTGAAATCGACTTAAATGAACGCTTCTACACGGAAACTGATCAAACGGACACAGGATGTTTCTTCTTCCCCAATCCAGTCCCAGGTCAACCAGTGGTCTTCCGTAAACGATGTGACATGAGCATACCCGCAATGCCTGCTTTTGATCCTGAAAGAGTGAGTGCCACGTCATTATCAACAATCAAATATTAAAAATTAATAACTTTTTTTTTTAATTCAGCTCTTTCTTTCATCTTCCCAAATTTGAAATTGCGTGCACAAATATACATTTTTTATGGGATAAGGATAACAAACGAGCACACAGTCCACTTGATGGTAAGTAGTTGCTGTGGACCATAGACATCTATATCCATCCTCAACTACAAATCAAAATGTAGATGTGTTGTCACCCGAGAGGACAAAGATAGAATTTCTCGTTTCCAGTAAAAGGGGTATCTGGCTGCTGTGTTTCATATGGTGAGTGTAGAGATACTCACCATACGAAACACAGCAACGTTAAGCTGCTATTTTACGCTGGTATTCTGTGAGAGCGTGGTCCTTCCCCGCTTGAGCCGACTCATTCGTGCTACAAATATACTACTGATATAGTTACAGCATAGCTCCACCACGAATATATAGAAAAAATATACATATACTAAAAATATACTCTAAATACTTTTTAACACTGCTGAAAATTGTTACATAATCCTGCAATTTTTTGCTCAAATTACTTTTCATTCGACTACAGCATGTCCTAAAGGAGAGTAATATTATTATGTATGGGAATGTATATCCGTTTCTATGTTCGGTCGTAACTCCTAAGGCATTAGATGTTAACAAATATATCTCAATCAATTTGTTATAATTGTGTGGGTGATGCTCAAAACCATAATTTGCTTTAGTTATTGTTCTGAAGGGATATGACGTCATCATTAAATAAATATGACGAACATTAACTTTAAAAATATCGAATTAAAAATAATAATAAGCAAATTGGTATTGAGTATCTTTAGGAAAGTGTCTGGTATTATATCACTTGATAAATTATAATATAAGTTTAAATGCCACTATTTATATGCAAAGTATATTTTTATTCCAACCAGATAATTTACACTTATTTTGATTCTTTGTTTTTTTTTCTTGGTGTGCCTTATGAGTTTTTCGTTTCCATTTTTTAGTATATGGGACTGTGGCATGACATAGAGTCTTATCCATCAGTATTTCAAGGAGGCTCTTGTAACAATGCTTTCTATACTCTGACTGATAGTTCAGTTCTTGTTTACAACACCCAAGTAATAAACCAACGTTTAGACACTATCAACGGAGTGGCCGTTCCAGTGGCCACCGACGGTAGTGCCAAACTCGAAGTCACATTCCCGATTGCTGGCACTAATCGTAAGTAATATCAACTATTCCGATAAAGGTGTGAAAATTGTAAAATTTTATTATAATGTAACTCTTTTACAGTTACTGTAACAACTGACTACTGGGTTTTGGGCACCGATTACGTCAGCTACTCCTTTGTTTATACCTGTATAAATATTAACGAGGAAGAGAGTCAAGGTAAATGTTCATATTATTATTTGCTTTCTTCATTCAGACCATATTTTTTTATAATTGTTTAAGCTTTTACACACAAAAATAGTACATACGGTGGACTAATTCTCCCAGGCCAAACTATTAGGCTAAGCAGAGTTACGCATACAGGAAAAGTGGATAAAAAAATCAACAATAAAAGAAAACTTTAAGAACTATAGATAAATACAAATAATATATAATATACAATATATTAATACTAGTCATTAATCCCTTCCGTTGTACAGACGGTTTTCCATAACCGCCACGGTTAAACGTCTAGCAGCTTTAAAGTTGCTCACTGTCGCCGGTGTAGGAGATTTAAAGTTTGACTTACAGCCGCCATGGCCTCTTACGACATTTACAAATGGAAATGAGGTCTCTCTAACGCCTCTATCATATCGTTTCTATCTATTTGTTTTGACTTTGACATTTTCTATTGGCATTAAATGAAATGATTTCCATTGTTTATATAAATGTATGATTTAAATGTATTCTTCTTTTTAAGTGTATGGCTGGAAACTTAGTAGAACAAAACAAATGCCAGCTGCTGGCAACACAGCCATCAACGCGATTATGAACACCATACCAGTCCTAGATCAAAGATACTTCGTTGCAAAGGATCAAAGCAGAGAAGGCTGTTTCTATTATCCTGAACCACAACCAGATGTGCCGGTTGTTTTCCCTGGACCGTGTGACGAGAACATAGAAGTTGTTAGAAATTTCAACTTGCAACAGGTGAATGGTTACTATAATAAAACTGTCTAAAATGTTATTCTTACGTGAGTAAATATTAAAGTAAAAATTTTGTTCAGTTCCAAGGGATGTGGTATGAAATCCAAGCGTATCCTAAAGAACAACAAACGGGTCAATGCATCTCCCACAACTATACATCTGGAGCAGGCAATACATTAAGCTTAACATCTTCTAGTATCACCGACCAATTCCTTGGGATCACGAATGGCGTTTTGTCTTTCAGTTCTACAGACTCTAGCGCGAAAATGACTATTACAATAACATCCAGCAATGGAGGTAGATATGCAAACATTTTATTCTCGTTATATTTTAAGTTTATTCTGAATAATGATTTTTATGAAGAGATATTGTAGCGCATAAACTGAGCGTTCTCATATAAATTTCTTAACACGTCACTAACTTGAGGTCGATCCCCACCGCACGAATGAAATCAGCCACAATTTTAAGGACTGATTTGCCAGGTGCTCGGCGGTGAAGGAAAACATCCGGGGAAAATATCTAAATGTCTAAGAAATTTACAAAATCTTAAAGGCTAAAATGTGCCTACTCACGTGTACTGGAACATAAAAGCCTGCGGCAATCCACTGCTAGACATAGCCCTCTCCCGAAATTAGCCATTTAGCTCGGTCTTCAACTTCATTATTTTGTATTTTACCTTACCCTACAATCTATACAGCTACGATAAATAAAATAAATTATTCCATGTATCCTTTTCTACCGACTTCACAAAGGAGGATTTACTCAGTTCGACTATATGTTTTTTTTTTCTTTTTTAAAGTGTTACCTCATAACTTTTGTCTGGGTGAACCGATTTCGATGATTTTTTTATTCGAAAGCTGTTGCTTCTAATGTGGTCCCACATAAGTTTGATCAATAGTTTTTAGTTTTTGAGTTATCTTTAATAATTTATATTGAAGTCGGTTGTACAAAATTTTAAATTTTAAATTATCCTTAGACCTTCTCTTCTTTTTATTTTTTATTTCATCAATTTTATTGTCATTAGTTGTATCAGTATCTTAAGAAGAGTTGCTTATTGCTATTCAATCTTTGATCACAAACAAAATAAAATTTTATTTCAGTGATAACGATACCATTCTGGATTCTTAGCACTGACTACAACAATTACGCCTTTGCATACAGCTGTGTCAACCAAGGATCTGACTTTAGAAAAGGTAACTATACTTTTAATCTTGTCAATTATTTAATACGTTTAATTCTAAATCTTATAATAATTTTTTATATGAAAGTTACTTTGGGTAAATATATTTATTTACATTCGGAATGTAGTACCACTGTGCCAGCGATAATATTAAGTACTAAAAAGAAGCCTATTGTTTATTCAGATATGAAAATTTTCAATGCATTTTACCTATGGCCGATTTTCGACATCAGAAATAACTTGCAAATAATCTAAAACAGGAAAACACAAACCTGAACACATAGGTATTCACTAATCCTGTTCTTTATACAACGCTTATGCGATAAGATCGGAATTAAGCTGCGATGGAGTTTTTTTATTTTATTAAGTTGAAGTGTAAAACGAGCTGACAGTTCAACCGATGATATGTGTCTACTGCAGCCCATGGACACTTGCAACCAATTTCAAGTAAAGAAGATTACAGATGGGTGGTCACTTCTGAGAACTGAGATATTATGCCATATTCATTGCATTGTAGCTATCTGTATGTTTTTATTTTATTTTTTATGTTCCCTAAAATTGTTTTATCAATGTCTGCGGTATTAGACAATAAAAAAGAAGATAGAAGAAAATAAGTAAAGCAAAACATAAATAAAGATGTATATGCTAGCTAGGTAGCGTTAGATCGCTCTCCGGTCATATTGAATTACCATCCTATTAAACTATGAGAATTAAAGAATAGAGAATGCAATCAGTATGTTTAGTGCTGTGCTTGCGCAGAGACTCATTCGTTATAATCCTGTCCTGTGATAGTTAATCTCCGTTGAGACTGGCCACCGTGGCTAAAATTCGCTCTTAAAAACATTATTAGGTGTATAAAAATATTATTCATAATTTAAAATAATGTTTTCGAAATTTAAAATTTATTATATTTGTAACATTATAACATACAACGACCCGTATTTTATTAGTTTTCAGCTGGAAACTGAGCAGGTCGAAGCAGTTGTCATCGGCAGCGAATACGACTATCAACAATATAATTAATAACAACGTAGTACTACGCGACGAGTATTACAAAGACATCGATCAATCCAATCGCGGTTGCTTCTATTTACCAGACCTGGCACCTGGTGAACCAGTCATTTTGCCAGGACAATGCGAGCCTAACATTCAAGTTGTTCAAAACTTTAACTTAACTAGGGTAAGAGTTTTATTTTATCAATTTCTTTTACGACAGCGCCCTGGTATAAGTGCTCAGTACAAATTTCACTGTATTCGAGCAAGGCGGGTTCGATCTCCGCCGGCACTAATGAAATTGTTAGTTGCAATTTTGCTGTTTTAGTTGAAAAGTGCTGACTACGTGCTCGGCTCGAAAACATCGTGAGGAAATCTAGATATACATAAGAAATTAAAAAAAAATCAAAGACATGTTAAGCAGATCAACATGCATTAGGGATGCGTGGTGGACATTTCCTAGCTCTAAAACTTTTTGAGACATTAGAGAACGGCTGTGTCCAGCAAAGGGCTGGACTTTAACTAATAACCACGTGGTCCTTTACTGCTGGAAAGTATAATATACAGTGACCCCCCCCCCCCCCCTATATGAAATTACTGTTATCAGTACTTGACTTGTGACGGGCAGTAATGATGATGATGATGATTAAATTATTATAATTTTAATAGGAAATATTACGAAATAATAGTATAATTTATTTAATTCCAAATTTTGAATTCGGTTGCTATATAATACAAACACACAATTAAAAGTTATAGTCGTTAGTAAATTCTTTGGAGCCATATTTTTTTTAATAATACTGGCTATTAAAGATTATTTTTGCGATTAATTTTTCTTTATATTTACAGTATGCAGGCCGATGGCGTCTTATAGAAAGTTATCCCTTGGAATCACAAACAGGAACTTGCAATGACGCTACGTACAGAATAAATAATAATCTCGTTGAAGTCTTTAACACGCAAGTGATTAATCAACAACTGGATACAATGAATGGAACCGCCAGAGTTACATCCACTGACGGTAGTGCGAAATTACAAATAACTTTCCCAGGAAGTAAGTGATATTGTGTTTTGTTATCGAATAACAGTTTTTTTTAGAAAAAATTAAACCGACTTCAGAAATATAACAAAATAATTTATACATAATTATTACGGATCGCCGTAATGCCGTGCGAAAAATGGAATAAAACGCGCTGGTCTTGCTTTTAACTGGAGGCAAGCGGCGGTGAGGAGGAACTTGTACTTTTTCTTTTCTTGCTGGTGCCTTTTCGGTGGCTGGAGAGCGACTGCTGACCCTAGCGGCCGGCCCGTCTTTTATATGATTTGGCCGCTGCTGGCCAGCGGACCCTTGCCTCACCCCCGCGCCTATCTTTATTTATTTAATAACCTTACAAACTAATAAACATAATTCACTATATAATATTCTTATAACTACTTGTTAGACTAGGGTGTACATATCAATATTTTTACTTATTTACAGGTTTACATTATAATTTTCAGCTGCTTTAGGCGGAGAATCCTTCCCCCCGCCTCAGCACTATAAATATAAAACGTCGTGGCGCGGTGCGCGTGGCTTCATTTGCTCCTCGGCCGTGTCATGATAACATGCTCTTTGGTTAAACTACTACTATTTTTTTTATGTGCCTAACGGCCTAATATATTTATTATATAATAAAGTAAACATTTATTATATTTAACAATTATAGTTTTCATTAGAAGACTATGCTAACTCTCCCTGTTCATACGGTGCCTTTATTTGGGAGAGTTATTGCACAGTTACAACTCAACCTTAAACTTAGTTATAATACAATCATTATTTTTTATCGTTCGATACAAGTAATACAATTATTTACACAAATTTTAATTTAAATTCAACATAAGGTTGCGCTAGTTCCCCGTATAACCCTTGCTAGTTGTCGAACCAGAGGCGTGGCCTGATAATTACACCGTCGTCATGGCTCCGCCCACCGCTCCTAGGTTGTTCAACTAGCGCCGGTTACAATAAGCATTTTCTTTCGTTTGTTTAATATTGTTGCGTCGTGCACATTCTCCCGCCGTCGCCACGCTGCGATCCCTCTGGTAGCACGACGATCTTCTTCGTTGGTCTTCTTAGTATGTGCCCACTGCCGGTGGTTACGTCCACTACTCGTACCTCTCCGTCGACGCCAGGATATACCTTACTTATTTTCCCTCTGGGCCAGGTGTTGCGTGGTAGATTGGAGTCACAAATGATGACTAGGTCTCCAATCTTCGGCGATACTCCTATGCTGCTGGGCTCCCGCCGGTGTTGGAGTAGGGGCAGGTATTCTTTAACCCATCTTCTCCAAAACACGTCGGCTAGGGCTTGAGCTCGTTTCCATTGCTGGCGGGCCGTCACGTCATTCTTGCTGAAGTGTCCCGGCGCAGGTACGTGCGAGTTGGGACCGATGAGGATGTGATTCGGCGTGATGGCTTCAGGGTCTCCTGGGTCGACTGAGACGTGTGTGAGAGGTCTGGAGTTTACAGTATTTTCGACCTCGGCGAGCAGGGTCCCCAATGTTTCGTCGCTGGGATAGCGCTCGTTGAGGGTGACGCGTAGGGCTTCTTTTACGGAGCGAACCATTCGCTCCCATACGCCGCCCATGAACGGTGCTGATGGCGGTATGTACTTCCACACAATCTGTTGACACGTGGTTTCGTGCTCGAGGGCTGCGAGTGCTGCTTCGGCCATCTCCTTGTCTGCTGCCTTGAAGCACGTAGCGTTGTCACTCCATATTTCTTTTGGGCATCCTCTTCTGCTCATAAAACGCCTAAGTGCCGACACGGCTGAGTCTGCGCTCAACGAGTGGGCTACTTCTATGTGTATTGCTCGCGACGTCATGCAGGTAAATAACGCGCCATAGCGCTTTTCGCGATGTCGTCCCACTGTGACTTCTATTGGCCCGAAGTAGTCTAGTCCGGTGTATGTGAACGGACGTGCGTGATGAGCGAGGCGTGCGGACGGCAGGTTTCCTGTAGACGGTGATGCAGGCTTGGCTTTTCTTAGACGGCACGGCAGGCATCCTTTGACGACAGTTTTCACTACTGGACGTATTTTTCTTACGTACAATCTCTGTCTTAATTCATTCACAACTGTTTCTACGCCTCCGTGATGCAGCCTCTCGTGTACGTGTGCTATGTACAGGCGAGTGTATGCGTGCTTCCCGTCTAATATGGGAGGGTCGTACATGTCGTCCTCCACTTCTGATGCCGCTTTTATTCGACCTCTGAGGCGTAGGGTCCCCTCTTCATCAATGTATGTGCTCAGGTGGCCTAGTTTGTCGTCGCCTCCCGGAACACTTCCGCTGGTGATTCTCTTGAGCTCCTTCGTGAAGCTTTCCCGCTGACTGGCTTGCACCCACAGTTGTTCGGCTCTCATATGATAAGCGGCCGGTATTCCTACAAGCGATGAGGCAGTAGGAGTCGCCTTTTTCTCCTTGGCGGGGGTGTTGCGTTTGTTTGTTCTCTGCCAGCCAGGGTCGCTACCTTGTCTTGCTTTGTTGCGTTTACGCCCAGCCTTCACTACGTGCTTGTTTGGTCTGCACATGTCGATGAATAGGAGGACTCTCGCTGTCGCCCTTATGAGGCGAATCCATTTAGAAAATCTTCCTATCTGTGGAAGATGTGTTGTTGTCGAGTCTTCACTTTTAACAGCGATGTTACATATTTCTCGCTCTTCCCCGGTGTCATATTGTGTCGTTTTCTCTTCCTGCGGCCATTCTGCCGGTGGACGCTGCAGAAACGGGGGCCCTCGGAACCATCGGTGCGACTCGTCGAACCCTTCTGGTGTGGCTCGGGTTGCGTCGTCTGCCACGTTTTCTTTAGACGGTAGCCAACGCCATTCGTTCTTTTTGGTCGTATCTTCTATCTCCGCCAGGCGATGAGCGACGAAAGCTTTGTACGCGCGAGGCTCCGATCTTATCCACACCAGTGCAGTACGGGAGTCGCACCAGTATGTCTTGCCTGCTATGTCGCCATCGTGTTCATCGATCACGGTCTGCGCAAGACGAGCTCCCAGCAGTGCCGCTTGTAACTCGAGCCGTGGTATGGAAACTGGTTTCAGTGGTGTTACGCGGCTCTTGGCGGCGGCCAATGATATGTTAACGCTGCCGTCTGCTCGCTCCGTTCTCCAATACACTGCTGCTGCGTAGGCCTCCTCGCTTGCGTCGACGAATGTGTGTAGTTGGCGCGTCGACACCGGGTTGTAATCGTAGCATCGCGGTATTCTTAGTTGTTCTATGGCGTTAAGTGAAGTAATCCAGCCTTCCCATTTTTCTTTTAATTCTGTTGGCAGAGGGTCGTCCCAGTCCGCCTTGTAACGCCATGTGTCTTGAAATATTCTCTTCGCTGGGGTGGTCACCGGTGATATTAACCCCAGCGGATCGAATAATGCCATTATGACGCTCAACGCTTCTCGTTTAGTTGGCAAGCGTTGTTTTTCTTTTACGTCGGCAGGCATCTTCATATTGTTAGTATTGAATCCAATATGATCGCTTTGTACATGCCAGAGCAGCCCTAGCGTCTTCTCAGTTTCTTTTCCGCCCAGGCACACGGTCGCGTCGTGTTGTCTATGCTCTGTCGTTATTTCTTCTATTGTTTTTTCTTCGTTCGATGTCCACCCGCTGAGTACGAATCCCGCTTGTTTGTGGACGTGATCGACTGCTTTTACTGTTTGCTGAGCTTCCGTGACAGAGTGGAAGCTCTGCAAGTAGACGTCCATATAATGGTTTCTTTTTATGGCGACCGCAGCTTCTGGGTACGCTTCTGCATGTTCTTCAGCATTTTTATTTTTGATGTATAATGCTGTGCATGGTGATGATGTCGCTCCAAAGATGATTGACGTCATCCTATATTCCTCCGGTTGGTCCTCCCGCCGCTTGCCTCTCCACAAGAAACGTAAAACGTCTCTATCTTCTTTGCGCACTTTAATCTGCATGAACATTTCTTTTATATCGGCGCTCACTGCATACGGATACTGTCGGAACCTCATGATCACTCCGGGCAGTGATTGTAATAAGTCGGGCCCCGAGTGAAGCATATCGTTGAGACATATTCCGGCTGTCTTCGCTGCGGCGTCGTGTACCAATCTCGGCGGCTTGTTCGGTTTCGCAGGGTTGATGACTGGGAAGTGTGGCAGATACCATGTCCTTCCTTGCGGCGGTGGCATTGGCGCGCGCTCTGCGTAACCCGAGTTGAAGAGGTTCTCGATGCGTTCTTCGTACTGTAGCTTGAGATTGCTGTCTCGGTCGAGCCTCTTCTCTAAGGTGTGCAGGCGCCTTTCCGCTTCCTTATAATTATTTGGTATTTGGAAGTCCTTTTGTTTCCACAACAACCCTGTCTCGAATCTGCCGTCCGCTGACCTCTGGCTGGTTTCGTCCAATATTTGCATGGCTCGCTGCTCGGGATCTTCTTTCGGTCTTCTCGGCTCGATGCACAGCGACTCCAATTTGAAATAATTTTTTATTTCTTCTTCTATCGGTGGTGCATCTTCCCTCTGATGTAGTCTGCCGCAGAAGGTGACCGTCGACGTCAATGAGCTATGACAGCCATGCAGAACCCAGCCCAGGTTGGTGTATGAGGCGACTGGTTGGTCTCGACGGCCGACGCGCAGTTTTCTAGACACTATGAGGTGCCAGTTATCTTGCCCGATTAGTACTTTCGGTGAGGCGCGTTCGTAGGTGATATCCTCTTTGATATCCAACAGATGTGGGCACTTCCCCAAGTGATCTTCATTCACGGATTCTGGCGCGAAGTCCAACCGCTCTACAGTACGCGCTGCTTCTATGTTGTGTTCTTCTTGCGCGTACGTTCCTCTTATTTTAAAGCTGACGATCTTGCTCTTCTCGTGTTTCACCTCCGAGCCGACCCCTTGTATCCACATTGTGTGGGCTGGGCCGTCGGCGCCGATGACGTCGGCGATTGAGGCATCGACTAAAGTGACCGTGCTTCCTTCATCCAATAATGCGTATGTTTCGACACAGCTTAGCGGCCCCCTTATTGTTACGGGCGCAATCTTTAGGTAAGCGCGGCGGTGCTTGTACGGTCGAGTCGCTGTGTTGACCTCCTTTGCCGATGTTGCGGTTTCCATAGCGGGTTCTTTTTCCATTACTGCTGTTCTGTCGTGATGCAACAATTTATGGTGTTTCATCATGCATCCGCCTTTTCCGCACGGTGGAGCTTTGCACAGTAATCGACGATGTTTGCCTCGCAGACAGCGGTAGCAGATATTGTACTTCTTTGCTACTTCCCATCTGTCATTTGTGGACAGAGCGGCGTATGACTTGCAATCGGGCAGTTTGTGTTCTTGTTTGCATTGAGGGCAGCGTTCTTCATATGGTTTCTTGCTTGTGGCGAAGGCACGTTCTATTTTTCTTGGTCTTCGCTCTCTCGTTTCGCTGTCCTCTGCGATGAACTCCGGCAAGGCATACGCGCTGCATTTATCCGCTTCTTCGTTTAAGAACATTGATATCTTCTTAAGCTCTGGGATATCTTCTTTCTTTCTGGCTGCATAGTCGTACCATTTGCTTTTCAATATGGGCGTGAGTTTGTCTGTGATAACTCGCGTCATTTCTGGACTATGCAGATAGTGTGCTTTCTTGAGTGCTTCCACGGTGCCCACTACGTTCGCTATGCGATTTGCGAATATGCATAGCTCCCTGGGATTGTCCGTAACTTTGTTCAGCAGCTTCAGCTTCTCTATTTCCAAGTGAATTAACGCTTCTGGTCGTCCGAATCTCCTTTCCAAAGCTTCTATTATAATTCTGGGATCTGGTTGGCTTATAAGTAGGCAACCTGCGGCTTCTTTTGCTGTCCCTTTTAAGCTTCGGCGTATTCTCGCTATGTTTTCGTTCGCCGTGAAGTACTTTGAAGATTCTTCGTACATTGTCTTGAAGCTGAGCCACTCCTTGCTGCTACCATTGAATGAGGGCAGCTCTTGTATATATTTCGGCGGCTCCCTTGTGCTTCGTACTGCTTGTGATAGAGCAGCGGCTAAGGTAGCGACGTCGATTTGCTGCTGCGCCTGTCCATAGTCTTCTTTCTGCGGCGCGGTATGTTGCGGAGCGTATTGCGGCGCACACTGTTGAAGTACGGGTGGTGCGATCTGCAGTGCTGGTTGCGGCGCGAAGTACGACGTGGGTTGCGGCGCAGGCTGCGGCGCGGGTTGTGGCGCGGGCTGAGGCGCGGGTTGCGATGTAGGTTTTTCTTGCAACCATGTACTAATGCGCACTGATGCCAAATCGTCTTCTATTTCTTCATCTTCATCGGTTGATCCGGCTTCTGCTTGTAGTCGCTGCACGTGTATTTCTTGCAATTCTGTTCTTGCTTGCAACTGAGCCTGCTCGAGCTTGAGTTCGGCTAACCGCTCTTTCGCCTCTAACTCCGCGAGGAGTCTCTTGCGTGAGGCTACGGAGCGGCGTGACCTAGTCTCGCCGGGCTTCAATGTGCACTGCGATCTTTGATCACCCTCTTGCTGGGTTTCTTCCGTTGCGGTTGTTCTATCGGTTGCAGAGGTAGCGGTCGTATCGCTGACCGTTGTGGTTTCGCTAGTGGTGTTTGTTGAACCACTAGCGGCTGAGTCGCCCCCGGAGGCCTCTTCTGTGGCCCCCTGGGTTGTTTGTTCATCCTTGCGACGCTTCGATGATTCTCCGTTGTTACTACGCGTAATCACCATTTTTCTTCACAATAATATTTTTTCGTTCTTGCGGTTTGCTTCTTTCTTCCGGCAATACCAAGACCGATATTGTCTTTTTCTTCTAGTAATCCGGCTTCTCGAAGGACCATTAATATTACGGATCGCCGTAATGCCGTGCGAAAAATGGAATAAAACGCGCTGGTCTTGCTTTTAACTGGAGGCAAGCGGCGGTGAGGAGGAACTTGTACTTTTTCTTTTCTTGCTGGTGCCTTTTCGGTGGCTGGAGAGCGACTGCTGACCCTAGCGGCCGGCCCGTCTTTTATATGATTTGGCCGCTGCTGGCCAGCGGACCCTTGCCTCACCCCCGCGCCTATCTTTATTTATTTAATAACCTTACAAACTAATAAACATAATTCACTATATAATATTCTTATAACTACTTGTTAGACTAGGGTGTACATATCAATATTTTTACTTATTTACAGGTTTACATTATAATTTTCAGCTGCTTTAGGCGGAGAATCCTTCCCCCCGCCTCAGCACTATAAATATAAAACGTCGTGGCGCGGTGCGCGTGGCTTCATTTGCTCCTCGGCCGTGTCATGATAACATGCTCTTTGGTTAAACTACTACTATTTTTTTTATGTGCCTAACGGCCTAATATATTTATTATATAATAAAGTAAACATTTATTATATTTAACAATTATAGTTTTCATTAGAAGACTATGCTAACTCTCCCTGTTCATACGGTGCCTTTATTTGGGAGAGTTATTGCACAGTTACAACTCAACCTTAAACTTAGTTATAATACAATCATTATTTTTTATCGTTCGATACAAGTAATACAATTATTTACACAAATTTTAATTTAAATTCAACATAAGGTTGCGCTAGTTCCCCGTATAACCCTTGCTAGTTGTCGAACCAGAGGCGTGGCCTGATAATTACACCGTCGTCATGGCTCCGCCCACCGCTCCTAGGTTGTTCAACTAGCGCCGGTTACAATAAGCATTTTCTTTCGTTTGTTTAATATTGTTGCGTCGTGCACAATAATAGCTTATAACATATGTGCTAAGGCAAGCAGGGGAAGGCATAGTGTATCGGATAGTTAAACTCGACTTCAGAAGCTAATATACCGACTTTTTTGTTATAGAATTCGGTGTAACTTTTTAATTTAATTATTTCACCCTTTTGATTGGACTATGAGGATTGATGGATGATTGGAAGTATGAGGAAAAAACTAGAATGTCGTCTAAATAGTTTTTATTTATAGGATAAGGGTGACAAACGAGCACACAGTCCACCTGATGGTAAGTGGTTGCTGTGGCCCATAGACATCTATATCTATGTGACGACTAAGATGGAATGCCTCGTTTCCAGTAAAAAGGGTCTCCGATTCTCTACACTCACCATACGAAACACAGCAGTGTCAAGCTGCTATTTTACGCTGGTATCCTGTGAGAGCATGCATGGTCCTTCCGCGGTCGAGCCGACCTATTCGTGCTACAACCATAATATAGCTGCAGCATGGCTCTACCACGTATAAAAACGTCTAAATGGTTTACATTAAATATTTCACCCCATATTCTTCCATCCGTAGAGGCGATATATTTTCTTAAAATTTATATAATACCGCTCCTGATAATTAAAATCGGTTCAAACGTGTCCGAAAAATCTGTGAATGTACATAATAAACACACTTGTCGAATATAGAGCCTTCCCGTTTTGGAGACTCGGTTAAAAACTAAATAGCATTTAATAAAAACATTTTATATATTAAAAATTTTACTCTAAATTATATCTTGTATACGTTTACATATATCTCATAAGTCGAAAATGTATTTATATATTACAATTTGTAATTATTTTGTCTTATTAATGTTATACAGACCTTGCGAAAATTATAATTTACTGTTTAATAGTAACAACAGAATTCAAAAATTAAAAAGAATTTAATAATTCCTACATAATTTATTAGCCTCTTAAGTCCTGTCCTTAATTCTTCCACCCATTCTGTCTTAGCACCGACTTCAAAGACTAAATGATATAAGTCGATTTTCACTTTTAAAAGTCTGATTATTGGACCCTTCTGAGTGGACTAAGCATTTGATACCTCGAGGTAACATTTAGGATGTCGTCTAAATAGGAATCCTCAATTTCGGAAGATTATCTTCAAATTTAAATGGTACTGTAATAATGGTACGGTGGTATATAATAGTCTATTTAAGAAAAATATAGTTACTAAATTCGGTTCATAATTGGGCCATGTTATGCAGATATGATCCAACCCATAAACTCGCCAAAATAATGATCCAGGCTATTTTTTCAGTTTTGTTTCCAAGTATGAAAGACTTCTGAGAGATAACAGGCTTAGTAATCTTAAAAACCATATTCAATTTTCTTTAAAATATACATTACATATTATAATAAAGCCTCTGTCACAAGAAATATGCATTTATATCTTTCAATCTGAATAAGTTTAGCGAAAATGTCATGTATAAAATTGGCAATAAAAACACATTTTTAAATAAAACTAATTTTACGGATTTTATCGCGTATATTAACTTATTTTTATATTCCCGACGTTTCGGGTGCTTTTCAGCACCCGTGGTCACGGGGGACTGAGGTGTTTGACGTCTTATTCCACCTTACTTTACTTACTTTACACTCCACCTTAATTCTATAAATCCTAAAATACAATTCACAATGGAGTTAGAGGCAAACAATACTTTAGCTTTCCTAGATGTTTTAGTCATCCGAAATCCTGATAACACTATTGGTCATACTGTGTACAGAAGAAATACCCATACCAACCGATATTTAAATGGTGAATTTCACCATCATCCTTCACAGTTATCTCCCGTGGGTTATCCCCCATAACTGAAAATAGGTACTTCTATTGATGGACATTTTTTTTAATTTCAGTTGCAACAACACTGGACTATTGGGTGTTAGACACGGATTATGACTCTTACGCACTGGTATACAGCTGTAGTAACATCAACTCCCAACAACGAAGAGGTATTGTATGCTCAAAATCTACATTCTGAACTCATTGAGTAATTAGATGCACAAATTCGTAATCGATATAACATAGAATTTTTTGCAATTTCCAAATCACACCGCACATCAACAATATTTTTAAGCCCCCAGTGAGTCTTTTCACGAATGCGTCGATTATCACGAACCCGTAATGCAATTTAGCGTTTGGTTGCGGCGCTGAAGAGCTGCGAGGTTGAATCCTGCAAGGAACAAAAAGTTTTTATGCTCCACAAATAACTGATCGGAGTCTGGATGTGCGTCCTTGTGTCTTGTGTCCAAGAAAATTCTAATGTAGCGGTAACAGGGCAAACGGGTTGGTAAAAGCAGAGTTTAACAAAGTAAAGCATTTTTAAATGGATTTTCCGCCATTAGTCCGGTCTCCAGAGCCCCATCCGTCAAAGAAAAAGGCAAACCATTGGTGCGTGAAAAAGTTAACGTGTTCATTGGTCCGGCACACGTTACGGCAAACGAATTAATATAAAATATATTAATAACTCGACAACCATGTTGTTATCATACAACTTCTTTCACATAGAATCTTTGTTAGCGAAATGGAGAGAGAAAGAAATGGAAATGACTTCGTCTACCAAAACGTCTAGTACTGCAACCGCCAACCTGTCTGCCAAGCCTTGCAATTACAACAAAGCTTCCCTTTAATAATAGAGACTCATATCCACACGTGGACTTAAACGAACTCATAAGAAAAGATAAAGTGAATTCTTAAAGTTAAGTATTAAGAAACATGGGACTTTATTGTAAAAATATTTTTCTTTCCCCAGTTTTAAGCTGGAAGCTTAGTCGAACAAGAGACTTGACACCAACCGCTATTAACAACATCAACCAAGTCATCAACAACGTTGATGTCCTCAACAACCGCTTTTACGAAATCATTAATCAATCCGATGACGGCTGCTTCTATTATCCAGAGCCAGATGGCAACATTGTCACATTTAGAGGACAGTGTGATCCGAACATAAGGGTCGTAACTGGTTTTGATGCACAACGGGTAAAAACAAACGTTCTTATTTTTTAAGTTATTATGTGATGTAGTAGCCCACACGACTTTTGTATTATGTTATAGGGTAGTCTAATTATAGATTAGTCTAATTATTACATGCATAATAAACGGATTGTTTTTTTTTAAGAAATTAGGGTGATAAATGAGCACACAGTCTACCTGATGGCAAGTGGATGCTGTGATCCATAGACGTCTACATCTATCCTCGATTAAGAATCAAAATGCAGATGGGTTGATAACCCTAAGGACTAAGATGAAATGCCTCGTTACCATTAAAAGGAATCTACGGTTCTCTACACTACGATATGAAACACGGCAGCATTAAGTTGCTAATTCACGCTGATATTCAATGAGAGCGTGGTCCTTCCCCAGTCGAGTCGAATCATACTTGCAATCATAATAATAGCTACAAAATAGCTCTACCACGTATTACCATTTACTCCAACTAATGTGAATGTGATGAACACTTCTTTGAAAGTATTATTTTGTAGTTAACACCCGCATATCATTTTACTTTCAACGGTGTAGTGGCAATGTAAGAATATCTACTATTCTATTTCATCCCATGGGTGATCATCATAATAAGCGATATAGGGAAACCTGAAATAGAAGATAGGCAGCAGCATATTCCTCAATAACAACTCAAAAAACAAAAGAAAGCGGCTGCCAACCCGCTTGCGAAACGTAGCAACTATGTCAAAATCCGCCCCATGAAGCAATCTATTGGGGAGACCAATGTTCAGCAGTAGAGTCTTATAGGCTGTAATAGATTGGTAATGGACTTACTTTCAAAGTACTGTTATCTTATTTTTTTTAATAATAATGAAAAAATGCGGCTGCCAACCTGTTTATGAAGCGTAGCATCTATGTCAAAATCCGCCCTATGAAGCAATCTCTGGGAGAGACCAATGTTCAGCAGTGGAGTCTTGTAGATTGCATTAGATTAGTAATGGATTTACTTTCAAAGTTTATTTTTTGTTTTTTGTAATGAACGAAGACTAAGTTTGTCGGGATTTAATATTACAAATCTATCTACATAGCGTGTGTTCTACTACTTCACAATAATATACACGATCGGTAATTCAGAACAGTGAAACTATCAAGTAGCTTAAATAATTATTCACATCGCATTTTTTTACAGTACATGAATTTGTGGCATGATATAGAATCCTATCCAAATCCATACCAAGGAGGAACATGCTCTAATGCATTCTACGAAATCGTAGGAGGGGCCGTTGAAGTGTATAACACGCAAGTAATAAACCAAAGACTAGATACCATCAGAGGAATTGCCACTTTACAGGAATCTAATGACGCCAGTGCAAAACTTACTGTTACCTTCCCAGTTGCTGGAACCAATCGTAAGTTTTATCCTGTTTATTTTTACACTATTATGTTGTAGTATATTTTGTAGCAGAAATAAAATGTGACGGGAGACGTCAGTTTTGCTTAGGAATGTCATTGCCGTGTGGTGAAAGTTTAAAAGCCTTCACGTGATTTCCCATTTCGCGAGTGTGAGAAGAGGGAAATAAGACTATGGGGAAGGCCAGAGTTATAGGGGTAGAAAGATAGACAGCAAGGTTTACTATAAATAGTGATTTACTGACTTCTTCTTCTTCTTATTCTTTGGCTACTCTAAAATAATTTTGTCAACGTCACGTCAGTTATTTAGTGACTTCAAAACGCAACGTCAAAACGTTGTGATGGATCCTGGATAATAAATATATGAAAATACATTCTGACGACTCTCAACTTCGCTATGTCAACTCCTAATACCATTTTATTAAAAAAAAATATCGAAATCGCTTTTAATCGATACTCTGCTGTAGAGTCCAAAATGAGAGATTTATCCGACAGACGTGAAGTCCAAAAGGAACTTTTAGCTCCGTCCGTAATTTCTTAATTAGAAGTCCAACTTGACATAATATATCTCAATTTTTTATTTTATTACAAGCTAACGCTTTACCACAATCCCACCTGGTGGTAAGTGGCAATGTAGCCCTAGATGGTAAATCACACTATCTTAGCGTGACAAAAGCCTATTCACTCTTGCCTTGAAGACGCCCAGATTGTATTCGGACGGAAAGACAAACGCCGGCAAATTATTCCACAGGAAAATAAAAGACGAAGCAAACTGTTTAGTTCTAATCTAATGTAATTTATTCATTTTGTGATTTTCAACTCGCTCGTCACCGTTATGTTATCAAGCCTTTTTAGAAACTGGCCAACCCGACACAGGCATGTGTGTGATACAGATACAGATGATGGTATTCGGTGAAGAATGCCAGTATTTTGCATGATACATGCAAAATACACCCATAGGTGCTAGGACACCTTTTCTGCACATGAGACAGTCTGAGTAGTTTCACCATCTTACCTATTATGTCCACGGGCTACAGTAGCCACTTACCATCCAGGTTAGTTCGCTTGTCATTTTATTTTATAAAAAGGTAATGTATATCACGGAGTTTTAGGTATACAGGATAAATTATATTGACAAATATGGCGGATGTGAATGACATTATTTGTTGATGGACTTTATTCCTGTAAATTGTTTGCGTAACTTTTAGCACTTTTAATTTTAAAAAAATTATTTGTTTTTTTTTTTAGTAAACATATCGACCGACTATTGGGTGCTAGCAACGGATTATACTTCATATGCTCTGGTATACAGTTGTAGGAATATTGATAACGAGCATAGACAAGGTACAACATTATTGTTTGGATCGTCATATAAAGAGAATAATCAAGTTATATAATTATCAAAAATTAATTAATAATCCACTTTGTTTTATCGAATTGCAGTATATGGCTGGAAAATAAGCAGAACCAAGCAATTGACGCCACAGGCCATAACTGCCATTAACTCTGTTGTCAATACCATACCGGTTTTGGACCAACGCTACTTTAAAATACAGGATCAAAGTCCTACAGGTTGCTTTTACTACCCCGAGCCTGCACTAGATAAGCCGGTAGTATTTCCTGGTCAATGTGACGATTCAATTCAAGCCGTTTCAAACTTTAACTTGAATCAGGTAAATATTAAACAAAATATTAGTGGCATTAAAGTAATTTATGTTTTATCCCGCGTATATAGAAGTAATATTTCTGATGGAAAAATATGAAAATTATGTTGAAATAGAATTTGATTTCATATAAAATACAAAATTCTTTTGATACAAAAAATGAGAATGGACTTTTGACTATCGGCCGCGATGTCTTGCGGGTAATACTATTTAAAAAAAGCTAAAGCAACAGACTATCCAAAGCAAAGTTATTTACTACATAGAAAATTGCGTTTAGCTGGGGATGAAAAATGGAGAACACGGGTTTTACTCTAACGTTGGCTACAACTGAGAATCGAACGCAGGGCGTACCGAGGAGTACAGCTGTTACACTGTGTGTCACAATGAAACAACAGAACATATGAGGGGCTAGTCTTGTTTAGTGATAGATTAAAATCTTGTTTGTGTTCTCGCTTCTTCCAAGGACAGAGGTTTTTTTCCCAATCGTAAAGGGTCGAAAATGACTAAAATAAGTATTTTTATAATTTCTGTCAAAAATTCTCTTATTTTATTCTAAAAACATAATTGCATATTGTAACGTAAGCTTGCGTACCATTTTCAGTTCCAAGGCACATGGTACGAAATTCAAGCGTATCCAAAAGACCAGCAATCAGGTCAATGCGTTTATCATCAATATTCGACCAGTTCTAACGCACTTAATCTGCAATCGTTCAACGTACTTAATGACACTTTGAGACTTTCCAACAGCGTAGTGACTATCAACTCTACAGATTCAAGTGGAAGATTACTGATCAAACTTACTCAAGGCAATCAACGTAAGTGCATTATAAACTCGTTATATAAAATATGTTGTTTAATATCGTTGTGTTGAAAACTAATGGAACTATCTACAGGATAGGCATAATCTATAGTGCAAACATAGGTCATGCACAACAGTGGTTTTTTGATTCATCATCATCATCTTCGTCATTATTACAGCCATTCACAAGTCCACTGCTGAACATAGGACTCCCCCAAGGAATGCTATAAAGTACGGTACTGAGACATGCAGGCAGGTAGCCACCTGCGTCTATCGACTTCCTGCATGTCTTATACCAAGTGCATGTCTTATATCCAGTGGGGGCCAGCCCTACATGGGTATTATTGGTCAGTTGTAATAAATAATATCGTCGTGTAGTATCAGTATTGGTGTAACCATCACTACAAGTCATCATATATGTGGCATAAAAGACTCAGAAGACGTTTTACCTAACTATATAACTATCACGTGTGTACGTCACATAATGTCGGAGGTAACATCTATGCAAAATCAGGGATCGTTCATTTTAGAGCCTGAGTATGTTGTAATTTTCTGTTTGTTACACTATCCTGACTATCACTATCCGATTTCATTACATCAACGTTACACAAGAAGTTAGGAAGATTAAGCATACACTTACGGCATTAAAATGTTTTGTGTGCTGTTAGTAGCCTCCGATAATTAGGAAAACACCATGTAGTGGCGGTGTAAGAATATCCACTACCCCATATTGTCCCGTGGATGTCGTAAGAGGCGACAGAGGGAAACTGAAACAGGAGATGGACAGCATCATTTTCCTGATAACTACTTAAAGTTATGAACTGCGGTTGCCATCCCGCCTGACAACCGTTATAGCAAAATCCCCCCCTATGAGGCAATCTATAGGTGATAGACAGAAGTAGAATTTTAGAGGCTGTAATGGATGGAATGTATTTGGAAGTCGTCCTCTTGGTCAAAATCCATCCAAGAGGATAATCAAATCATATTAGATAAAAATTCGACAGACCATCAATAAAAACTAAGATCAAAGGTGCATGACATCAGATACTGCGACCAACAATCTGTCCAACAGTTGCGATAGTTAAAGCAAATTCCTATGATTACTTTTATTATGCTAAATGTCCTGATAATATCTACCAAGGGAATATGGGAAGAAACACGCAGCGAAATTCATATAATTACTGTTCTTGATGATTACTATGATGACAATTAAGATATATTCTTTTTATGTAGAAATTATGTGTTTCCGATAGAACTTCACTTTGTCAGTCCATAAACGGTCTACAGCTGGATAAGAACTCCTCCCATAACAAGAAAGATTTGTCGTCATCGCCATGTTTGCTTTTTTTTAGGCATTCACAAGCCCACTACTGAACCAGTACCTAGATAACTCGTACCTTTGGCGTTGCTTCGGTCACCAGTCTGGATATTACACATAGGGAGCCCTTTTTACTTGAAACGTGGCGTTCCATCTTTGTCCTCAGGGATGACAATGCATCTGCAACTTAATTCTTAATCGAGGTGGGTCACAGCATCCACTTACCATCCACCCTTATTCATTTTAAAAAAATCAAATATTAAATATTTATTTTTACATCTATCGAAAACGAAATGATCTACCGAGCATTTACTTATGTCGCCTTTGAAAAGCACATGATGAGATGGGGTGGTGAATTTAAATGGAGGCACTTTACAACGTATCGAAGTACTCGTGTTAATTTGAGCATTGTGACACGATTTAAAAACCAAAATTAATCCATAGGATTGTTTAGGTTATACAATGTGGGACTCCAATTCCAAGTTTAAAGTCTAAGAGACCGTTATAGTGATTTAAAGACATAATTGCAAGTCAAATGAAAATCAATGCAATCATTGCAAACAAGAAATGAAAGCTTTATTCTAAAGTATTTATACATTTATATGTTACATTTTTGGTTTCAGAAATTGAAATTCCTTTCTGGATTTTAAGTACAGACTACAACAACTACGCTTTAGCATACAGTTGTGTAAATCAAGGATCAGATTTTAGGGCAGGTAAGTGGTATTAATGACATGAAATAAAGTAAGTACTACCATACAGAACTATATAATCATAATTCAATTTTTACCAGTTTACAGTTGGAAACTCAGTAGAACAAAACAGCTCTCCGCAGCCGCTAATACGGCTATCAACAATGCTATTCAAACCATCACAGTATTGGACAACATGTACTATCAAAATATTGATCAATCAGAGGAGGCTTGTTTCTATTTACCTGATATTCCACCAGGTCAATCAGTGGTGTTTACCGGACAATGCGACCCTAATATTAGGGTCGTGCAAAATTTTGATCCAGTCAGGGTAATCTTTTTCATAAATAAATAGATAATGAAATATAATACGCATTAGGTATGTTTTATAACATTAAAATAGGTAAAAAATTAAAAAACAAATGTAAAAAAAAAGTTTTTAAATGATTTAAAAAAAATAGTAGTTAATATAATAGCAAGAGTATACAATGCCGTTACGCACAGCGTTACACTGCCATCTATGAATACATGTAAACAACTTCAAACAACGCTACTACGAACTAAAATAAAATGCTTTATACTTAAACCAAAACAACATTGGTGGCAGAAATAGGGAAAAAGCCTTACTATTTAGTATTTGAACAATGCATTGTCTCACTATTTTCTCGTATGACTATCAACACTTTTGTTGAATTTTTATTATCAGCGTTCGAAAAAATATATAATATTCGCCTTCTTTACTGAGCATAAACTAAATAAAATATTTAAAAATTATAATCATGGGCTAACTCTTTGCTTTTGTATATGTTACAAAACTTATATACTTATGTATGACTAATAAATTATCATAATTTTTAGTATATGGGCAGATGGAGAATGATCGAAACCTACCCATCAGATTTCCAATCCGGATCATGCAATGAAGCTAACTACAGACTGCTACCTGATCTAACTGTAGAAGTCTACAATACTCAAGTAGTCAATCAAGATTTAGATACTATAAATGGTTCTGCAATATTAGCTACTACTGATGGAAGTGCGAAGTTACTAGTCACATTCCCTGGAGGTAATAATTTTGAACATTCAAATAGGCAATAAAATTGTACATCAAGAACGATTAAATTGTATTTTACCACGTTTTTATTAACTTCGTGTATGTCTGTTCCGGTCTAATACAGTAATTGATTTTAAATTAACTTTCTGATGACGTAAAAAGACTTGAAATTTTGAACATAACTGAGAATCGGATGACAGTGTAAGAATATAAAAAAGCTTTTGTAGGTATATTAAAAACATTATTTATTTTATTTCGCTTGTTCAATCATAGTAACAATGATCTTTAATTTGAAAGAATATTGTAACAGCTAGGCATTATACACAGAATTTTCCGACATATTCTCTTGATCGTATTAGCGCCCAAATGCTAATATCAAAGCATAGTCACTGTATACATAAATACTATTAATATAAAACTGAGTACACCACTTAATATTTGTTATATATTATAATTGTTCATTGCATCAAGATTCAAGATTTTTAATTTTATTTACTTATTATTTATTGCTATCATTCTAGTAGCTCCGCCAGTTTTCCATACTGACTTAATTACATTTACCCGTAACACTAATACAATGATGATATGTTGTGTTGGCTAAATATCCTGATGACCGATATTTAAATCAAATGTAGGTTTTGATCTTAACTTTAATATATGGCATTAACAATAGTAATCAACTCTAAAGACACATACAAAGAAGTGTAAGGGCTGCTGTTATTAAAAAAACGAGTATCTAGCGACCTATTTTAGGTTCAAATACATATAAATTCAAACCCGAAATCCCACTTACAGGAGATAGTTACCATACTAAGCTCACAAACTCCCCAAATAATAAAGGAAGGATAAAAAATTTAAACTAAATTTATAAATCTCGATATGCCAATACTTAGGTTGATTATTATAATTTATATTTATTCATTTTTGTTTTTTCAGCACCGCAGCAATCCGATTACTGGATCTTAGACACTGATTATGATAATTATGCCTTAGTGTACAGTTGTCAAAACATAAATAACCAACAGCGAAGAGGTAACGAATAAAGCTAATAAGTTCATATTCAGTGTACACCAACTTAACAATTAATATATGAACATCGTTTATTTCAGTATGGAGCTGGAAGCTAAGTCGAGCGAAACAGTTATCTGCCACTGCAACAAACAACATTAACCAAATCGTCAATAGGATAAACGTTTTGAATAGTCGCTATTATATAAATATTGACCATTCCGATACCGCCTGCTTCTATTTCCCCAGCGTAGCACCTAACACACCTGTTGTATACCGCGGCCAATGTGACCCCAATATTCCTGTAGTAAGGAACTTCAACCTAGCTCAGGTAAATTAAACCTTATAGTTTATATCTTTCTTTTGTCCAACTTTATCAAAATTTTAAAATATTATCCTCTGTAAAGACTGCATAAAAACTCTTATAACTTTTCGTTAATAGTCTTCATAATTTTTATTTACAAAAATAATTTTTAACAGTGGTAGAGCCACGCGGCAGCTTTTGCTGTCGCACGGATGGGCCGGCTCGAACCGGGGTGGTACCACGACCTCACAGATAACCAGCGTGAAGTAGAGGTTTACCTCTGCATTTCGCTTGGTGAGTGCAGGTGGCCGGCGGCACTTTTTACTGGAAATGAGGCATTCCATCTTAGTCCTCACGGGTGCCAACGCATCTATTTTGATTTGGAATAGAGGATAGATGTAGATGTCTATGGGCCGCAGCAACCACTTACCATCAGGTGGACTGTGTGCTCGTTTGTCACCCTTATCCTATAAAAAAAAATATTCATCGACCTGATGGTATGTTTTGAAATTAATAACGGAATTCCTTAGAGTTCTGTATTATTTCTTAGAATAACAGGCAAATAAGCTAATTATCTTACCGTTAAGTGGCGCGGGTCCTGAAACAAATCAGGAGATGGGCAGCAGCGTCTTCTTTATAACGACTTAAAATAAAAAAACTGTCGTTGCCAACCCGCTTACCAAGCGTGGCACCTATTGCAAATATCCCCTCTATGAGGCCAATCTATGGGGGAGGCCTATATTCAGCAGTGGAATTTACAATATTCCAGGAGGAATCGACGCCTGATTACCGAAAACTATTACATCTCTATTTTTATGCGCTTCTCTTCAAATTGTCCTACTGATGATATAAATGCATGTTGCCATATGGAAACTCGGTACCATATTGTTTAAACTGAATAACTTAAAAAAACTTTATAATTATAATCTAACTAGCTGACCCGGCAAACGTTGTTTTGCCATATACATTATTTCTAGGAAATCTTTTTTACTATTATAAATCGCGAATAAAAAACAGAGGTTGATTGTAGAAGGGTGAAAATTTGAAGTGTGTATTTTTAATGCTAAATCATATTAAAATAACAACAAAAACAAATTCTCAAAAAAATAAAAAAAATATTTAGGGGTCGGTCTTGTTTGAAAAATAGATGTTGGCCGATTCTCAGATCTACCCGATATGCACACAAAATTTCATACAAGACGGTTCAGCAGTTTCGGAGGAGTTTGGTGATAAACACCGCGACACGAGAATTTTATATATTAGATATCCCCAAATTATCACAACTTTACTTCATTTGCAAAAAAAAACTATATATTTTTTTTTATAATTTCAGTATTTGGGCTTATGGCATGACATCGAATCATATCCAAGTCGGTTCCAATTTGGTACCTGTAGCAATGCTTACTATACTTTGAACGGCAGTGTAGTCGATGTGTTCAACACCCAAGTAGTAAACCAAAGCTTGGCTACTATTGATGGAGTTGCTACTCTCGTAAGTGATCCCGAGAACAGTGCCAAGATTGTTGTCACTTTCCCAGTCGCCGGAACGAATCGTAAGTATTTAATAGGTGGTTAAACATAGATGATTTTTATTTCTCACTAGCGATCCGCACCGCGGGGGTTATTTCTGGATCTCGACACAAGCGCCACCTACCAGGTCACACACAAAAAATTTCACATCACATAAAAATGGTCTAGCCATTCTGAATTGATGATTTTTAATACATGCGGCAATTTTTTTTATAGTATAGGGTGACAAACGAGCACACAGACCACCTGATGGTAAGTGGCTGCTGTGGCCCATAGACATCTACACCTATCCTCAATAAAGAATCAAAATGCAGATACATTGTCACCCGTGAGGACTAAGATGGAATGCCTCGTTTCCAGTAAAAAGGGTCTCTGGTTCACTACACACAAAACACAGCAGTGTTAAGCTACTATTTGACGCTGGTATTGTGAGAGCGTAGGACCACGCCCGGTCGAGCCCGGTCGAGCCTACCCATTCGTGCAACAACTATACTACTAATATAGCTGCAGCATGACTCTACTATATATTAAAAAAAATATTTTTATTATATAGATTTATTATATTGTATTGTTTCGTAATATCTAATATTAAAATTACATTATTACATCAAAAACAACTCATACAATAGTAACAATTTTGGTTTAGCTCTGAACAATGTGTAAATGTTAGGCCTAATTAATACAGCGTTCCGCCACTCAGTTCTGTGGAAACTCGTAAGGAACAACTCAAAACTTTAACTTACCGCGTATACCGGTGAAATTTCTTTGAATATTACCTTAAGCATCGCGTACCAAAAAATCCAAATAGAAATATATAATTCACTTTGAATTGGAAATAGACGAGACTTGTGTGCACAAATAAATAACAGAATAATCTCGGGTTTTGGTGATCATGCAATATGTGTTGTCTGAAACCTGCGGCTGAGATATTGCGCCAACTCAAGACTTTTTACTAGGTTACCAAGGTTAATGGTTCACAAAAAATGTTTTTTTTTTCAGTGACTACATCAACAGATTATTGGGTGCTTAGTACAGATTACACATCTTACGCGCTTGTTTATTCGTGTACAAACCTGGATGAGGAAACAAGACAAGGTAAGAAACATTTTTAATAATACCATTTATATATTTTTTTTTCATTTGTGGAACTTATAATAAAAAAAATACTTTTAAAAAAACTTAAAATAAATTTACGAGATTGGACGCAAAGCTTATAATAGTTAAGTTTAACCATTGAACATCGGCCTTTCAATCTATTTTGTTTGGAATTCACTATTTTATAGTGTATTTTAATAAGTAACAATAACTTAAATAAATATAAATTGTCTATTAGTTAAATCTTTAATATTTTATTTCTATCCGTTCGTGGAGAAGGAGAAATCTCCAGCGGGACGGTAGAGTGGAGTATAGTGTATGCAATATTAAATATCATATAGTGTATACTAGGTCTGTTCAAAAATTTTGATAGCGCGATTAACATTTTAGGTCGAGCTTTTTAGCTATATTGGAGTGGTTAACGTGAATTTTAGTTATGTTAATAATCACTTCTTAAATGAAGAAGTTGTCCCGGTCCGTAATCGTCTGGTGACAACCCTATCACTCATCAAATTATTGTTTATACATAATATATTATAGAATATAACAGAACAATCAGAATGAAATATAAAATACCCGCATTTTATTCAATTTGTTGCAGTTGGCAGCTGGAAACTTAGTAGAACAAAACAGCTAACATCTAACGCGGTTACGGCTATAAACAATGTTATTAGGACAATTCCAATACTGGATGACCGTTATTATCAACAAGTGGACCAAAGCCCTGAAGGTTGCTTTTACTTCCCCGAACCCAAACCAGGGGAACCTGTTCTTTTTCCCGGACAATGTGAAGACAGTATTCAAGCAGTTCCCAATTTTAATATGAATCAGGTGATTATTATTATGCATTGATGTATAAATTATTGGTATTAAACAAAGCATTCTGACTATTTTGAGAATGTTTAATTTTTGTATTTCAGTTCCTAGGAACGTGGCACGAAATTCAAGCTTATCCTAAAGATCAGCAAACCGGTCAATGTGTTAATCACCAATATACGCTTGCCACAAGTGATACTCTAAATTTACAATCTTTCAATGTACTTGATAAGACTTTAAGAATTTCCAACAGTACCGTTCGCAGAACCTCTACTGATTCAAGTGGAAAATTACTGATAACATTGAGAGAAGGTGCAAACGGTAAGTTATATTTCCAAAATGTGATTTTAAATTTATTTTTTGGATAGAAAACAAATATACTGTCTAAATTACCTCCAATACTATCTACAATACTTTATTTGTTTCAGCAATTGAGATTCCATTTTGGATACTAAGCACAGATTACAATAACTACGCTTTGGCGTACAGCTGTGTCAATCGTGGCCGAGATTTCAGAGCTAGTTAGTATCTACTATTAAAATAAGGATTTTCGTTTGGTTTTTCTTTGCACATAACTATACTAATAATAATGTTTTTATAGTTTACAGCTGGAAGCTTAGTAGGACAAAACAGCTATCAGCGGCCGCTAATACAGCGATCAACAATGCCATTGCTAATATTACTGTGTTAGACAATATGTACTATGAAAACATTGACCAGTCTGACAATGCATGCTTTTATCTACCCGAAGTATCTCCCGGTGAACCAGTTGATTTTCCTGGACGGTGCGACCCGAACATCTCAGTAGTTCAAAACTTTAATCTAACCAGAGTAAGTAATTTGATCTTTACTGTCAGCAGGACGTTTGATTCCATTACTTTTATTTAAAAATAAAAATTGAACAAATATCCTTATCAACGATTTTATAGTTTCACTATCTAATATATATTGTATTGCATAATCATCTTAAAAATGTAATACGAGTAAAACGTGCATCTAAAATATACGATTGACTGTACTGCCTAATGTATACTGTCTTTATATTATGTTCGTAACTCTCAGCTAAATAATTCTTGACTTATTATCTTAATAACGCTTACTCTCATAGAGATTTTATGGGTTCATATTTAATTTTAAAAGAAGTATTAATTTTTCTAAGCACTACTTTCTATAGGCTTGCTGTAATAATTATAATTTATAACTTTTAGTACGCCGGTCGTTGGCGTCAAATCGAAAGTTATTCATCAAACTCGGAATCAGGGTCATGTAACCAAGCCACTAATACAATACGGCCCAATGGAACCATTGAAGTAGTGAATACCGAAGTCGTAAACCAAGCGCTATTTACAATAACTGGATCAGCCGTTCTAGCAACAACTGATAATTCAGGAAAATTACTGGTTACAATCCCCGGTGGTAAGTTTTTAACAAAAATATTTTGAATACCACGAATTATATCTTAAAAATTTTAATACTATAGATTACATTTATTTATTTATTTATTTATTTATTTATTTATTAAAGCCTTTATTTCCCAAAAAAGAAATACATAAAATTAAATATTTAACAAAATTTCATTTACATTTACAAAACCAATCATGCTTCAAAGAAAACTTCAACAAACATTTAGATATAAAATTTGCCAGAATTTAGAATAAATTTTATAAATTATGCTCAATAAATCGTTATATAATATCCTTAAAATAAATATCAATTAACTACAGTTTATAATTATCAAGTATAAAATAATGAAATGCGATTACATTATTAAACAATTTAAATCCATTAATAATAGTAACATTAATTAAATATGTAATAATAACAATAATAAAATATGTTATGGTTAATTATAACATGTTATGAAAATCAATTTACAGCAGATTAGTTATGATTACATAATATTTAAATTATTACTTTTTTTTTTACTAATCATTGATATATTTTTTTTCTTATTTATTTGGGTACCCATTTGCGGGTGAAGGCCTCCTCCATCTTTTGCCATTTTTGTTTATCTTGTGCGAGTCTCATCCAGGTGTGGCCAGCTGTGGTCACAATGTCATCACACCACCTGCGCCTGGGCCTACCGCATGGCCGTGGTACTTCGCGAGGGTACCATTGGAGGACTCTCTCACTCCAACGTCCATCTGTAGCTCTTGCAACGTGGCCTGCCCTAGATACATACATAGAATACTAAATCTGTTGTTACACGTGATAAGTGGAAAACGAGGAAGTCTTCGAGTTACTCGAAATTTAAGCAGCACTAGAGTCCATTCAGATCGGCTGTTGATGAATGATGCCATGTCATTTTAATTATTAATTATTTATTTAACAATTTATGTACACACAAAGTAATGTTACAATGAAAAATAAAAACATAACCTAACTACATTTACTGTAAAAGAGTGAGAATAGGACTTAGTTCTGGAGGAAGGGAAATTTAGGAGGGTTTTTAAATGTAATCTGCACACATCATCGAGGAAATGAGCAAAGCGGAATCGATCACGTAGATACGGTGGTGATGTTAGATTGTATAGTATGTTAAAGAAGAGGCATATGATTCGGGTATTCCTGCGAAGTCGGATTGGGAGCTACTTGAGCTGTTTGCGATAGGAGGAGAGGTTGTCATACTTTTTTATCCCAAAATATAACGAATACATAAGTTTTGCAAGCGCTCAAGTTTTTTTCATTGCTCCTCAGTCGCATCCAAATAACACTTTTTTTTGTGTGTATTTCATCCATCTTTATCGGTTATATTTCATTTAATTTTGGATAATAAAATAAAATATGTGGTATTTTAATGCATTTTAAACATGATTTCAGAAAATCATAAAAAGGAAAAATAATGTGTAGAGTAACTTAAATTATTAGTAATAATTGAAAAGTTCTGCTAGCAACATTGTTCATATTTTTATTATTATTCATATATACTTATTAATAATTTAGTGATTATAAATAAATATTTCGAGCAAATTCCATAACTGCCAGAGCCAGGGGCTAAGCAGTCGCTGTAAATTTCACTGTACTTACGCAAGCAACCCGGATTCGATCCCCGCCGGCACCAATGAAATTGTCAATTGCAAATTTTAAGTACTGATTTACCACGCTCTCGGCGGTGAAGGAAAACACACAAACCTTCATTACTGCAAAATAAGAAAAAAATATGTCGAAGACATGCGAAGTTCACCAACACCCATTGGGGCAGCTCGGCGGACTTTTGTTTGCCCTAAAACTCTCTCAGAAATGAGAGGAGGCACCAGAGGTGCCCAAGCAGTGAGACATATATAGGCTGTAACTTTTAACTTTAAATTCCATAATTTAATTTTCAGAACCCGAACCAATGGAATATTGGATTTTGGACACCGACTATGACACATATGCGTTCACTTACAGCTGCCGGAATATAAACAGCGAAACACGCAGAGGTATTTAAATCAACCTTTTGTATTTTTACTTTTAACATAAAACATCGATCAATGAAACTCTTAGATCGATTAACACACATGTAAAATATTTGAGTATTTAGAATCACAAAATAGTATGTACTGGTCACCTAGTGGTCAAAATGCGATCGTAATTCATAAAACCTTTAAAGTTTTTAAGTAAGCTGTATTTCACTTTTAATTGCACACAGACTCTTTTGCCTTGATATATACTCCACAGACTATTGATAAAGGAACACTGGGAATTACACCAAATTAAGTACTAATTATTTGTTGGCAACATTTTGAATTTTTTTTGCTAAGATTTCTACTCCGTGTGACTGTTTGACAATTATGTGTGTGACATAGGCAGTATGAACACATTTTATTTAATGTATTGTTTCACATATAGTACATATAAATCTTAGCTTTCTGCACTCCTTCTCAATACAAACTTCAACTATGCAAAATTTCACCTGTGCGCAATATGCTTAAAAAGGGGTACATAGTTTAGCCTTCACTAATTAATATACATTTATGTCGCAGCCAACTAGCTTAAAAAGCCTTTCAGTTAACAGCCTAGCCTTTTTACTAAACGGCGCCGTTCAACCGATATATACCAGAGGCCTGAATGATATTCAGCCGATGCGTCTAATACACCTGTCGTGTAATATCAGCGACAGTAGGTCAAGGTGCGGCCTGGGTGGCCCTTAGGCTACACTAAAGCCGCGTACATTTATATAAAACAGCTCATAGCGCATAATTAGGCACTCACATTCCGCCTGTGGCACCGCTCTCGAGCGGTCGTGTCCAGGTAGTCCGCGCATCCGTCCCCGTACGGTAGTGCTCTCTCGCTCTCGCGCCTCCGCTGTCCTGCTCGCGCTTACAGCGTCGACGCCTTGGTGAGTCATTTTACGCTAACTTCAGTTATTACCTCCCTGTCTCCGGGCGGGGCGGTTTGACTGTTGGTCTTGCTTGTTATTGTTATTTTTATTGTTAATTCTTTTGTTAACTATTTCTAATTTTGTTTTCGTTATTTATTTGTATAACGTGTACGTGTATATACTGTTTCTAGGGAGTTACTTGCTCTTTTCAGAGCAAGGCCCTGCTCTTTTGAGAGCAGGGGCACTTACTCCTAGAATTAAGAACGTCCCGTTCTTCTCAGAACGGTGATCCCGCCCTTACTGTTTAGGTACATAACGTCTCTGTTCTTTTCAGAACAGCACCCACTAGCCCCTTCCGTATCAAATACGTTTCGTAAAACTACTGCCCTCAACATGTCCACAATTACCCAAATCAAGTCCCTCGTCGCCGCCCTAAACCAAACTCTTGGTCTGGGCCTAAACCTCGATGAGACGGCCCTTGCCGCCATCGCCGCCCATGTTACTCCCGCTGCCCGTCAGGCACTCCAACCGCCGCCCGTACTTGCGGCCTACCTAGAGACAAAGAACTCTTTCGCCCCATTAGAAATGGAGTACGCATGCTCCGAGTCCTCTGCATCGGCCTCCCGGAAGAGGCCCGCCACCAATTCTGGCACCGGCTCATCGGAGTCCTGTGACTCCGACGGAACCGGGGATTCTTCGTTCACCACGGTGAACTCCAAGCGCAACGGTAAACGCGCCGCTAAAAACCGCACCCTCCCTGTCTCAGCGGCCCCTGCCGCTCCTTCAACCTCCGCAGCTCCCGCTGCCGCCTCTGCCCCCGCAGCCCCCGCCGCTGCCTCAGCCCCACTTATGTCACTAGACATTCCCGCTCCGACCAAGCCAGCCTCTCGCTGTGCTCCAGTCCTTGCCAAGAAGCAAGTCCCGCCCCCTGTCTTCCTAAGAGACAAGGCTAAATTCACAGAACTCTCCAAAACCTGCTACAACGCAGGCATAAAATATGACCACGCCATCAACCTCGGGGAGGCTATTAAGATCATCCCCCAATCAATCGACGACTTCCGGCGACTCACCAGGCTATTCACAGCCGAACGAGTTTCTTATCATACATACGCTCTTCCGGAAGAGCGCAAAGTCAGGGCCGTCATCCGCGGCGTCCCCTTCGAATTTTCAAACGAAGAAATCCTTGAGGACCTTAAGTCCCAAGGTTTCCCCGTAGAAGCCGTGCACAAAATGCACAGTAGAACAGGCCAGAGGTTCTCTCTTGCCCTAGTAATTTTAACCAACGTGCCGGAGGCGAAAGCCATCTTCCGGCAGGTACGCACAGTGTGCGGCCTGTCGAGAGTGAGGGTTGAGCCTCCACATAGGCGCGGGTTCCCGGCGCAGTGCCACCGCTGCCAGCTGTATGGTCATGCGGCGGCCAACTGCTCCGCCCCACCCAGGTGCGTTAAGTGCCTTGAACCCCACAACACTAAAGAGTGTCCTCGGCCCAAAGACGCCGAATCCCCACCCGCGTGTGTCCTGTGTAAACAAACGGGCCACCCGGCTAACTACAGAGGCTGCCCTTGCGCACCTCATCCTCGCCCCAGTAGGCAAGCTCCACCGCCGGTCAATGACCGCTCATTCCCGGCTCTTTACCAACGGATGCCCCGTCAGGGCCTTTCTCAGCCCACCCAGGGCTTCTCTCGACCCTCTCAGGGTCCTCCTAGGCCCCCTCAGGGCACTATTCGGCCCCCTCCGGGCTTCTCTCAGCCTATGCAGCCCCCAGTTTTTCCCTGGGGCCCCAAAAAGGCAGTACCACCGCGGACATCCTCCGCCCCTCAACCACAACAATCACAGCCCTCAATGGCTGATGACCTAAAAACGGTGTATTCCGCAATTAGGAACATCAACGTTGAGGAAATCGCTGTGTTAGCACGCAAATTGCGCGCTGCGAGGTCCCCTCAGGATCGTCTCCTCGCTCTTGCAGAGCATCATAATCTTTTGTGCTCATTGTAAGTTAAGTTAACTTAATTAACTTAACTCACAATGACAGAGCAGTTTGCTCTACCAAAATCCCACGGTCGTATCAAACCTAAGGGTTTATCGCTTGTATCCTTTAACATTCGCGGTTTGCGAAATAACCTCCCAGAGCTTAAGCTCTTTCTTCAAAATCGTGAAACCGATTTCCTCCTCCTACAGGAAACTAATCTCCATACTAAGGACACTAAAGGCCTTTCCATCAAAAACTTCTCTCTTCTTCGTAATGATAGACCCGACCGCCGAGGCGGCGGTACGGCCATTTATTACAAGAAGACACTTCACTGTTCTCCCATTTCTACTCCGCAACTTTCCAACATGGAAGCCACGGTATGCAGGCTAGCTATGACTGGACATCAGTCCATCTTCATAGCCTCCTGTTACATCCCTTCTAAAACCCTTCCCCTCAAAAAAGATTTTGAGGCTATTTTATCTCTAGGCAATTCAGTCATTATGTTTGGAGATTTTAACTCCAAGCATACTGAATGGACATGCCGTACTACCACCCGTAGTGGCAAGTTACTGCTCGATATCACGCAGTCTCTTGATATTACCGTCCACAGTCCTCTCGGTGTTACTCACTTTCCCGATAACACCGACTATGCCCCCGATGTACTAGATTTTGCGTTACTCAAAGGAGTTTCTCTCAACCTTAGGGCAATCGAGACACTAGACGATCTAGGATCCGACCACCGACCGGTCTCTCTCATTCTTGGCCATCAGCCACCACTCCCAACACCCTCTACTAAAACCTTCACAAATTGGAAGGGCTTCAAGGAGTCCCTAGCGAAAGCTCTGGACTCACAGGACTCCCCCATCTCCCTATCTTCGGACTTAGACAGTCCTGAAAAAATCGACACCGCGGTCGATTCACTCTCCACCCTTATTAAAACCTCCCTTAAGGAGAATGAAAGGGTCGTCCCGGTTGCTAATAATAGTGGGCTTCCCCTGCATATTAGCAACCTATTAAAAGCCAAAAAAGCTGCTTTCCGGAGAGCAGCAAAATATCCCACGCCCGAATATAGGCGCACGGCCAATCGTCTTCAACGAGAACTCCGTTTCCGCCTCTCTGAATTTCGAGACCTCAAAAAGAGTAAGCTCATGGAGAATATCTCTCCCTCTCATACAGCGTACTATCAGATGGCAAGAGCCCTCCGCATAGACGCTATCTTCCACACTCCCCCTCTCTCCCGTCCCGACGGTACGGTAGCCTTCGAGGACGAGGAAAAGGCTGAGTGCTTTGCAGACAGCATTGCCGCTCAATGCTCTCCTAGCTCTCAACCCGTAGACCCCTCACACGTCCAGGCAGTGGAGGATGAGGTCCGCCGCCGGAACTCGCCCCCTACAGCCTCCGAACCTATCTCTGTGTCCAATGATGAGCTTTCATCCCTCATCAAAGGACTTAAGCCTAAAAAGGCTCCGGGCGCGGATGGCATCTCCAACCAAGCCCTAAAAAACTTTCCTGAGCAGGTGCTAACCCTTTTATCTATTATCTTCAATGCCTGCTTCAACCTTAGTTACTTTCCCACTACGTGGAAAGAGGCAACTGTGATTGGTATTCCCAAGCCAGGCAAGCCTCTTAATCTCCCCTCCAGTCATCGTCCCATTAGCCTCCTCAAGGCCATGGGCAAGCTCTTTGAAAGAGTCATTCAAAATCGCATGAGGCGCCATCTGTTTCCCACAGACGGTGACCCTCTTATCATTCCCCATCAATTCGGTTTCCGAGCGAAACACTCCTGCCCCCAACAAGTTCACCGTATTGTGGAATATATCCTCAGCGGTTTTTATCCCCGTCGTCATAAGACTATCGCGGTCTTTTTCGACATCGCCAAAGCCTTCGATAGAGTCTGGCATACAGGCCTTATCTATAAACTATACAAAATAGGTCTCCCCGATCGTCTAGTACGTCTCGTGGCCTCTTATCTTAATCATCGTACCTTTCGTTTTAGACACGAAGGCACGCTATCTTCACAGCGCCCCATCAAAGCTGGTGTCCCTCAGGGCTCAGTTCTTGCTCCTCTGCTGTACATACTGTTCACCAACGACATTCCCATTCCGCCGAAAGGTGTTCAGCTCTCCCTCTTCGCAGACGACACTGCTCTCTACTGCAAAGGTATCTCGCTACCTTTCATACGGAACAAGGTCCAAAAGTCAGTTGATGACCTAGGAGCTTGGTTCAAAAAATGGCGCATCGATGTGAACCCGGAGAAGAGCTCCGCCGTTCACTTCGATTATAAACGACGCCGTCTCAAAAACACTCCACCAATACGTATGCTAGGGACCCCTGTCCCCTGGCATACGTCTGCCAAATATTTAGGTGTCACTCTAGACACAGGGCTAACTTTCAGGCCCCACGTCAAAAGAGTAACCCGTCACGCACGTTTTTACCTGAATAGGCTCAACAGTATGTTGGGCCGACACAGTAAAATGTCCCTCAGAAACAAGCGTACCCTTTATAAGGTCTGTATACGACCAGTCATGTCCTACGCGGGCTCCATTTTTGCCCACGCTGACCCTAAAATCATTAATGAACTCCAAGTAGTTCAAAACCTTTTCTGTCGTCGAGCTGCGAACGCACCTTGGTACGTCCGCAATGCCGACCTTCATCGGGACCTAGAGCTCCCTACAATTCAACAATTCCTTAAAAAACTCTCTGAGAACTTCTTCAAAGCCTCAGAGTCGCATTCCAATCATTTTATTCGTGAGGCTGCTAATTATGCAGCCCCACTCCCCTCCCGCTATAGCGTCCGCAGGCCGAGGAACTCCCTCTCGGACCCGCCTAATAAACTTTCAAACGACCTGAACTGCCTCCTGGCGGCTCAGGCCAACTCTAATTAAGTTATTCATAATTAATTTGCCTTCCCAGGCACTCCCTCAGCGGCTTATAGCCGCCTGCGCCCTCTTTTCCCAAAAGAGGGTCGCTTTACGATACGGCATGTGAAGCTTTCAACAGCTGGTTGCCAGTCCCCAAAGGCAGTTTTTAGAGGGTATCACTTAGGTTCCCCCTTGTAGGTAGTGAGTCCCTCATAACCACGATGGACCGGCCATCGTGGTATGCGTAATGCATTTTCTGCCTCCCTTCGGGGTAGCCCTTTTCCAATTGCTTCGGGCGCAAAAAAAAAAAAAAAAAAAAAATAATTAGGCACAGACCAGCGACATTATATGACATGGTCACCTATTCATTTCATTAGGCGCCGTTTAGTAAAAAAGCTAGGCTGTTAACGGAAAGGCTAATTAACCTAGTTGGCTGTGACATATATGTACATAAAGACAGAAAGTACTTTTAAATCTACACGATATTCGCTAGTTGGAAGATTAAACATGCTATGCTATACAGACGATGATTTTTTTTAAATAGCAAAATCTAAAACGTCCATGCATTTCTTTAATATTTCAGTTTGGAGCTGGAAGCTAAGTCGTACAAGACAATTGTCCACTACAGCCGTGACGAATATAAACCGCATTATAAATAATATTAACGTCCTTGATCAACGTTATTACCGGAATATTGACCACTCCGACAGCGGCTGCTTCTACTACCCCACGCCGGTACCCGGCGCTTCGGTTGTGTTCCCGGGTCAGTGTGACGAAAGCATTCCTGTCGTTAGAAACTTTAACGCCAGCCAGGTACTATTCTTTTTTTACTTTTTACTTCTTTGCGTGTGTGTGTGTGTGTGTGTGTGTGTGTGTGTGTGTGTGTGTGTATGTGTGTTTTAGTAAGTGAATTGTGTGCCGCATGGCTAAGCTGCGATGCATCAAGATGCAGATGCGTTGTCTAACTGTCTAACTGACCTGAGAACTAAGGTGGAATAGCTAGTTAACCATAAAACCATTTCGAAAGGGTAATATTGTAAAGTCAAAATTCCATTACTTTGTGGCATTCCTTGGGGAAGGCCTATGTTGTAGACTTGTTATGGGTTATAATGATGATGATGATGATAATGATGATGATGATAAGGTTTTATTTTATATAGAATTAGAGTGACAAACGAGCACACAGTCCACCTAATGGAAAGTGGATGCTTTGGCCCATAGATATCTACATTTATCCTCGATTAAGAACCAAAATGAAGATGTGTTGTTGATGAGGACTAAGATGGAATACGTCGTTTACAGTAAATGGGTATCCGGTTCTTTGTACGAACCACAGCAGCATGAAGCTGCTATTTTACCCTTGTATTTTGTGAAAGCGTGGTCCAAATCAGGTCTAACAGACCCATTCGTGCTACATACAACCTTATTATAGCTGAAGTGTGGTTCTACCACGTAAGAAATAATGATGTGACGATGATAATGACGATGGTGATGATTAGAAGTTCACAAACATGTAACAATGGCATGATGGCCTAATTGCTTTATAATCCTGTCAGATATTAGAAGAGGTCTTTGTTAATGAAGAAACCATATTTGTAATTTAAAAAAATTTAGTTCTTCTTCGATAGATAGCGTTGATATAGAAATAGATTGTGCTATAGTTTCGTTACCAGTGTATAATAAGGCCATTGAAATTATAGAACACAATAATAGACCAGTTCGGATCATACCCTGTTATGGTTTGATTTAATTACCATCTCTAGTGGATATTAGTAGTGCAACAGAAAACAGAACAACTAGTACAGCTAGTAAACAGTCTGTGCTCAGTAGTGAGACGTATTATACAATATATAATATCCTAAATGAAGCTTTATATATTATTAATTTTTTATAGTACATGGGAGTATGGTATGACATCGAAAGCTATCCACAACAATTCCAAGATGGCACCTGCGCTACTGCCACTTATACCCTCACCCCGAATGGTGTGGACGTATTTAACACACAAGTGATCAACCAACAGTTAGATACGATCACGGCCACTGCCGTCCCTGCATCGAATGATGGCTCTGCCAAACTCATTGTCACTTTCCCAATCGCGGGAACTAACGGTATGTTATATATTATATAGTTTATTTATATTTGTTACATATTGCCATTACATAGTTTTTAAATACTAATAACTAATCTGTAGCGATGTAAGAGAATCCGTTCACTAAATATGTCATTGTAATATTGTTTATTTTGTTAACATTGTAACAGAGACTACCATATTCGCCAATGACCATTGGAACGATGTAGTGAACATTTTCAGCGTCATTGCACTCGTATAGCATTAGAAAATTAGAAAAACAGAAACTAAGCTCTAGAGCGAGTATTACTTTTCTGAGCTTTGTACACATCGACTACGAAAGCTTCGGGTGTGCTTAACTGTCATCATGCCTCCTATCGTGTATATACTTAATTAATATAACTTAACAAATCTTTCTAAATCATATATTAACTGACTAGAAATTTTGATTTCTATAATTAATTTATTCTTAGATTGAGCTAATTTTATGTAAATCTGGAACAATACGATTAATATTCCGTCCGTTAATCTATCTATATAAAACACACACACACAAATAGTTATGAAGTTTGAAACCATCCAACCGATGTGCCCCAAACTGGTTTCATTAGAAATCCAATAATGCGAAGATGGGTTTAGACTACTTAAACAATGTAATATATAAAAAAAGTTCATAAATAAACAAACTTCCCTTTTTTCCAACAAATAAACAAAATGTGTTTCTTCTTTTAGCGTAGTGACAGAATAGAATAGAATAGAATAATTTTTTTATTCAATATTGATTATTACATAATACTTATTGAAAGTCATTTTTTATTTACCACTGGTTCGAAAAATACCTCAGTCCTGGGAAGAACCAGCAAGAAACCCAGCGGGACTTTTTTTTAAACATAATTTCACTTAACAACAATTTTGTTTATACAATTTTTAAATGATTTTTCATAGAACCAGCATGGTGGCGATCGCCCTATTCCCAGGGGTTATTTTCATTCATGTATTCCTTGATATTATAATAACCCTTTTTGTACAGTTTTTCTTTAATAAAACTTTTAAACTTGTTTATTGACAAACTTTGAATATGTTCTGGGATTTTGTTGTAAAAGCGTATACATTGCCCCATAAATGAATTACTGATTCTGTGAAGTCTAGTAACTGGCATTACAAGCTTATGTTTGTTCCTAGTATTTAAAGTATGCACATCCTTATTCTTATTAAAGCTATTTATGTTTTTATGCACATACATTACATTCTCATAAATATATTGCGATGCCAAAGTTAATATGTTTATTTCTTTAAATTTTTCTCTGAGGGACTCTTTACAAATTAGGTTATAAATCGCCCGTACAGCTCTCTTTTGCAAAACAAATATAGCTTCAATATCAGCCGCATTACCCCATAGCAAAATTCCATAAGACATTACGCTATGAAAGTAAATAAAATACACTAATCTAGCTGTCTCAACATCTGTGAGACTTCTAATATTTCTTACAGCATATGCTGCAGAATTAAGTCTGCTTGCTAATTTAGATATATAACACACGCTGAGTACCAGTATTAACATGATCAGAAATGACTGAAGCAGTCATTCAGCTAAGCTATCATACCAAAGGTTTCTAATTTTTTTTATAGAATAAGGGTGACAAGCTAGCTCGCCGTCCACATGATGGTAAGTGGATGCAGTGGGCCATAGACATCTAGATTTATCCTCGATTAAGGATCAAAATGCAGATGCGTTGTCACCCCTGAGGACTAATATGGAATGCCTCGTTTCCAGTAAAAAGGGTCTCCGGTGCTTTACTCTCACCATACCAAACACAAGCAGTGTTTAACTGCTGTTCTACGCCGGTATTCCGTGAGAGCGTGGTCCTACCCCGGTCCATCCGACCCAATCGTGCTTCAAGTATAATATAGCTGCAACGTGGCTCTACTACGTATAAGAAATTATTATTATTATTAATATACATTAATATACAATAAACACAATAGTAATAATTATTATTATTTTTGGATGTTGCCTATTAAAAATCATTAATGAAATCTTTGTTCATTTCATGTTTGCACGATATCATCGAAAGTCGATGAACGTTCAAACGAACCGAGTAGATACGCTATTAATTTGAGGCATAGAGATGAGCTCTTTTGGATTTGCCAATGTTATTTTTTTCGTTTTAGCCACCATCAGCACTCCTTACTGGGTTTTGGCTACTGATTACTCCAGCTACGCTTTGGTTTACTCCTGCTCTAATGTCAACGATGAAAGTCGTAGAGGTAAGTTTGACACGTTCTCCTTTCTACATGTTTAATTTACAAAGGTAAAACGTATTGTTTTTTATTGCCTTAATTACAAAAAAAATATAAAAATGGTATAATAACTCTTTATTAAAATGTAATCGGATAAATGCTCACCAAATTGTGTTGACAAAATATTTTACAACTTCAGTTTTTTTTTTGTATTTTTGTACAATAAAATTAGTTTAAATTAATTTAAAACCAAATATTTTATTTCATTACTAAACAATATTTCATTTTATGACTTTAAAATTTAGTAACTCTAAATGAGTCAACATAAAATAATTATCATTCTTATAATTTTCTTTATACCAAATATTGTATTATTGATTTCTTATATTTACCCGAACACTACACATTGAATAAAACTACCCTTACGGATTTTATCGCGTTTAATTAAGTTATTTTATATTCCCGACGTTTTGGTTGCTTTCCAGCAACCGTGGTCACGGGGGACTGAGGTGATTGACGTCCCGATGTCAAAGTTAACCCGGAGTACCTTCAGCTTTTTAATTATTAATTTTGGTCCGATCTACTTACTGGAAAGCAACCGAAACGTCGGGAATATAAAATAACTTAATTAAACGCGATAAAATCCGTAAGGGTAGTTTTATTCAATATTGTATTATTGGTATAAAATTATTTAAAATTAAAAATTTTGTGCAACCAATTTCAATATAAGTTATTAAGAAGAACTCAGAAACTAATAGTCAGACCTTGATCAAATTTATATAGGATCACATGTGAAGCACCAGCTTTCAAATAAAAAAAGAATCATCGAAATCGGTTCACCAAACACTTGACGCACAACATGTTCACTAAGATGTGAATTTTGTATGGTCAACATGGTTATGGTAGCGAAAAAAAAACGTTATAATTTAAAAACATCATGTAAGCACAAATAACACAAAAATTTTGTTTAATTTCTGATGGTATTGTATTTTAGTAAAACAAAATTCGGTGAGCATTTTTTAGATTTGGGTAGTAAAAGATTTTGTTTTTAGAACGCACATTTTACGATTTACGCATATTTATTTTGAGACTGAATATTATATTATGTTATGGGAACCTTGTTTTATTATAATTTAATTTATTTAGAGTAAATTCATTCCTTGGGATTGGGAATTGGTGTCTAAAAATTATTTTGGTTAGCGTTCAAACTGTACCCAGTTTTTAAACAAAACGATATTTTTTTGGTAGTAACAAGCTGGAAACTCAGTAGACAACGAAGCCTGACCCAAGCAGCAAATCAGGCTATCAACAACGTCATGTCTACCATCCCAGTACTTCGCCAGCAATATTACAATGAACGCGGACACACTGAAGAAGACTGTTTCTACTATCCGAATAATAATGGCGGCCCTGTCATTCTTAATGGTGTTTGTGAAGAGCAAGCGGCTGTAACCCGCTTTAATACTCGTGCAGTAAGTCAAAATTTATCAATAATACAACTCTGGCTATCTTATATACATACAATACATTCATTCAAGAAGTGAGTTTCCTTTTTTAAAAGCCAGCTATGCACCTGCAATGCTCCTGGTGTTGCAGTTGTGCCGAACGAGCGACCATGCGAGCATTGTTTGCCACCTCTACTATAAAAAAGTGTATTTTCTTATAGCTTCAATTTTATGTCCTCATAAATCTGTCTTAGATGCTGTCTTAAATATTGTATTAGATACTATAATGTATTTTATATTTTTTTATACAGATTAAGGCTTTCATGTTTGTGACAGCACAATTTTATAGTCGACACAATAATAATTTCATAAGAAGTTGATAAATACCATACCATGTAGTGACGGTGTAAGAATATGCACTAGCCCATATCATCCCGTAGGTGTCGTAAGAGGCGACAGAGTGAAACAAAGCAGGATATGGGCAGCATCACCTTCCTAATAACGACGAAAAATAAAAAACTGCGGTTGGCAAACCGCTTGTTGACAGTATAACAAGTTTATTATATTTTATTACGTCTCACAATGCACAGTTAAAAGTTGACCTTATTTTTCGAACAGTTTAGATCTTACTACTCGTCACTTAATACGTTTATTACATGACGCCATTGTGCTCGTCACTAGTTGTCAGGGACGTTGTTATAAGTAATTAGGTGCAATGTAAATTAATCAGCACAATGATAGTAATTGTACTTAAACTCGTTCGCAGCACAATTGGTAAGCCACGCCTCCGATAACTTAATTTGCGTTGGGTGATTTTTGGGAGCTAGGAATACTTCCATATCTGATTTGCGTTCACTGGATGAAGATCTGTTAAAACTTAAGACAAACAAAGGTAGCAATATGAAAATGTTTCTTTACAGTTTGCAGGCACATGGTATGAAACTGCCCGATTCCCATCAGAACTACAAACCGGACAATGTGCTGCTAATCAGTTCACAATCCGCGGCCAGAATGGTTACGATATTTCAAATACTATTGTAAACAACGAAAGACTGACCACTCTTACTGGAACTGCAACAGTCTCTGCTAATGGTAGAGGTATTCTAAATGCCAAGCTGAGCACCGGAGCTGGAGGTAAACGTTTATTTGTAATTAATTAAATAATTCTATAGACCAGAAGACTCACAACCGAAATTGATTTCGAATTCGATTTGATTTTCAATTTAAGTTGACGTTGTCTCCATAATAAATTCTAATCGAGATAAGGCATAAGAAGCGTTATCGGTGTGTTTAGCTTAACACGAATATTTTTTATCCAGAGATCATTTTTAATAAATTAAAAATTCATTTCATAATGTTTTAATTACCTGACTTTTTGTAAAGTATAGTTGACCGAGTTTTGCTTGGAGTTAAAAAAAAATTCTCAAGGATTATATCTACAGCTGTATAAGGACTATCCTATTTAGATAAACTTAATACATCAAAGATTATTTAAATACAAAATTTCATTCAAATCATTAGAATCGTTTCCGGGATATTAATAACTTATACGTTAATAAAAAAACTCAAAAATGCGGATTATAATTTGTGACGTGATACTGAAACTAGTTGATGAAAAATTTTATCTGGTTTAATAACTAACTGAATATTGATATTTCAGTTTCTATTGATGCAACTATCTACGTCCTGGCCACCGATTACACAAACTACGCATTGATGTTCAGCTGCCGAAACCTTGGCAATCAAAGGAAGCAAAGTTGGTATTATTTCATCAAATTTATCAGATCAGCCAAGTTTACATATTTCTTAAATTATAATCGTTATTCCATCTTTTAGTATACAGTTGGAAACTAAGTCGATCACAGTCAGGACTTTCGCAATTGGCTAACAATATCATTAATGAAGTTGTTACAAATACAACTGATCTTTTTGATGGCTACTATGACAATAGCGATCAAAGCAGTGACGCTTGCTTTTACTATCCCGTATTTGATTCGCTTCCATCAATGATTACGTTGCCTGGAAAATGTGATGAGACTATTCGTGCTAAAGCTAACTTCGATGCGTCTGCTGTAAGTAAAATTTATTATTCGATCAATTTTTCTAAATTTACCAGCAGGGCTATCATGGGCAGGATACAATTTTATCCACGGGGAAAGGAGAAAATGTTTAACTCTCGCTTAGTTTTATCCACCCCTCGAGCATAGGCATACCGGTGGATCTAACATACACAGTTGATAAAATGGGAGATAGACTTAGACTTAGATAGATTTTTTGTATGAATATAAACGTCTACGTCCAATGAACAAGGATAGAATTATCGCTTTCAAATGTCAAAATAGTATAATTTTTTATCTTTCATTTGGCTCTATCCTACGGACGGGGTATATATGTCTACTCGTTATGTCAAACGGGGATATACTTCTCCCCGTTGCCGTGCTTTGACATAGGGACAAGATAATTTTATCTCTTGTCAGTGGATATAATCGGGATATAAAAATTTTGTCCCCTGCCCATGCTAGCCGTGCAGCCCGCTGTTGCACATAGGTATGTCTCACAGTTGATTTTTTTTATAATATTAAAGTGACAAACGAGGTCTACTTGATATTGAATGGTTACTGCAGCCTATAGACACATGCAATCAACTCCAAACAAAGAAGGTTATAGATGCGTTTTCAACTTCAAGGACTATGAATGCCTCAAAACCCGTAATAATACTAGCTCTTTATCCCCTAGAGACCGGAGCACACCAGGGAACACACCAGTGCACGCACTGCTGTTTGGTGGTAGAATTAAGGAAAAGGATGGTTTCTACCCGGATGGACTATTAGGCAAAAAGAGTCCTACTATCTAGTAAATAGTGTAGTTATCATGATTAGATGTTTATTTTGGCGAACGCTATACTAGATATTTCACGCTGCACCGAAATGGTTATAGCATTCAACATAATAGACTCTTACAACATCTATAAGATTCGATAGCATGATTTTGAGGGATTCTATTACGCCACTGACAGCCAGAGATTTTATCAAGCTAAAAATTTGATTATATTTTATTTTGGTTTTATTTTAGTAATTCATGTAAAGATGCTATGAAATATTTACATTCAGCCACATATTATTACTTATCTATGATTTAATTTTAATATAGATTTTTTTTCTGAATGTATAGTATCTCGGAAGATGGATCGAAATCGCTCGCTATCCTCAACTATACCAATTTGGAGAATGTAGTCGAGCGCAATACAATCTCGTCAACGGTAGCGTTGAAGTTGTCAATACAGAAGTTATCAATAACACCTTGGATACAATGATCGGATCAGCCTTTGTAGCTTCAAATGATGGAAGTGGAATATTGAATGTAACATTTGTATTAGCCAATGGAGGTCGGTATTAAACTTCTTTTAATATAATAAAATATCTTATTAAATTAAAAACAATTATAAACTAATGCGAGTATCACATTATATTAGTATGACTATAATATTAAATATAAATTTAATAGCAGTGAGTTTATCTTCATATGCATATTAACAACACGTTTCTAATAAGAGTTCGTTATTACAATTAATTATTATTTTATTTCACTTTTTTTTCAATGTAATTATAAATTTACTTGATATACATTTATTGAATAATTTTGAATATTAAAAACTAAACATCCTCGTGGAGAATTTATATTACTGTTATTACATTAATCTCATTTATCTCTCTCACTACATTAATGTCTCTACTGATTTTATTAAATTCACGTAAGTATTCAAACAGAGACCGAGAATTTTTATATAACTGCAGTCGATGTATAGGCAAAGTGATTGAAAATATGCAGACACAAGTAAATCAGCAAAGTATTTTTGTTTCAGTCGTTAATGTTGCCAACTATTACATTCTCGAAACCGACTACATTAGCTACTCCTTGGTGTATAGTTGCCGAAACCTCCCTGATGGAAATAGACAAGGTATTAAATGCTGTTGTATTTTTTATATCTGATTCATAATACTATTTAATTTAGTAATTATTGGCAAATTTTAAAAGATTTTTCGAGTCCACTGTAATTAATAATTTTTATCTTACAGTAAGCAGCTGGAAGCTTAGCAGAACTCGGACCCTCAGCAACCAGGCAAATAACATAATGAACAACATCATAAGTAATACACGAGGTCTACTAGAAGAATATTACATAACCAGTGACCAATCTGACGAAACCTGCTTCTACGTACCTGAAGTTATCCCTGACCAAGCACCAGTGTTTAGAGGACAATGTGAAGACATTTCAGGTGTCCAAGGTTTTGATATTCAGAGGGTATGTATAAGTAACAATAAAACAATACATGAGAGTTTTTTCTTATGATACGGTATCTTGGACAAAAAGGCAAACATGCAAAGAAGGATAGAGGCGTTTGGAAAGTGGCACTGGCATGTACTTCGCATACCTTGGACAGATATGCAAACCAACGTGTTCATACTTAAGGAGCTTAAGACCTGTGTCTTGACAGTCTCAGCTTTGTATTCTTTAATTCTTCAATCATGTCTTAAAATGACCAGATAGCTTGGAATACCAATAATGAAGGGTATAATAGCCATCCAAAAGCGCTAGGTACAGACCACCAGTCAAATGGAGTGATCGAATTACTCATATAATTATTATGCGACTACAACAAGAAGTGCGCATCGCGAATAACAGAGCCCATTGGGGAGCACTGTACTTTTATCTGCAATAGCATAGTGATTACGATCTTCAGCATTGAGGAAAGACTGGTATTATGATGATGCCAATACTTTATATTTCCATTAAATATTTCTGTGTCTGTGACTAACTTAACCGTATCGTTTGGCAACCGGACTAACGTAGCGTAATACTAACCATGCTCTTTTGATGCTGCTCTCCATCTCTGGTATGAGTATATTATATCTTGCATATCGCAGGCTGTGATTTCATTATTTTCTGTTCCATAGTTGCCGCTTGTGACACCCACGGGACTAACTTGATACAGTAATAAATACATCTTCCACTTCTTCGTCGTAAACTAATACTTCTACTTCATTACGGTGAATCATCCACCGTCTTCGAGAAATATTGCTCAAGTTCTGAAATATATTTTATCATCTGTATTTTAACTGACGTAGGGTGTGCACTGATAGTGAATATTTTTAATTTTCAGTATTTGGGTTGGTGGCACGAGATAGAACGTTATCCATCAGACGAAAACCTTGGTCATTGCATCAGCTCGGAATTCCGTCAATCTAATAACCAGTACCAGGTCATCGACACCAATATCTTCGACGTAACGGCCCAAGTCAACACTAGTACACTCACTGTGACCAATAACGGCAGATTAAGAAAGACTTTGAGCAACGGCCGCGTTATCGGTAAGTACTTAAATAGCATTCTATTGACAAAAGACATCTAGACTGTTGCAGTATACTAATATTAGTAGCGTATTAGTCAAAGTCCCTGCTGTTTTTGGACCCAAATATGTTCAAAAGCTTTAATAATTTTTAAGCCGATTTTGTCACTATATCCAAATCAGTTCATCGCCTGTGTTAGCGTCACTACTAACGGAACTATTATGAGCCATAAAACTGGGTCACTACAGCAACTTATTTATAAAAAATTCCAAGCACTAAAACCGCTTTTTGTCTGCAGATATCTGGGTACTTGCAACTGACTATGAAACCTACTCTCTTCTGTATTCGTGCGAAAATATCAACGAAGAATACAGACGTGGTACGTATTCTTAGCTTACTATATATTAGTCTTTTTTTTATTATAGTTAATGCATTAATTCTGTGGTCAAGAGTTTGCACTAATAATTATATTATTTTAGTATGGAGTGCCAAACACAGCAAGTCCCGTCAACTGACACAGGCAGCTCAAAACGCCATGGCGCCTATTATCACAAGCAACCGCGTCCTATATCCTCAGTTCTATCAAACGGTAGACCAGAGCGATAGCGCTTGCTTCCATTATCCGGAGCAGACTGGACGACAGATAATTCTACCTGGTCAGTGCGCCATGGACATACCCGTCGTGCAAAACTTCGATGCCACCCAGGTGCGTACTGTCGATGCTACTTTGCCTCTTCATCAAATAAAGAACAAACTATTGATTTTGACAATATTGATATTGTTACACGTGTAAATTGTAAACAAAACTGAAACAACAACATTGTGAAGTATAGTGGTAGCATAATAAAATACATTACCGATGTTGTACCGATGAAAATGCAAAATAATTTATGTTTGAAATATTCCATAATTTGTCTTTGAAAGCGTTTAGTTTATCATGTGTTTTAACAACATGTGCCGTGGTAGATGAAAGGCTTACCGCTCCCTGTAAATTTATAGCACGCGAGCAACCCGGGTTCAATCCACGCCGGCACAAGTGAAATTGTTAGATGCAAATTAAAATGCTGATTTACCACGTACTCCGCGGTGAAGGAAACCTGCATGTTTTTATAGAAGAGGGGGCATACGAGCATGCAGTGCACCTGATGTTAAGTAACTACCACCGCTCATGAATAATTGCAACACCACGCGAATTGAAGGTGCCTTGTCTGAGAAATAAAAAAAATAAAAAAGATATTTCCAAAACATCTGAAGTGCACCAACATGCACTGGGGCAGCGCGGTGGACACTTTTTTGCCCTAAAACCCTCTCAGAAGTCAGAGGAGGCCTGTGCCCAGCCGTGAGACGTATATGAGCTACAAATATAATTCACGTTTGTACACAATTTATTTTTAACTTTAAACACTATTTTCTACCGACTTCAAAAAGGAGCCGGTATTCAACTCGACTGTATGTTTTTTATGTGTGTTATCTCATAACTTTTTACTGGGGGAGCCAATTTCGATGATTCTTTTTTATTTGAAAGCTGGTGCTTTACATGTGGTCCCATATAAATTTGATCAAGGTCTGGCCAATACTTTTGAGTTATTCTTAATAATTTATATTGAAGTCGTTTCCACAAAATTTTTAAATTTAAATTATAAATAATTAATATCCTCAACAGTATACTGGTACGTGGTACCAAATAGAGCGATATCCGCAATTCCACGAGACTGGTTCCTGCACTGGAGCTCGCTACACCTTAGATGAAACTACGGGTGTTGTTACTCTCCTCAACTGGGAGGTTATAGATGGTGAACTTGATACCATCGAGGGCACTGCTACAATCAACTCAACTGACGGCAGTGCTAAGCTACTTGTGACCTTGCCCGATAGGTTAAGTGACGGTATGTTCATTTTATCGAATTATATCTTATTGATTTAAGAATAAATCTTCAGTGATTATATCTAGAAAGAAAGAAAGAATGAAGGGCATTTATTATACTGGAACTGTACACAACATCACAAAAATAAAAATAAAACAGTTAAAAGTATGGTAGATTAAAATTATAAGTGATGGGGTGTGTATCGAGCCAGTGAGAGGGTTATGACTCAGCTAATGCTGCAGGGTAACCTACAACGCTGATGATTGTCATAACCACAGATACACGCACGATCCGCCTGGATGTGCTTATGAAATACATTTCAATAACGGCACGGTTCTTTGAACGATATCATCCGAAGGGCTCTTGTATCTATAACTGACTACATATTTGTGCCATTTGCTACGTACGGTAAAGTTCCTAAAGGAACTTCATCCGCGACTGGTCGTTGCTGCTGGTGATAAGCGGGCTGGTTCTTTTCTCGCTCAAAGTCTAAGTATAGCCATTCAGCGGGGAAACGCAGCCAGCGTTCTTGGCACGATACCGCGGGGAGTAGGACTGTATAATAATTAAGTTACTAGTTTTAGTTTTTTTTTATTATAGGTTTTTAATATTGTATATAATAAAATATTGTATATTATGTTATGTAAATGAATTTCAATAATTAATTTTATAAATTGAAATATATCGTTGGTCAATAATATATATATAAAAAAGTCCAAAAATATATAAAAATAAACGTAAGTTAATAAACCACAGACAATTGACGCCCTGAAGACCAACATAACTCGTGTTCTTCATGAAATTGAGGCCCATTTATGCGAAGATGTCCAAAATTGGTCCACCAGAATACACAACCCCTGGAGTCGCGACGGACATATTTTCCAGTCCTTTAAAATATAATAAAAATTGTGGCAATATCACTTACACAGGTTTTTTTTTTATTTCAAAGTTCGAGCGCGCTTAATGAAAAACTCTATACATTTTCTTATTATACTGGCAAAATTCCAGATCCCGAAGCAACGGTCACCACCACACTATACGTACTGACGACTGACTACGTATCGTATTCTTTAGCGTACAGCTGCGTCAACATAAATCAGTTCCAAAGATCTGGTAAGTTAAACTCTTTATATTACTATTGTTTCATTATAATCAACATCACTACAGCCAATCCAAAATCCCACTGACATATGCCTCCCCATACATTGCCTCTCAAAGGTGATAATTGCCATAATTGCCACGCTTGGCAGGCAAATTGGTGATCATAGTAACTGATGTCTTGAACCTTTCACTGTTATTGGCCTGGATATTTCATGTGATTTTTTTATAGGATAGGTTGCTGTGGCCCATAGACATCTACATCTATCCTCGTTTGCGAATCAAAATGCAAATGGCGTTGTTACCCGTGAGGACTAAAGATGGAATGCCTCGTTTCCAGTAAAAAGGGTCTCCAGTTCTCTACAATCACCATACGAAACACAGCAGTGTTAAGCTGCTATTTTACGCTGGTATTGTGTGAGAGCGTGGTACTTCCCTGGTCGAGCCGACCCATTCGTGCTACAACTATACTACTAATATAGCTGCAGCATGACTCTGCCACGTTGAAAAAATGTGTAACGTTAAGGAGATGGTTTTACCTAGATAACACAATATAATAATACAAATAAAATTTACAACCATAATATATTAATCAATTTGTCATGTTACCATGCCTTTTAAGAATTAATTATGGTCCACAGATGATTTTTCATACATTAAACTTTTATTAAGATAATAACAACTGACTATCTCGTTGGTCTAGTTGCCGTAAATGCGGTTGCTAGAGGTGGGCGATGCAAACCGTATACTGATTCGAAATCTATATATTGGTACAATATCTAAAAACGGTTTACTGGTTCGTTCGAAAACTATGTATTACAAAATTTGATATTTGCGTACCATCGTTATGCCTATATCGCTTCGCATTGGTCGGTGGCTAAATTCACCGTGTGCGACAGAGCGCGAGCGATATAGGTATTATACTGATTCTTTCGAAAACTATGTATTACAAAATCTGATATTTGCGTACCGTAATAAAATATAATCAAAATTGGTTAATTGTTTTTATTTTAGAATTCAAAAAATCGCAAACATACATAATATGTACATACATACGGGTGGAATAAAGACCTTCCTTTTTTTTTAAGTTGTTTTCAACAGCGTATCGGAGTAGGAAATATAAACGAGTACGCAGAATATCTAGATATTGAAATATATAGTTTTGATATCAGATATTGAGATTCAAAATCTCATATCTATAGATACGATTCTCAGAAAACGTACGACCCAGGCCTAGCGGTTGCGGTAATCATGGGTTCCCTGGCGCGAATCGCGGGTCGGATCTAAATCAGTTATTGGCTTTTTCTGTCAAGAAATTCTCGGTAGCAGCTCTTATGCGTGGGCATACACTCGGACACTATAATCCTGTCTACGTTGTGATTGGCTGCCGTGATCGAAATGTGGTTTGAAGGACATTAAGATAAGAGTAACAAACTACTGTACAATTCTCCGAATAGTTCCTCGAGATTTCGCATCATTTTTTTTTCCTCATTAACTAATTTCCATGATGGATGTGATCTTTTCAAGAATGTGCCAGTAATCATGATTGCACGAAATGATACTTTTATACTAAAATTATAATATCTTTTACAGTCGGAGTATGGAAGCTCAGTCGTACAAGGACTATGCCTGAGGCAGGAAATACTGCCATCAACACCTACATGAGAATGAGGGAGGAATTGTACCAACCCTATTTTATACAAGTTGAGCAGAGTGACGAGTGTGAGGAGCCGAGCTCAGCTATTTTGTTCAAAAGCAGTATTATTGTGATGCTAATGTGTATAGCTGTACAAATTTTCATTTACTAAGTGCCAGCTGCCAGAACTAAGACTTTAAGTATAATTTATTTTGTATCCCTTTTTGTATTAAATAAAATTATTTTAAAATAATGTTATTTGCGGTTTTATTTATTTCGGTAATTTTCTTTAAGTTTATCGTCATTATTAACTACTAAGTAGATACTTGCTAAAATAAATTAACACGTTTGAATCTTAATCAAAATATGACCAAGACAAATAATAAGAAAAACAAGAAAAAAAATTAAATAATTTAACTTTATTTAACAAAAAAACTTTGATATGGCCATGGATAAAGTATCTCACAGATTTACATAGATAGATCAACAAAGAAAGATGAAACGTTATCTCATAGACTTATATCAACAAGTAAAGAAGAACGCTACGTAGGTACATTTCAAATTTCCATTATAATATTGGGTCTTGAACTATGAAATGGTCGTTATTGAACTGACCACTAAATATATTTTTGATTTAGCTTTAATTTTTAAATTTAAATACAATTTATTTGAATTTAAAATTTTATACATAAAATTTAGAATTATACATATTTATTATGTTGCTTTTTCAAAATCAGTTATTAATTTGTTTCTTTAGGATTTATTTTTTCTGCAATAGCGTCATATATTTAGGTAACCATAGATCGAAATAAGAATGCATGAAAATACAGCGAGAGACCCGCGTCAAATCTTGCATTATATAGCTGAGTTTGTTACTGCGATGAGAAGTGGATCCTATTTGATTCAGTGCGCGTTCAGTGGTTAGATTTAGGTGCGCAAGTCAAACAGTGTAACAAACCATAATTGTAATTGTCAGGTCCTTAAACATATAACGTCCACAAGATACTTGGGAATTATAGTTGACGAGTGTCTAACTTGGCATTCGCATATTGAGATTGTTACATCACGGGTGCGCAAATTTATATGGATTTTTAAAAATTTAAGATATGTGATGCCTCAGAAGACACTAAATAGCATCTATATTATGCTTACGCAATCAGTTCTTACATATTGTTTACCAGTCTGGGGAGGAGCCACTAAAACTAAATTCCTTGAGTTAGAAAGAGCCCAAAGGTCACTTATAAAAGTCATATACTATAAACCATACAGATACCCCACCGACGATCTATATAGAATCAGTGGCTTACTTTCAATTAGAAAACTATATTACTTAATTACGGTCCTATACTTACAAAAATCTATTCCATTTAACCAAGACAGTCAAGAGAGGAGAAGAAAAGACATAGTGGCTTACTCCCTAAGGGTCCGAACCGCTTTTGCACGGCGTCAGTATGCAACCCAATCAGTCTACATTTATAATAAAATAAACGTAAAATTAAAGTTCCACCATGAGGTATCACACGTATGCAAAAAGGTAATAACTGAGTGTTTTAACAAATTAAACACTGAACAAATTTTAGATAGACTTAGTTAAGCAATTTTTTTTTCTTTTCTTCTTTCTTATCAATAATGTATGTACTCAACGAGCTTAATCTCTTACATGCACTTCGAACACACCGGCACTACAAAGAAGACACACACTCACATACATAAACGTACACACACACACACACCGGCACTACAAAGAAGACACACACTCACACACATAAACGTACACACACACACACACACCGGCACTTCAGAGAAGACACACACTCACACATATAAACGCACACACACACACACACGCACGCACGCACGCACGCACGCACGCACGCACGCACGCACGCACGCACGCACGCACGCACGCACGAACGCACGCACGCACGCACGCACGCACGCACGCACGCAAGCACGCACGCACGCACGCACGCACGCACGCACGCACGCACGCACGCACGCACGCACGTTCAACAGCACAAACACAAAGAGCTAATAATTACTTAAGTCACTTACTGTTATTTTTTCTTCATAAATTTATCTTTACTTACGTTTTGTATAATAGTCTCAATATTGTTAATAATTAAGGGAAAGATCGAGATAGCCCCAACACAAGTATTATCAATTACTTACTGGGGATGTCTCATTTATAATTCATGTAACTGTTTTGAGACAAATAAACATTTTCATTTTCATTTTTATTTTCATTTTTCATTTTCAGTGTATGAAACGAGTCCTAAACCATACATACAATACATACATACAACACAAGTATATGGTGACAGTTTGGTGGTCTACTATTGGTGTAATTTGCCACAGCTTCTTGCCATCAATAACAGTTTATCCACAGGGCCTCCGTAAGGGCTAGTGGCGCCTGTGTGCAAAAAAGGATTTTGGGGCCCTTAAGGCATTTTGGATCATGTTTCTTTGTTTATTTTTTTTGAAGGTAGGTAAGTAGGTAGGTGCTTGAAATAAAGCAAAAAAACTGAACTTTAGAAGTCATATTTATTTGTAGACTAAAATATCAAAATGAAACAAACAGAATAAAATCATAACAAAATAAATTAAAATAAATTCTTGTTCATACCCATTTTAAAGCATTTACTTAACTAATGGGGTACAGACACGTTGTTTATAAATACTAGAAATTAACCCAAAACTAAAAATCACATCTTTTTTAGGAACAAATAACAGAAATATTGCCTAATGTCTACATATATGTAAGTACCACTTTCTACTAATACTTAAATTACCTACTAATATTTTAAATAATATGCAATATGTTATGCAGATACTTCTGATAAAAAATACCTAGGTAACATCGTTATAAAATCAAAAATGATAGCTAGGTACAATAGAAAAATACAAAATAGCTATTGTAGCAGTGATATTTTCCGAGACCTTGCTACTGCAAATTCATTAATTACATCGCTAAAATTTATAACATCAACAATTTCTTGTTCAATTGCTAATATCGCTAGTCCAGACAATTTTTCTTGAAGCATTGTCGATCTTAAATAATTTTTAATGATTTTTAACTTTGAAAAAGATCGATCTCCAAAAGCTACAGATACAGGTAATGTCAGAAGAATTCTTAGTGGAATGCTTACGTTTGGAAAGGTGGAGATTAAATTGTTTTCAAATATATATTGTAAAATACTTAAGGGGTCAGTATCATCAGGTAATGAAAACAACTTTAACGCTTTAATTTCATTAAACAAATCATTGGAGTCTATATCCTTATTATCCTGATCTGTCAGCCGTTCTTCAAGAACAGAACAATGTTTTAAAATATCGTTGTCACTTAATTTGAATATGACGCTAAAAATTCGAAAATATACTCGTTTAATAAGTCAAATCGGTTTTTAGAGAGCTTAATGTTTGATCCATAATTTTTAAGAAAAAACTAATTTTAAAGGCAGTTTTTGGATCATGAGGGATCTGATCTCGGTGTTCATAGTCATACATTTTTGGTTTAAATTTCCTCCTGATCGTTGGTAACGGTGGAAAATCTTCTTCAATTTCGAGAGAGAGTGCTACTTCTTTCACTTCTACCAGAATTTCTTCAAACGATTGATCTATATTGCTGGAAGTGATCAACTAAATTTTTTAGGTAGGTTTGGCATACTTTAATATTAATTGTAGCACTTTGCATTTGTTTGCTGACAATATTTATGTGAAATAAAAAGGTCATGCCAAATAATAATTCCGCAAATAAATTGAAATTTTTGTACAGACGTTAAGAGGGAACTCGCTTTATGTCTTACATCAATGTGAAAAGAATTATCTTCAGCTTCTTCTAGAAGACTTTCGCAAACCTTAATTAAATAAAGTTTAAAGGGCTTTATTGAATCAAGTCTGCTGGACCATTTTGTCTCACTTAAACCTAACCCAGGGACATTTTTTCTCAGAATATCCCACCTTTTTGTGGACGATGAAAAGAAATTATATAACTCTTGCATAAGATTAAAAAAGTTTATTGTAGCATCTGACACTTTAGAAGCGTCATTTACTGTTAAGTTCAAAGTATGAGCCGCACTAGGTACAAAAAGGACTCTCAGATTCGCGTCAAGAATGCGTTTTTGAAGCCCAACATGCTCATGTTTGCCCCATTATCAAAACCTTGTCCCCTAATTTTTTTTATATCTAAATTTAATTTTTTCAAAATTTCTGTCACAAATGTATATATCCCTTTCCCTGTAGAGTCCAGTATTGGATTAAACGCAATAAAACTTTCCTTAACTTTAAGTTGTGTTAAGGACAACATACCTCAGAACAAGACTAATTTGCTCAGTATGACTAGTGTCTGGTATACAATCTAATATTATTGAAAAATATCTTGAACTGCGAACTATTTCTAAAATATTATTTCTTACTTTAGACGACAATAATTCAATTATTTCATTCTGTATTTGCACGCCTAAATAATGAGTAATTTTGACATATTTTGTTTGGGAGTTACACACCCGGCTAACGTGCTGTCTCATCACTGAATCAAAAGAGGCAATCATCTCAACAGCTTTTAGAAAATTTCCATTATCATGTTCGAAAAGTAATTTCGAAGAACCTTGAAATGCTAAGCATTGACGGCTCCATGGCGCAGTGGCTTAGCAATGAGTTGCTGCGCTGGGGGCCGCGGGTTTGAATTCCGCACGGAACAAGTATTTGTATGGCCTACAAATAATTTTTCCTGGTTTGGATGTTTGTCCTTGTGCAATTTGTGTTTGTAAACTGCCTCCATGATACAGGAGAAAATCCTAGTGTGGGGGTAAAGTTTTTAAAAAAAATTGTGTAGATAAATACTTAACAATCGCAATAATTATTTCCAACACGTCGCGCCAATATTTTTTTCCATTTCTAAAATCCGCAGGTGATGAGCATGCAGTCGTAGATGTCTCCAACATTTTTTTTTACATTTATCCAAGTAACATAACATAACTTATGTGTAAATTTGACGTTTCGTGTCTCATTATTAGCAAAGAGAAGTGTTGCCAATCAGATACTCCATTTGTATCACAAAAAGTGTTAGGAGTTTTATAAAACAACTTACAACAAAAACAAAATACAGTATCTTTAGAAATAGAGTAAATAAGCCAAGTCATTTCGACTTTTTCTCCATTTGCTAGACTTCTTACAAAGTATTTGCACGAAAACTTTCTCTTATCTTTATTACTAGGAAAGCTAAAACTGATGCCTATCAAAGGCGGACCACGTTTAACCAATATTCTAGCTATCTGAATGGTGATTATTTCGGGCCGCAAACCGGGGTCGGATGGAATAATATCGACGCTAGCCTTATTAAAGCATTCATTGAAAGTGTCACTTGCAGCAGGTATTCCGGTAGCTGACATTACCGTACTTCTTACACAAGCTGAATTACCTGAAGTGGATTGTTCAAGTGCTGTAGACGAGGATAGTGTCATCGCTTCATCGGGCTCTGCATCAGTAGAAGCTGTTTTGCTGCTAGAAACGCCGCCACTTGTTGCAGGACCTGATGTTACCGTAGTTGTCTCTGTTGAAATTTCAGATGGTCCACTCACGGTTACTAATATTACGGATTTAGAATCTTGAGATTCGGTCGCATCGATAGTCTCCGTGAAATCTTCATTGTTTTGCAAGAAGTGCTTTAAAGATCCAGCCATTTTTTCCCTTTCTTGTAGTCTCAGTTTCTTTTGCTCGCGAAACTGCGCACCTGAAGGTCTCTTTCTTTTATCCTAAAAAAACAAATAAACAATTAATACTTATAGGAATTAGGAATTCACTTCTAAAGTAATCACAATAATAAGCACCAAGTTTGCATATTGCACATTTAAGTAAAAAGCAATTTCTTCGAGCCCTTTCAGCTTAAACCCTTTCTAAAATAAAGGCAGAAAAAGTATTAAACTAATTTGATCTTATAGCTCTTAAAAAACCTACAAAATGATTTTTAAAAAAGGATTGATAGCATAAAAACTAAGTGAGTTATAGATAAAAAACCAATTACTTTTTTAAACTCGTACAGGGTCTTTGACTATATTTACGTGCTTTCTAGAGCCTTTATTATGTCAAATAGAAAAAAATGTTTTATGCAAAAGTTGTAGGTTTTTTCCTATATTATCTATTGAAGTTATCAGATAAAAACAGGAAACAGATAGGATTCCTATAAAGGGTTAATGTTGATAGTATAAAGTAAAGTACACACTTACCATTTTATAAAAAATCAAACCGTTGCAATTGCAGTCAGGAGGTATTCATCACTTAATTTTTTAGAAAAAAAAAGTAGTAAACAAAATATTATACAACACAACACTTGACAAAATAAAAATAATTTGAAATGTAAAAATTAATAGGATTACTTGTTTTTATGCACTTGCTGCACGGTCCAGTGAACTAACCGGTTTAAAAACGCCTCTGGTGATGCATCGCTTTTATAGCGTTCCGGGCATTGTTCATGTCTGAACAGGAAAAATCAAAAAACTACCGCCTGACATGCTCTCACAACATAGGAATCGGCAGTAAGTGGATGATATACTAATAAAATTTCGTGTGGGTTTTTTTTATAAAATAAGATCTATTCTGAATAATTAAAATAAAAACGTTTTCAACGTGGTAGAGTCATGCTGCAGCTATATTAATAGTAGCACGAATTGGTCGGCTCGACCGGGGAAGGACCTTGCTCTCACAGAATACCAGCGTAAAATAGCAGCTTAATGCTGCTGTGTTTATTTTTCGGTTAGAAATGGCAAGGTCGGCTTCGCCGTCTCAGGTGGTACCTAGTGAACTTCGTTAACGTTCGTATGAAATCCCCTGATGTTGCAGAAATTCACGGATACCGTGGAGGGGTCACTTTTGTCTTATTGCTCTACTTGCCACGAGCAGTATTTTTTTATAGGATAAGTGTGACAAACGAGCACACAGTCCACCTAATGGTAAGTGGTTGCTGCGACCCATAGACATCTACATCTATCCTCGTTTGCGAATAAAAATGCAGATGCATTGCCACCCGTGAGGACTAAGATGGAATGCCTCATTTCCAGTAAAAAGGGCCTCCGGCCACCTGCACTCACCAAGCGAAACGCAGAGGTAAACCTCTACTTCACGCTGGTATTCTGTGAGGTCGTGGTACCACCCCGGTTCGAGCCGGCCCATCCGTGCGACAGCAAAAGCTGCCGCGTGGCTCTATCACTGTTAAAAAGGTAGAGCCACGCGGCAGCTTTTGCTAAATTATTAGTCTTTAGCGGATTTCCGCCCCCCCCCCCCTCTCCTGGATACAAGCCTGAGCACCGCTTGGACGTGGATGCTCAGCCAGAGATTCTTCAATACCAGGGGTGCTGGTACCCTCCTGGGATGGTTTCTAATTTAATTACACTACCATGTTAAGGGGGAGAGGGATTAGGCCTCCGACCACCTGCACTTAACAGGCGAAATAAACTTCTACTTCACGCTGGTTACCTGTAAGGTCGTGGGTCTCCTGGGTTCGAGCCGGTCCATCCGGTACATTACAGCTCTTCATTTCATGTCTTACTAGGTCGTCACTCCACCTAGTCGTGGCTCACCCGTGCGACAGCAAAAGTTGCCGTGTGGCTCTTCCACTGTTATGTCGTCTGCCTATATTATTAACAGTAGTCGACTTCGTCAATGTTTGTGCGTTACACATAATACTTAGTAGTAAGATGATTTGCTTTATTATGCCCTACAGTGGGTGACAAGGAGCTGATAATGAAGTATTGCACCTTTAAAATGTTTAGTTTAGTTTAAATAGGGCCCCAATTTCATTTTTGCCCTGGGGCCCTTGGTTACATAGCTACGCCACTGGTTATATTCTCGTAAATAGGATCTTAGTTGCTTGGATGTTCTGACACTTTAGATAAGAAAGGGAGTAAAGAAATTGAGCGGTAATCGAAAACACATTTGACTTTTAGGATGATGAATCACATGGAATCTTTCCAGTCCGAGAGGAAAAAACAGTTTTACCCACTAAGGTAATATGTTACTACGTAAATAGAGTCGCCGCTTTCCAGTAAATTCGCGTCCCGATTACACCCCACCACGCTTCTCGATGACGTCGGTCATAGATTAATAAAATAGAGGTGATATTATACATTTTACATTACTTACTTTAGATAGTGTTAAATTAAACAACAAAATATTGAAAAGCATTTTAATTTATTTTTTCATTATTCACCTACAAAATATTGAATGCTATATGTATACTTAATCCATAAAAATAAAATGAAAAATCTTAATAAACAAAAAATAACATTTAAATAAAATCAAAAATTGAAAGTTTCATAACAAAGTTTCACGTTATTTAATTGCCTTCAAATAGTATTAATTTTGATAATTTTTGTCTTTTCGATTTGACTGATGGATCAGATTTCGCTTCATGATAAAGACGTATTTTGGCGGTATTTTTGTATGATAGCCCTGATCAGATGAACTCGATGATTAAAAGTGCCAGGTTGGTCTAGGGAGTGATCATTTAGACGTTCGAAAATAGCAGAATCAATAAAACATTTTATGGTATTTGTAACTTACCATATGAAGAGTATACTTCTCGGACAAACTACCGCCGCTTTCTCGGATTAAAATACGAATTAATGTGTGAGTTTTTAGGCATATTTTATAAACTTCTTCCGTGGAGTAACACAATCCTCCCATATCTTTAATAGTCACGAGTTTATGGTGCCAAAGCTTGTCTTTAGTTGTAAGGCTATTAACACATGTTTCGCATTTCAGTTGTTTTGTTAAAATTCTAGATATGTATCCCGATATATAGCCCACTATAAGTTTTATAGTACTAGTAGACTGCTCCCTTTCAAGTCTTTGAGATAATATTGCACAATTGTTTTCCGCCTCTAAATCAGAATTGAAAACAAATTCATTACGCAAAATCTGCTAATTTTCATTATTATGTCTATTAATTGTGGATGTATTGTTGATTACATTAGCCGATGAAGCATTTAATATAACAAAATTATCTAATGGGATGCAATTTCCTGTAAACGATGACTTCAGTTCTAGGTGATTCAATATTTTTACATGCCGTACGAAACTGTAGTACATTTGGGTTGTTATTGTGCCCTACAGGCACATTTGTGTGCTGGATTGGTGGAGAATAAAATCGCTGTGATATTTTTCTTTCTTCTATATTTGGTGTTTTCCTTGAGGTAGCTGGCCGCCGACTGTGTCGAACGACGAAAATCGCCCCTCTTTTATACCGCCTCGGGCTGGGTCAATGGATACGGCCGACGCATCGTACAAATGGCGTCGACCAATCAGCGCGAGGCGTGACAGAGCAAGTGACGATGCTGAGTCCCGTTACATTGTTTGTCTTAAGCTAGTTCTATATCTTACTGAGTCATTGTTTACATTGTTTACCTTAAGCTAGTTCTGTTATACAAAGTGACCAACTAATTTTATTACACAAATATAAGCTCTACACTATTATTTTCTTAACATAAAATGCTTATATCCTATCTAAACTATAATCTCTATTAATATAGATGTTTTTGTCTTATTTATGTATCACTATTTGTTTTTCTCTTGTCCCGCACATCACTCCCGCCGTGCGACCGCGTCGCATCAGCTTCCGGTGCGGGCTCGACGTCCGTAGATAGAGGCAGGATCACAAGCTTCCTTACTGGCCGGCGTAGGACACCTCCCTTAGTTAGCACGTCCACAGTCCGCACGACGTTGTCGGGACCCGGATATGTAGCGATGACTCTTCCTCGTATCCACACGTTGCGAGGCAGGTTGGGATCGACGATCTGTACGAGGTCGTCGACGCGTGCTGCTTGGCCTTGTCCGTGGGGCTCCCGCCGGTGTTGAAGCTCAGGGAGGTACTCCTTCACCCAGCGTAACCAGAAGGTGTCGGCTAGCCTCTGCGCAGCTCGCCAACTTGACCGTGAGAGGGCGTCTCGTTCGGTGAAAGTGCCTAGCTGTGGTACTCATCCCGGTCCTCCCAACAAGAAGTGGTTAGGAGTGAGAGCTTCGGGATCCTCTGGACTGACTGAGACGTGAGTCAGCGGTCGGCTGTTGACGGTGTATTCCACTTCTACCAGTAGTGTCGTGAGGACTTCCTCCGTCGGATGACGTTCGTGCAACGTCGCGATAAGAGCGGTCTTGACGGAGCGAACCATTCGCTCCCAGGCTCCGCCCATAAATGGAGCTCCAGGCGGGATGTAGCGCCAGGAGATAGTCCTTTTTGCTGCTTCTTCTGCGGTCGCTGCGTCGACCGCCTGTCGTAGTTCCTTATCGGCTGCCTTCAGGTTGGTGCCGTTGTCTGACCATATTTCTGTCGGGCAGCCTCGCCGTGCGATCATCCGCCTTATGGCCATTACCGCGGAGTCAGCGCTAAGTGAGCCGGCAACTTCTAGATGTATGGCTCGCGTAGTGAGACATGTAAAAATGGCCACATATCTCTTTTGTCGAGTTCGTCCGACGGTCACCGAAAGAGGTCCGAAATAGTCCACCCCGGTGTAGGTGAAGGGGCGCTTGTGGTGAGCTAAGCGACACGTTGGCAGGTCCCCGGCGGTACTTGCGTCTTCATTCTGCAGAATAGGCATTTTCGTAGTATTGTGCGTACGATAGGGCGCAGTCTCAGTACCCAATACTGCTGCCGGCACTCGTTAACTGTGGCTTCTACACCGGCGTGATGGAGTTGCCGATGTATAGCCTGCACCCAGAGCTTGACTGTGTGATGATCACCGTCAATTATCAACGGGTTCTTGAATTTTTCCTCCATGTCGCAGACTGCTCGAATACGACTTCTAAGTCGTAGTGTGCCGTTTATTGACTCGACGCTGAGCTGGCGAAGGCGGCTCTCCTTATTGATCGGCTTCCCGCTGTTTAGGCTGTCTGTTTCTTCCGCAAAGGATTCTTCTTGGGAGGATCGCATCAGAAGCTCTTCAGCTGTCTTAAGCAGCTCGGCTGAGACCATTAGCGGCTTTATGTCTTCTGGCGACCGCTTCTTTGTCGTCATGTGCGCCTGATATTTCACTGTAGCTTTGTTCTTTTTCCAAGTGGGATCAGCCTCTTTATTCTTCTTTGTTCGTTTGTAGTTGACTCTCTGTTTGGTGTTTCTGCAGAGTTGAATGAACTGTAGAACACGTGCGGTTGAGTATCGGAGTCGGTCCCAGTTGGAGAACTTCGCTGGATCAGGTAGACCTTCGGCAAGCCTCAATCTTCTTTTGTTGCTCACGTAATGTGTCCTTTCTTCGTCGAAAGGTTCTTCCGCTGTTGCTCTTGTGGTTTCTGTCGGCCAGAAGTCTTCTGTTAGGTATAAGAAGTCAGGCCCTTTGAACCATCGATGTTCTTTATTAAATGCTGCTGGTACGTCTCGTGTGGCGTCGTCCGCCACGTTCAGCTTTGTCGGAACCCAGCGCCAGTCGTTAACTTTGGAACTCTCTTCTATTGCTGCTAGACGGTGAGCCACGTAGGGCTTATATGAACGTGACCCTGTCCTTATCCAGGTTAGTACTGTCTTGCTGTCTGTCCAGAATACTTTGCGGTCAGGTTTCCTCTCGTGTTCTTCGACTACTGTTTCTGCGAGCCTGGTGCCCATGACTGCTGCCTGTAGCTCCAATCTTGGGATGGACGTCAGTTTTAACAGTGCCACCTTTGCTTTCGCCACAATAAGGGATAGGTGGACCTCGCCTACTGCTGTTACAGCTCTCCAAAAGAGGACCGCAGAATAAGCTGACTCGCTGGCATCGCTGAAGACGTGGAGTTCTAGGGAGGCCGCGTCACTGTAGTGAAGATATTGTCGCGGGATTGCTATTTCGTGGAGGCCTTCCAGATGCTCCATCCACATTTTCCACTGCTCTGCCAGGTCTTCGTCGATCTTGTCGTCCCATGCTGTTCCTCTACGCCAGACTTCCTGGAGGAGTTGTTTTGCCCTGATGGTGATAGGCGAGGCGAATCCGAGCGGGTCGAAGAGCGACATCACTATTCTCAGTGCTTCCCTTTTCGTCGGCTGCTTCCCTTCTAGGAGTGTTGAGGGTATTCTGGCTAAGTTGAGGTTGAAGGTGAGTTCGTCCGAGTGGATCTTCCAAACAACACCCAGAACTCGTTCCATCTTTTCTTCTGTTTTGTAGAGTTCCATGTCTTCTGTCTGGCTGTCTTCTCCAAGTGTTTCTAGGAGTGATGCTGAGTTTGATTTCCACTGTTTCAACTCGAAGCTGGCTTTCATGTGCACGGCTCGTACACTCTTCGTGATGCGTTTGGCATCTTCGAGGGTTCTGAAGCTGTCCAAGTAGTCGTCGACGTAATGCTTCATTATGATGGCCGCTGCGGCTTCTGGGTGAGTTTCCCCGTGCTGTTCGGCGTTTAGGTTCTTGACGTATATTGCTGTCGAAGGCGAACTCGATGCTCCGAAAATTAATGATGTCATTCTGTACTCTTCCGGAGGTTGGTTGTCTCGTCGAATCCCACGCCATAGGTACCGCAGTGCGTCCCTGTCTTGTTCTCGCAACTTGACTTGCATGAACATCTCTTTGATGTCCGCCGTAACCGCGATCATGTGTTGTCGGAAGCGCATGACGACACCTGGTAGCGATTGTAGTAGGTCGGGCCCTTTGAGTAGCATGTCATTAAGTGCCACCCCTTTGGTCTTGGCTGCGGCATCGTGTACCACCCGTAATTTCTCCGGTTTCATTGGGTTGACTACTGCAAAGTGAGGTAGGTACCAAGTTTTGTCAGCTGTCTTCTGTTTTGGGGCGGGTTCGGCGTACCCCTTTGCGACGAGAGCGTTTATTTGTTCCACGTATTTCTTCTTTAACGTGGGGTCACGATCGATCTTCTTTTCTATGTTGAAGAGCCTCTTCAGCGAGTTTTCGTAATTGTCTGGTAACTTGACATCGTCTTTGCGCCAGAGAAGACCGGTCTGGAATCTTCCTTCTACTGTCTTCGTTGTGGTCCTTTCCAAGATACGAAGTGCTTGTTCTTCTGGATCAGTCTTCGGTCTCTTGGGCTTTATACAAAGTGCGTCCATCTCGAAGTATCGCTTCACGAGGTCTTCTAGATTCTCCTCTGGATCTTCTACGATGTGTGACACGAAATCGATGTTCCGTCCGAAGCTTCGTGTCTGGCTGCCGTGGAGTACCCAACCTAGTGGCGTGAGAGATGCCACTGGGTGGTTCTTGTCTCCTTTTCTTACTTCCGATGTCAGCAGAAGATGCCAGTTATCTTGTCCGATCAGCATTCGTGGCTTGGCGTTTGCATATGATGTCCTTGGATATCAGAGAGGTGTTGACACTCCTCCACTAGATCCTGTGGGACCCGTTGAGATGAGACTTGCAGGTTCTTCACTGTGCGTGCTTGTATTTGTTCTTCATGATCGTTGAGCCCCTTTAGTTTGATGGTGACTCTCCTCGATGCTGACTCCGATACTTTCTTGTCGTTGATGGTTTCTATCTTCAGTGGGTCTATGGGGCCCGTTGCTCCGACGCTTGTTACTATACTATCGTCGACGAGCGTGACTGTTGAGCCGTCGTCCATCAACGCGAAGGTGTTGACAGCTCCTTTTGGTCCTTTGACCTGGATCGGTAGGATTTTTAAATATGATTGCTTCTTGACGGTCCAGGTTGAGTTGATGACCTCTGTTGCCCCTTGATTTTCTTTTGCTTCTGAATCTTCTGACTTCTTTTCGTAATGCAGCATCTTGTGGTGAGAGTACTTGCAGCTGTTGACATTACATGGCTTGGGTCGGCAGTGGTGTGTCTTGTTCCTATAGCGAAGACACCTGAAGCAGAGGCGCTTGGACTTGGCCATGTCCCATCTTGCATTTGCATCTAACTTCTTGAATTGTTCACATTCTGTGGCGTTGGTGTGCCCCGTATCTTCACATACGACGCATCTTGGTATGTATGTCTTCTCAGTCACGTTGTTGATCCTTTGAGTCTTCCTTTGTGGTGCGGCTGTAATAGGCGGTGTCATCTGTTCGGGCAGCGCGTAGGGTCCACACAGTTCTGCTTCCCTTTTGAAGAACTTCTCTATCTTGATGAGGCAAGGGTCTTCACGTGGCTGCATGGCTGAGAAGTCGTAGTACCTATAACGCAGAGTTGGCGTCAGTTTGTCTACTATTGTCTTCGCGAGTTCAGGATTGTACATGTAGTTAAAACAACCCAAAGTCTTCAGTGTCGGCACTACGTTGGAGATCTTGGTGGCGAATATGCATATGTCTCTTGGTGACTCAGTAAGGCGCGGCAGACCTCTAAGCGTCTCCATCTCCAGCATGGCTATTGACTCTGGTCTTCCAAATCTTGACTCCAAAGTCTTCATTACTTCAGCCGGGTGTGCGTTGGTCATAAGTAGGCCTTCAACTGCTTCCTTGGCCTTCCCTTTCAAGTTTCTTCTGAGTCGATTCGTATTTTCAACTACGCTGAATGTCGCTTCTGTCTCGTAGTAGGCGGCGCGAAAGGGTAGCCATTCCTGATGAGACCCGCTGAAGAATGGTAACTCTACGAACTTAGGTCGTTGGGCGGCGCTGACAGCCCGAGTGATGGCTTCAGCCAGGAGGGCTACGTCAGTTTGACCTCCCGCCGGTGACTGATGTGTTTCTTCGTGCCTTGGTTCTTCTGCGTGGGCGGCTGTTGGTTCTTCTATGGCATGGTGAGGTTCGTTGGTGATTGCTAACACCGGGCGATTCACTTGATTCTCCAACCAGCCGTCCACTCTTGTATTGACTTCTGATCTTGAGTAGAGGGATGCGTCATCTTCTTCTTCCTCCTCCTCTTCTGAGTCTTCCCTTTCTAAGGCAGCAAGGCGTGCTGCGGCTAATTCCACTTGAAGGCGTAGTAAATCTTCTTTCGCCTTTGCAAACTTGAGCTGCTTCGTTCTACTGCGTGTAGATCCCCCTCCACCTCCCTTCTTGCTGGGCGGGCGGGGTTCCTGTAGCCCGGTTTGCTTTGATGGACCGGCGGTGCTTCTTATGGCTCGCTTCACTGTAGAAGTTTCTGTTTCTCGGTGAGTTGCTCTGGTGACAGTAGCGGGCGGCTTCATCAGCTGTTTGGCCTTCGCACCCGCAGTTAGTGTCGTCGCCGCGGATGGTGTTACGGAAGGAGCGACGGCGCTGGCGGGGTGCGTGGCGGGGGCGGCGGTTGCGGCTGAGGCTGAGGTGGCGGCGGACGAAGTGGTCGCTGCGGTGGCGGAAGTCACGGTGGATGGATCAGTCGCCGCGGAGGTGTCTGTATACTCCGAAGTCTCCGTGGCGGTCGTCCCTCTAGCTGTTGATTCCGTACTGGCTTCCGCACTGGTGGTACCGGTCGCCGAGGTGGTAGCCTTGGACGACGACGGCTTGCTGCCCCTTCCCTCAGAGCGCGTAACGGCCATGCTGTCAGCTGACTTTTTCTTCGAATAATCTTGAGTCTTGAAAAACGATTTCCGAGGAGTCTTCTTAATTATTTTTCTTCAGGTAATTATTCCCCACAATATCCGGCTCGAAGGACCATTAAATGTGCCCTACAGGCACATTTGTGTGCTGGATTAGTGGAGAATAAAACCGCTGTGATATTTTTCTTTCTTCTATATTTGGTGTTTTCCTTGAGGTAGCTGGCCGCCGACTGTGTCGAACGACGAAAATCGCCCCTCTTTTATACCGCCTCGGGCTGGGTCAATGGATACGGCCGACGCATCGTACAAATGGCGTCGACCAATCAGCGCGAGGCGTGACAGAGCAAGTGACGATGCTGAGTCCCGTTACATTGTTTGTCTTAAGCTAGTTCTATATCTTACTGAGTCATTGTTTACATTGTTTACCTTAAGCTAGTTCTGTTATACAAAATGACCAACTAATTTTATTACACAAATATAAGCTCTACACTATTATTTTCTTAACATAAAATGCTTATATCCTATCTAAACTATAATCTCTATTAATATAGATGTTTTTATCTTATTTATGTATCACTATTTGTTTTTCTCTTGTCCCGCACAGTTATTATAACCCCATGTTTTCTTATTAGCCCGAACAAAAGTTCTATATGATCTTGTGAGAACCTATAAATGGATAAATAAGACAATAACTGTTTTTCTTCAACAATACTATTAAATATGATTTTAAGACTTTCTATACCTATAATAGCTCCTAAGAATCCAGTTTTGCTTGCGGTTTCAATAACTCTTTTTTTTTAAAGCGTACAAATTATTCGAGGTTCCCTATTTTTCCTTTTAATAACTCTCCTTTTTTGACATATATTTGGAGGGACAGACTGTATTCTTAAAAATTTATCTAAAAATGTATATATGTCTGACATAGTTTTTAAATCTACTGGTCGTTTGTATCCGTAAAAATGGTGCTTTTGCGAATTCATTATATCGAAAAAGTTATTCATTAAAATAATAAAATTAACTGTGCCACCGGTGTTACAGAATGACGACGAATTTAACACTTCATCACAAGCGATCAAAGAATTGGCAACGCTTAAGCTAAGCAACTGAACTGCTAGTCTCACATTCATCGCCTGATTACGAAAGTGAATATGGCGTACTGTTAATTTACTTGCGAATTTCAAACCTTCAGATTACTTTAGTTTAACTAGATTAATTAGTAATTGCCATTTAATCTGTGGTGTCTTTAATCATTAAACCTTGTCCATAAAAAGATAACCTTTTATTTTCCCAAGCATCCCTTATCATCTTTACTACATGACACGGATCAACAAATACACAAACTTTGTCACCAGTAGATGGATGTGGAAAATGAGTTTGCATGTTCGATATATCCCTCAATTTGAAACCTAGTATTTCAACACCAATAAAATTTGCGGCGCATCCATCAAAAGTAAGGTTTACGATCGTTGCTCCTGCATCGTGGCACTTTTGAAGACAAGTTTTTATCAAACTACTTTTCATTTCAGCATTTATTCCAGCAATTAAAAAATATCCAACTGGTACTTTTCAGCTCTTGTTTAATGATACTATTATAAAGACTAACGCCTGTGATGCTACTTTTTCAGTAACTTCACCTTCTATGAGCCCTGTACCGAAATCAACTGCTCCTAATTTTCTTTGTCTACTGAACAACTTCTGTTGACGAATTGACATTTTGTCAAATACTAAAGAACATAAAATAGGTTTGTCTGTCGAATTAACTTTAACTTTCAATATTTTGAATGACTCGCTAGTAAAACCAGGTTCACCATTTACTGACCCGTACCACCTGGAGAGTGTACGAGGATGAGGAAGGACCTTATTATAGCGTTCTCTAACATACTTGTAGGCTGCCGGTGAGTAATAATTTAATGTTAAAGCAAGTTTTCGTAAGACAGGGGCATATCTAAGACTAGATTTGGGTGTCTTACTTTTTAATATTATATTTTTATATAATTCTACAAGTTGCACATTCATGATTAAATTGGTTTCTGCGGTTTCTGCTATCATATCCAGGCCATATTTTTGTTTTGCAGATTTTAAAAGAGCTATCAGATAAATATTTTTTTTCTTCAATTGTTTTACCAAAGCTGCCACCTAATTGTGTGATTGTAATAGACAACGCACCATATCATACTTTACAAATAAATAAAAGCCCTAATATGGCGAGCCTCAAAGCAGATATGGTAGAGTGGCTTCAAAACAAGGGGCTGTTGTTTTCACCTAATTTGACAAAAAATGCTTTATATGAGTTAATAAGAAAAATAAACCAGAGCCCATATATAAGGTTGACGAATTAATAAAATCATGGTCATAATGTTTTGCGACTGCCCCCATATTATGCGGATTTAAAAAGCACACATACATTCACTACACTTCCATCAGCCGGACAGATCCTGGTGAACCGTCTCCGCTCCAGAAACAGGTAAGTGCCTTTCCTTTAACGGGCTTTCTCCCTTATTGTTTATCTTAATTAGAGACCTTCCACTTTGGCCTAAAAGGCCCGACCTGCATCTGCCTGTAGGTTCTTCCTACCATGGGCCGGGAAGATCCTACTATTAGATAGGCAGCTGCACGCCGTAACATTTTGGTAGCAGTATCGTGGCTGATTGTGTCTACAATCACGCCCGGCCGTAATACGTAAAATTAATATAAATAATAATTCTTTTCTTTTGTTGCTTTGTTGCTCGTTTTTTTTTTTTTGTTGTTAGTGGGTAGTTGCTAACGCCACGCCCGTAGGTTAACAAGCGGGAATTTTGTTGAGGCGAAGTACTTTGATTAGGTAGATAAGGTTGTCACGTAATCGGATAATTTGTTGATCGTACTAGGGTTGTTACTTGCTAATTTGATTTGTGTTTTTTCGTGTTAACTTGTATTTTATTTAATAATTGTGTAATTTCTATTTAACTTCATTGATAGGAACTGTATTTATATATTTGAGCAGCGTAGTAATTGTATTTAGTAGGGATGCCGTCACATAAGCTACTAATTCGTTGCTTGCGGACTGCGCACGGCTACCAGCGCACACGCTTTGATAGGCCGACCGGATAGGGTTTATAATATGAGGAAGAGGCTCGAGTATGTCGAGGGGCTGCCGTGGAGGAAGCTTACGCTGAGCTCGAGGACTCGGAGGTGGAAATGGGAGTCCTGAACTCCTGCCGCGCGGACTACGAGCAGTTCCTCGCGGTCACGGACGACTTGATCGAGGCGGGGGCCAAGGACGCGGAGAAGGAGCGCGAAGCTCGGCTGAGTGGCCTGCTCGAGTCCCCTCGAAAGCCGCCCACTCAGCCAGAGCTATTAGGACGACTCGCCACGCTGGACCTGCCAAGGTTCTCCGGGGTCCTCTCGGAATGGCTGACCTTCGTCGGTATGTTTGACAACCTGGTGGACGCCCGGAGGGACTTGACCCCCTGCCAAAAAATGGGGTACCTCCTGGCATCACTGGAGGGGGAGGCCCTGGGCGTCGTCGGCCACCTTAAGTTGTCGGAGACCGCGTATTGGCCCCGGGCCTCGGAGCCGAGGATCCCCGAATTTCCCCAGGTCAGCCCGTTCGGGGAATTCCAGTCGAGGGTCATCGGGACGCCGTCGGAGTGCCGCTCTAGGGGCCCCCGGTTCGGCTGCCGGTCCGACAGAGGCAGCTCCAGATAGGAGGCTGCCGCCCTAGCTCCCGCCATGACCGCCTCCACTGAGCCTTTGAGCCGTCAGCAGTCCACCTGTCAAACTGTTCTATTGCCGACGGCCTCAGTGGAGGTGTACAACCCGAGCGGCGACCGCTTAACGGTTCGAGCTCTATTGGATTCGGGTTCCCAACGTAGTGTGGCCTCCACTTGGTTGGTGGGAAGACTGGGGCTCCCCTGGAGCTCTGAATCACATCCGATGGTAGGTATCAGAGGTGCCGAGCCTCCTGCTCCTAGGGGACAAGCGGAGTTGGTGTTCAGCCCTGCCAGCGAACACCTTCGCATTTTAGTCAAGGTAAATATCCTCGATGACATGGTAGGGTTTCTCCCTAACGTTCGTATAAATGACAGCGCGGTTCGCTGTGCGTCGGCTTTGAGACCGGCAAACCCTCGGTGGGCCCAACCTGGGCCTATAGATTTGTTACTGGGGGCCGACACGCTGGGGGTCATCTTGTTAGGTGAGATACGAGCTCTACAGCCCGATGGCCTGTCAGTCATGTCCACGATATTTGGACACAGTTTCTTTGAACCGGTTATGTGGTCTCCTCCCCCTCCGACGGCCGACCCGCTCTCCGTTGTGGGCGTGTCCCTTTCGGACGCCGTCCAGCGGTTCTGGGAAATTGAGGAACCACCACATGCGGCGCGAATCAACCCTCTGGACCGTGAATGCGAATATTTCTTCCAGAACAGTACCGGCCGTCGGGTCGACGGTCGTTTCGTCACTCGCTTACCCTTTCTGGATTCGCGTCCTTCTTTGGGCCAATCTCGTGCACTAGCCGAGAAGAGGTTGCTTTCCATGGAGCGCCGCATGCGGCGCGACCCAGCCTTTCGCGCCAATTATGTCGAGTTCATGCGCGAGTATCAAGAGCTGGGTCACATGTCACCGTCCAACTTCGAATGGCGTTCACAGGAGCACTACTTCCTCCCTCACCATGCGGTCTTGAGGACCCCCGAGAGTAAGATTCGGGTAGTTTTTGACGGTTCCGCCCCCACATCAAATGGTGTGTCTCTGAACCAGTGTCTTCACTCGGGTCCTAAACTGATCAAGGACATATCCGACATCTTGACCCAATTTCGTCGACACCAAGTGGTTTTTGTAGCAGATATTCAGATGATGTTTCGCCAATCAGTGGTTCATCGTGATGACCGTCGATATCAGCTGATATTGTGGCGCGAGAAGCCCAGCGATTCTATACAGGTGTTTGAGTTGAACACCACCACATACGGACTCCGGTCCAGCCCGTATATTGCCATGCGAACCCTTCTTGAACTCGCTGAGAGGGAGCGCATGAGATACGCTCGGGGAGCTTCTATTTTGGAAACTTCAGTCTACATGGACGACATTTGTACGGGCGCTTCCACCGTCGAGGAGGCTCTTGTCTTGCGAGACGAATTAATTGCCATCCTGAAGTCCGGAGGCTATGAGTTGCGCAAGTGGTTGTCGAACTCCCCTCATATTTTGAAGGACCTCACAGGAGAGGCTCAACAAGACCCTCATCTGTTCGAGCACCCTGAGAATCCTAATTTGTTGACTGTGCTGGCCATTCAATATCAGCCTGTTCAGGACACCTTCACGTATAGAGTAAAACTTGACGCATCGCCCAAAGCATGGACCAAACGCTCCGTGCTGTCTACCGTAGCCCGCACCTTCGACCCGGTCGGGTTGGGACGAGCTTATTAGCGGAGTCCTCTTGCGAGAGTGGCTCTCCATGCTCTCCTCCCTTCCGGACATCAATCGGGTTTCCATGCCAAGGTGCTTCTTCCCCCCCGGGAAATGCAGGGTTACCCTACATGGGTTTTGTGACGCCTCTGAGAAGGGCTATGCTGCTGTCGTATATTTGCGGACTGTGAGTTCCTCTGGTCATACTGCCGTCCATCTCGTACTCGCTAAAAGCAAGGTTGCTCCCATTAGGTCCTGCTTAACTATCCCTAAATTGGAACTGTCCGGTGCCGCTCTTCTCACGCGACTCCTCAACCACGTTCACTCGTCCTTGAAGCCTGTAATCGACATTACGGGCGTCTACGCATGGTCGGACAGTGAGATAGTACTTTGTTGGCTCCGAGCTGCACCTCACAATCTTGAGGTCTTTGTAGCGAATCGCGTGTCTCAAATCCAGAGTTCTCTCAACTGAAGACATGTCCCAGGGGAGTTGAATCCCGCAGACTGCGCTTCTCGCGGCTGTGAGGCCCCCTCGCTGGTTGACCACCCACTGTGGTGGGGTCCCGGTTGGTTATCTGAGTTTCAGTCATTTTGGCCCCCGGGTAATTAATTACTCCGAACCTACCGAATTGCCGGGCCTACGAGCCCGAGTAGGAGTGGGCAAGGATAAGCCCACTCGGGATCTCTCTCTTCTGGAACGGTACAGCTCTCTCGATAAGCTCTTAGGAGTGACTGCTTGGTTGCGCCGCTTTGTCCGCAATTCGAGAGACCCGTTCAACCGACTCTCTGATTGCGTTTTGTCCTAGCGAGCGTCGTGAAGCTTTGATGCATTGGACCCGTATGGTCCAAACGGAGCATTTTGAGCCCATCATTGAAAACTTGAAGCGTGGCTCCGTTATCAAGGGCGCCCTGGCCCGCATGAACCTTTCTGGACGACGCTGGGATGCTGCGCGTTGGCGGACGTTTGAAAAATTCTCAACTGCCGTACGGGGCTCGACACCCGTTGCTGCCCCCTAAGGACGGCGCCCTTGTCCGGTTGCTGGTAGCCCACCACCATGTTAAGAATGCCCACGCTGGGTGTAACGCTCTTTCGGCTATTTTGCAGCGGGAGTTTTGGATTTTGGCTGGCCGACGCACCATTCGGAGTGTCATCTTTAGGTGCATATCCTGTCATAAACTAAAGGCCACCATATCGCAGCCTCTCATGGGTGACTTGCCGCCCGACCGCGTCAGGGCCATCTGACCATTCGCTGGAGTCGGAACCGACTTTGCTGGCCCCTTCCTCGTCAAGTCCTCTAACCTTCGTAATGCGCGTTCGCATAAGGTCTATCTTTGCGTCTTCGTGTGCCTCTCCACTAAGGCCGTTCACTTGGAACTTTTAAGCGCCCTCAGCACGGAAGCCTTCTTGGCCACGCTTAGCCGTTTCGTATCGCGGCGCGGTTTGCCGGACTTGATCCGGTCTGATTGCGGAACGAATTATAAGGGCACGGATAGGTATCTAAAAGAGGTCGTCGATTTTCTGTCTAGCCACCGGACTTATTTAGGCAATGCTATGTCAAAACGGGGCATTCAGTGGAAATTCGACCCTCCGGCGTGTCCCCACTGGGGCGGTATTTTCGAGGCGGTGGTTAAAGTGGCAAAAACGCATCTCCGTCGCGTTATTGGTGAAACTATTTTGACATTTGAGGAGCTCGCCACTGTATTCTATAAAATTGAGGCTGTACTCAACTCTCGGCCCCTCTGTCCCCTCTCATCCGACCCAAATGATTTGGAGGTTCTAACCCCGAGACACTTCCTGATTGGCCAGCCGCTTAATGCTCTGCCCGAGTACCCCTTCAGGGAAACGAACGCTTCGCGGCTGAGCTGGTTTGACCTGCTGCAACAGATGACTCAGAGCTTTTGGCACCGTTGGTCTCTGGAGTACCTACATCTTTTGCAGCAGCGCATTAAGTGGTCTGACAAGACAGAATCCCCTCGGGTGGGAGACCTCGTGTTGGTTAAAGAACCCAACGCTCTACCTTTGTATTGGCGCCGTGGGCGCATTGTTAAGTTGTCGTATGGAGCGGATGGGGTGCCTAGAGTGGCCGAGGTTTTGGTCGGAGATTCGGTCTTGCAACGTGCCGTCGCGACCTTGTCCCGTTTGCCAATCTACTCGCGGACATAATTCCTTATGTCCGGGGCGGGAGTTTGTTTAGGCAAAAATATTAAACATTTGAAACGTGAATTTTTTGAACGTGCGTTCGTAGCGTAGCATCGATAGCAAGGTCACCCGCCCCCCTCCCGGTCGCATTCCACGGCGATATCGGCCGGACTTCTCGAGAAGCATTGTAAAGGTTTTTGCGATCTATACTGACGTCTTAGTGATTAGCGCCTATTTTTGTTACGAAGGTATAAACCCGCTTAAATCGTTGCTTCTACGAGAACACGTATTGTTCTTTAGGACTTATTAATTTCTGTCAAATTAATTGTGCAACTCCGATAGTAATTTTCCTTTGAAGTTCTTCGTTTGGCTGTACCATTACGTGACAAAACGGAAAGAGTGCCTCAAGAGGGGAATAGTTCCGGGGCTACCAGCGGATACCTTCTCCAGGACAGTATTGTGTCGTCTAGCCCAGGCCACTTACACACAGATTCATACAAAGCACACAACATTCACTACACTTCCATCAGCCGGACAGATCCTGGTGAACCGTCTCCGCTCCAGAAACAGGTAAGTGCCTTTCCTTTAACGGGCTTTCCCCCTTATTGTTTATCTTAATTAGAGACCTTCCACTTTGGCCTAAAAGGCCCGACCTGCATCTGCCTGTAGGTTCTTCCTACCATGGGCCGGGAAGATCCTACTATTAGATATGCAGCTGCACGCCGTCACATATCTCCTTTTAGGCCAATATCTTTTAAGTTGTTTATATAAATTAAGAATAGCAACGGCCCTAATATGGATCCTTGTGGCACGCCGTATGTCACAGTTTTTGGTGTACTTTGGAACTTGTCTATTCTTACTATTTGCTTGCGATTTGTTAAGTAAGATTTTATCATATTATAGGCTATATCTGTGATACCAATGTGTTTTAACTTTTTAAGGAGTAAATCATGACTAACCGTATCGAAAGCTTTTTTTAGATCTATAAATATACCTAATGCAATATGTTTTTGATCCATATTAAGTTTTATTTTTGTAGTTAGATCTATGGTTGCTGATAGGGTGTTTGATTTTCGCCTAAAGCCATATTGTTTATTATATAAGAAATTGTTTGATTCTAAAAATGTTTGAAGACGGTTGTATAAGATTTTCTCAAATACCTTTGAGATTACAGGAAGAACTGATATAGGTCGATAATTACCAGGATTGGATCTATTTCCAGATTTAAAGATTGGAGTGACTTTAGCTATTTTCAGACTACACGGGAAGATACCTGATTGCAGACATTCATTTATACATTTTGTAAGTTCCGGGGCAATTAAGTTTTTAACACACTTGACAGATTTAGTATTAATTCCATCTATACCTGACGCTGTGTTAAGATTAATGTTGTTGATGATTCTGAGGACTTCCTCTGTAGTGGTAGGAATCAATTGTGATAACATCTGGTCTTCCGACAGTACCGTGTATTTATCAGTAGCAAAGATATTATTGTGATGGAAAGAGGAAGGTATTTCACTTGCCAAGGATTCTCCGATGGTTGAAAAGTACTGGTTAAAATGTTCACATATTTCTAGAGGATCTGTTAGCGTGGTAGTTTCTGTCTGGACTTCAGCTGGAACCCTTAGTTTCCTTTATTTTGTTGTACGAAAGTTTATTTATTAAGGCCCATGTTTTTGCTGGTTTGTTTTCACAATTCATAAATAATTTGTAATAGTACTGATTTTTTCTTCTTTGTATATTGTGTGCTAAATTTTTTCTTTCTTTTAAAAATTCCTCTTCTATCTGTTTGTTTAATGGATTTCTAATGTGTTTTAGCCTTAACGTATTTCTTTTTTCTATTGCTTTAATAATATCGTTTTGTATCCAATCTTGTTTCGGCAGATAATTCTGTTTTTTTTTTGTAATTTTATTTTATTGTATAGAGGATATAAGATTTTGTTGGAAGATATTATAATCCAAGTTTAAATTATTATCACTATTTATTTTTTCCAAAGTTTTGTATAAATTAATATAGTCAATTGCTTGATACACAGTTGATTTTATAGGTTCAGACTTACAATTTATAACTTCAAAATATATTTGTTTATGATCAGACATATTGGATTCTATGACAGCTAAGTGAAAGAGATTTTGTTTCAGATTTGTGCAGATATGGTCTAGTAATTATATTGGTTTTACTTGTTTCACGAGTGCTGTAGTGTATCTCTTTTGTTCAAAAGATGGTAACCGCATTCTTTTACTGTTTCTTTATATTCAAAGACTGATCTATCAGAACTTAGGAGATCCACATTGAAATCCCCAAATACCAAGCCTCTTCTTTTCTGTTCTAACTGTGCTGAGAAGTATTCCGAGAAATCTTTGTTGTTTGTGCGTTCTGGTTTGTAGACGGCACCTATGTCTAGAGAAAACTTGTTTATGTGAACCCAGAGAAAATGGTTTTCGCAATGGGAGCTTTCTTCTATTAAATTGTGCTTAAGTGAATTATGAGCAAATATTGATACGCCACCCCCTCTGCTATTATATCTAATATTAAAGTAATGAGTGTAGCCTGTTAATTGGAATCTTTTGGCCTCCTGCTCTGAATTCTACCATGTTTCGGTCAGTATAATAATATGTATTTGATGAGGAAACGACTGTAAAACACACGCAAGTTCATCGAATTTACCAGGTCTAACAATACTACGGGCATTGGCATAAAAACATTTAAGTGAATTTTTGTTAGTTATTATATCACTATATTTGCTAATTGCTTGGTACGATACTCTGTTGGTCGTTACATTTTCAAAGACGTTGTTTGAGAAAGCTGTTGATGGAAGTTTTTTGAAGTCTTTTTTATTATTTTGGGTACGCCTTTTATATATTTGATACAAAGATTTTGTTCGCCACTTGCTGTACGCTGCTCGAGTGTTCGTTTTAAAGTAACTATGTACTCCTGTTGTTGGGGTGTTTGGTCGGAAAAGATCTTAAATTTGTTCTCTTTTAAGTTTTGATTACTCTTAAGTATTAATTTTGATGTTTCTTGGGATGCAAAACAAACTTTCAGGTGTCTATCCTTACCTGGTTGGTATTTTCCCAGCCGATAAATTTTTTGTGGCTCAGTGACGTCACCAAGCAGTATAGTTTTGATGATCTTTAGGACTGCTGTTTTATGTTCCTCGTATCTCTCATTTAGGTTGGTAGATTTTGATTCCGGCACACCAGCAATTATTATATTTTTGCTCCTCATAGTACGTTCGTTGAGTTCAGCTACTATCTCTTCTTGCGCATTCAATATAGAGGTCGAGCTTGATGGAGTAGTACCTTGAATAAATTATGAGATTAAATTGATTCTATTTTCTTTTCTGTAATATTACTAATTTTTTTGAGATTGTCCACTTCAAGTTTTAGTTTAGTTTTTTCTTTAGCTAAGGTGTCAGTAGTTAATTTAAAATCGTTTATTTGTTGTTTTATAATCGAGACATCCTCGTTGATTTTTATGAAATTTTCGACTTGCATATTAGTAGCTGTTGTTACATATGTCATCATTTCACTCATTTGGTTTTGCATTGCTGTCATTTGTTTTCTCATTTCTACGAATTCAGCCTTTAAATCATCGTTTTCATTTTCTAATTTTCGTTTATTGCGGAAAGTTATTTGTGATTTTATTTATTTCAACTAACAACTATCATAACAGGAAGAAAACCTAATGCGACAGTGTAGTACTTATCATGCATAACAAAAATGTGGTCATTAACTGTAACATATTGTAAACAATCCTACCCTAGTAAATTCACTCAAGGTGCAATAGAATAGGTCAATGCCTTCAGCCATTCTATTAAGAATGCGTAACGTTCGCGTTAAAGGCGCCTTATCGAGTAAATTGGTACGGGCTCGCGGCACAGACAGCAGCCGCGGCCGCCGTCGTTTCCATACGTACCCGTCTGGAACACACAGCCCAATTCGCCCCAATATGTCACTATTATATATTTTTCCTCTAAGTATTTTAAAAATATATAAGGCAAATGCTAGGACTCGTCTTACACTCAACTCGTTGTAGCCAACCATACCCAGAATAAATAAAGTTGGGTACATTAATGGATACATAGGGTAGATTCCATAATAGCGCATATATAAGTATCTTATAAATTTATTTTGCACTCGTTCCAGCATTGCACTATACCCATTTTCGTGCGGTGACCATATTAAGGCGTTACACTCCAGATTACTCCTTATCAGCGTGTTATACAGAGTGATGATTACCTTAATGTTCGTGAAGCCGTGAACTGTGCGAAGAATGAAGCCCAAGTTTCTATACGCTTTTTTGCAGCAATAGATAATGTGTTCCCTAAATGTTACTTCACTATTTAGTAGAACGCCTAGATCTTTGACTTCGTGAACTCTTACAATTTGCAAACCACCCACTTCATAGTTATATACAATGGGCTTGCGCTTTCTAGTAAATGAAATGGTTACACATTTGGAGGCGTTAAACTGTAAATGGCTATTCTTGCTCCATTCCACCACTCTGTTTACGTCCTGTTGTAGTTTTTCACAGTCTGCCCACGTTTCTACGACATGATACAACTTGAGGTCATCAGCAAAAAGAAGGCACTTAGATTCCTTAACTACCTCAGGCAAATCGTTAATCAGTAACAAAAACTGAAGTGGCCCTAAATTACTGCCTTGGCTTACTCCAGATTTTGTTACATATGTTTCCGACGTATGGCCGGCATTTTCCACATACTGCTTTCTACCTGTCATATAGATAACTCAGTTGTATCTTGACACATGGTTTTACTTGCTAGATCTGGGTAAGAACCATATCGTGCCGAAATAGTGTCACTTCCAGTAGGAGATCGGTATACGTTCATGTTGATCTGTGGTGTAACCACGATAGTTGAGCCTAGCGTGATGCGATACGTAAGCGAGACAAAAAATAAGATATTGTCTTTTTTACCCGAGGTGGTGCTACGTAGGAGTACAAAGTTGTAAATCACTCGCGCAGTACAATCAATAGGTGATACAGTTACGTTTACGTTAGAGTTGAAAATTAATAAACTATTGTGATTTGTATTTTTAAAATATCTAGCGACACGTCCACTTCTTACGCCCTCCAGAGCGTCAATATCAAAATAAAACATTAATGTAGTAGAATGTCTATTTTACGTTCTTTTTTATTGCGTTATAAAAATGAGAGAAGTGTTTACAATAAAATAGTAAATACTATAATGGAACTTATAAAAGAAAAAGAACAACATTAATATATGTTATGACTTAACAAAAAAAGAGTTGTCGCTTCTGAGCCATAGGAGCATTAATCCATGCTCGTTCTTTTTTATCTCTCAGCAATTATGATTTATTTAATTCTTTCAAATCACAGAAAATTTACCTATATTACATGAATTTCACTTAATAATATATACTTACCTATGAAATATTACTGCTTCAGATTTGGATGCATTTTTAGAACTATTTTTACAGTATCTAAGTAGGCAATACGGCATAATTAATTATTTACGTAATCTCTGCACTGTGTGTATCTCAGTCTCTCACTAAACAGCGAATGAGGCCCATTGAGCGTGTACCAATGTTTTGTAGAACTCAGTGCTTGTTGGTAGTAGCGACTCTAGTTACGTAGTAACATATTACCTCAATGGTTTTACCGAATTAAGATATAACTAACTACAGGGTAAGGTATATAGATTTCCTCATAGAAGGAATTTTGACATAGTTACCACACTTGGCAGGCAGGTTTCACCACCAACCGTTTCGTCAGTAAGTAGTTGTTATCAGGAAGATGCTGCTGTCCATCTGTTTCAGGTTCAAACTGTCAAATTGACTATAATTCAAAGTTGAAGAGTCTGGAATTCAGAGTATTTTGATTTGGTTAATAATCAATGCAAGGCACAGAAGAGTAGTGTTGATTAATCGGATTGAGATCAATATCAATTTCTAAAGACTAGGAATTTCCAGACCCTAGTATGGCCAGGGTCAAGAACCGATTTGTGAATAAAGCACACGTTGTTGCAACGATTTTATATATCATAGACTTCGAATATACTGGCGTATAGACGACCTGACAGCCCGAAAACGCGTGACTATATTGATTTGTCATTGCGTGCGTTATGTATATGTATATGTGAGTATACTCGAAAATACAATTTTCCGATCTGATTCTTGGAGAGTTTTTTTTTAGTTTGTCGGTAGAGTCGCCTAGGATTTTTTACATTTGAATTAAAATCCAACAAAAGGCAGGTAGGTTCAGCTTATTACGAGGAATATGTTATATGAATATTTTTTGAGTTATTTTAGAACTATCATAGTAAAACTTCAGTTAATTTTTGAAGTTATTCAATTTCGTGCACTTTTCGTTTTATTTACAAGGACTATCGAAAAATTATTGTTAAGGAAGCGATAAAAATATTTAATAAAACATAAACTGTTTTATTAAATATTTTTATACAAACATAAACTGTTTTATTAAATATTTTTATCGCTTCTTTAACAATAATTTTTCGATAGTCCTTGTAAATAAAACGTACATCACTAGCTAAAGCCCGGTTTCCACCGCGAGCGGAACGGACCCATTAATTACTCCTTTTACCTCGCAATACAAAACTGCATACATGTGTTTCCACCAACAAAGAGTCGTGTGTAAATAACAATGAGGGCGAAAAAAGTAAAAATGAGCTGCGGACTCGGACCGGAGTCATTAATGAGTCCTTTCAACTCGCAATTGAATTTTACAAAATAGTGTTTCCACCGAAAAAGAGTTGAGCGGAGCGGACCAAACGAGTAACATGTGTCCGCTGCGTCGTGGTCTCGCCAACTAGTGTGAAACGGACTCGCTCGGCGCTGCTATTTTATAATTTAAATTTTAAAATGTCGGCCTTTACAAATGACAAAAGTTCTTGAAATTGTTCTCTGATAACCCTGTAATAGTTCTTAAATTTTTCGTCGTCCAAATTATTGAATAGCCTATATTCCCCTTTCAACGTTTTTTCTCGAATGTGCCGACATAACCAAAATCTCCGTTTAGCACGTTTCTTTTTGTGCTTAAGATATAATAATATATACTTTTTCTTTCGGTATACATAATCACTGTCCACACTTGATTACGAGTCACCCGATAACATCGCGAATTCACACAACAAAACAATACCGCACGTAACCAGTTCAAAACTCCAACTGAACTCGCTCTCGGTGGAAATTGACTATTTATTTCCCATTTCTCATATTGCGTTCAGCTCGCGTTCAGCTCGCCCGCTGATTTCTCTCTGTCGTTATCCGTTTGCAGTGGAAATCAACAGGCAAAACTCTTTGTTGGTGGGAATGCAAACCTATTTTGTTTAAAAGGAGTCCGTTCCGTTTACTATTTCCCACTCATTACTCTTCCGCGGTGGAAACCGGGCTTAATGCACACAATGACAAATCAAAATTAGTCACGCGTTTTCGGGCTGTCAGGTCATCTATACGCAAGTATAGAGTGTTTTGTGTTCCGCATACTGAACCTAAACGTTAAGTTGGAGATGTCGCGTCTAAAGAAGTCAACGCTCCGTCCCCCTTGTGCTCTAATCCAAAGTCCCGAAACCTTTCAGTCCGAATCACAAAATCGTTTTCAGTGCCTAAAAGTTTGCAATGTAGTGGACGATATAAATGAAAAGCTCATAGAAACTGTCCATGCGGCCGGATCTAAGTTTTGCAAGATCCGCCGCAGAAGAACACAAAAGCTCTCCGATCACACTCTTAATCTCATGGCTGTTAGACGGGAAATGAAGTTGCAGTCGTCAGTAGATTTGATAGCATACAGGCAACTGAACAGACAGATCCCCAAACGCATGCGGCGGGACTTACGCAACTTTAATACTGCTCATATTGAAGAAGCGATCGATCGGAACCAGGGCTCTAAAGTCTTTGCCAGAGATCTGTCTGCCAGAAAGTGCCAACTGTCGAAGCTGAAGACCGAATGTGGCAGCATCGTTTCCGAGACACCTGAAATTTTGAGTGAGATTGAGAGGTTCTATGGGCAGCTGTACACGTCATCGTTGCAGCCACACGCAAGTGTGAGTAACGATCCAAGAGCAAGTCTTATCCGACACTATTCCGATGATATCCCGGACGTCAGTCTAAGCGAGATTAGAATGGCTCTCCAGCACCTTAATAACGGTAAGGCCCCAGGCGAGGATGGAATTACAGCGGAGCTTCTGAAAGCGGGTGGAAAACCGGTACTTGAAGTCCTTCAGAGGCTCTTTAATTCCGTCCTCCATGGTGGCATTACACCGGAGGCGTGGAGCAGAAGTGCGGTGGTCTTGTTTTTCAAGAAAGGCGACAACGCTCTCTTGAAGAACTATAGACCGATTTCCCTTCTGAGCCGCGTCTACGTGCTGTTTTCGAGAGTCATTACGAATCGTCTTGCGCGCAGACTTGACGACTTCCAGCCTCCCGAACAAGCCGGTTTCCGAAAAGACTTTAGCACCATGGGCCACATACATACCATTCGGCAAATTGTACAGAAGTCAGAGGAGTACAATTTTCCACTAAGTCTGGCGTATGTGGACTATGAGAAAGCCTTTGATTCCGTCGAAATTTGGGCGGTGCTGCAGTCCCTTCAGCGGTGCCAAGTTGACTGTCGATATATCGAAGTGCTGAAGTGTTTGTACAGTAGAGCTACGATGGCTATCCGAGTACAGAACCAGAGTACGAAACCTATCCAATTGCAGAGAGGTGTAAGACAGGGTGACGTCATATCCCCGAAACTCTTCACCGCTACATTGGAAGACGTTTTCAAGCTTCTGGACTGGAAAGGATACGGTATCAACATCAATGGCGAGTACATCACTCACCTTCGATTTGCCGACGATATAGTCCTTATGGCAGAATCGCTGGAGGACCTAAGCACTATGCTCAATGACCTCAATAGTGTTTCCCAACGGATAGGTCTTAAGATGAACATGGACAAAACAAAGATCATGTTTAATGTCCATGTCACACCTATGCCAGTAGTTGTTGGGAGCACTAAACTCGACTGACGAGTATGTATATCTGGGACAAATAGTCCGACTAGGTAAGTCCAACTTCGACCGAGAGGTCAATCGACGGATTCAACTCGGTTGGGCAGCGTTCGGGAAATTACGGCACATCTTCTCGTCAGGTATACCTCAAAACTTGAAAACGAGACTGTACAACCAGTGCGTGCTGCCAGTGATGACCTATGGAATTGAGACGTGGTCTTTCACTGCTGGCCGGATGAGGAAGCTCAAGGTCACTCAGCGAGCTATGGAGAGGACTATGCTTGGAGTTTCTCTGCGCGTTAAGTTAAAAATGAGGATATCCGCAGTAGAACCAAAGTGACCGACATAGCCCAAAGGATTAGTAAGCTGAATTGGCAATGGGCTGGCCATATAGCTCGAAGAACCGACAACCGATGGGGAAAAAAGGTTCTCGCGTGGCGGCCTCGTACCGGCGGACGAAGTGTAGGTCGTCCCCCTACTAGATGGAGTGGCGACCTGGTAAGATATGCAGGAAGTCGATGGATGCAGGTGGCTCAGGACCGTGCTTTGTGGCATTCCTTGGGGGAGGCCTATGTTCAGCAGTGGACTTGTGAAGGGCTGTAATGATGATGATGATGACTGTTGCTGGGGTTTACAAGTGTCAAGGGTTACGTATATCAATAAAAGCATGTACTCAAAAAAAATATGACAGTGAAGGGGCCATAATAATAAATCAGTTTATAAAATAATAATAAAGTATCAAAACTTTTCGGTTGAAATCTATAGGGATACCGTATAAATAGAATAGAATAGAATAGAATAATTTTTTATTCAATATAGATCACATGTGTAATTCTTATTGAAAGTCATTTTTTACTTTACCACTGGTTCGAAAAAAAACCTCTGTCCTGGGAAGAACCAGCAAGAAACCCAGCGGGATTTTTTTTAAAGCAAATTTTACAACAATGGTTGTACAAACTATATAACTACAAAATTTATTTTAGAAACAGCTTGGAAGCGATCACCTCATTCCCAGGGGTTATTATCAACCATGTATTCATATATACTATAATAACCCTTTTTATACAGTTTCAACTTAACAAAACATTTAAACTTGCTAATAGAGAGAGCCTGTACACTTTCCGGGACCTTGTTGTAATAGCCTATACATTGCCCCAAGAATGAATTACTGACTCTGTGGAGTCGAGAAACTGGTATCACTAGCTTGTGTTTGTTCCTAGTGTTTACAGAATGTATATCACTTTTTTTACTAAAACTACCTTTGTTTTTGTGAACATACATTAAATTTTCGTAAATATACTGAGAGGCCAAAGTTAATATATTTACTTCTTTAAATTTATCTCTAAGAGACTCTCTCGGTTTTAGGTTGTAAATAGCTCTAATGGCCCTCTTCTGTAAAACAAAAATAGTTTCTGAATCAGCCGCATTTCCCCATAGTAAAATCCCATAAGACATTATGCTATGGAAATAACTGAAATAAACTAATCTAGCTGTCTCTACACTAGTGAGACCTCTAATCTTTTTTACAGCATAGGCTGCAGAACTTAGTCTGCTTGCTCGTTTGGATATATGGGGGCCCCACTGAAGCTTTGCGTCGAGAGTGATGCCAAGAAAAACAGTGGATTCAACAGGGCTCAGTTCTTCCCCATTTAAAAACACATTGGTACTCAGATTTTTAACATTCGTTGTTATAAATTTAATACATTTAGTTTTATTTCCGTTTAAATGTAGATTATTAACGTTAAACCAATGCACTAATTTTTATATAGCATTATTCACTTCGTCACATTTAAATGATTGACGTTTAAGTTTAAAAATCAAGGAAGTATCATCAGCAAATAATACTGTATCATGATTATCCTCTACAAGAGAAGGTAAGTCATTAATGTACACTAGAAATAGGAATGGACCGAGAATCGAGCCCTGTGGGACACCCATTAGTACAGGTGAGCCGGAACAACTTTTACCATTGATAATAACTTTCTGCATTCTATTACTTAAATATGAAATAATAAGTTTAAGCGCTGTGTTCTTGACACCATAGTACTGTAGCTTCCTGATTAATATCTCATGGTGAACGCAGTCGAAGGCCTTGGAAAGGTCACAAAATATACCCAAAGCATCCTTTGATTTCTCCCATGCACAAAAAATATGTTTAATAAGCTCAACTCCAGCGTCAGTTGTCGAGCGACCCCTTGTAAAACCGAATTGATTTCTATGTAGCAATTTATTAATATTAAAGAAACTTAACATCTGATCTAAAATTATTTTTTCAAAAATTTTACTAAATGTTGGTAGTACAGAAATTGGTCTAAAATTGGCGGGGTCTAATGTACATTCAGATTTAAATAAAGGTATGACTTTACTATGTTTCATTAAATCAGGAAACACACCAGATTCGACGCTCGTATTAAATTTAGTGGCTAGATAAGGTGCTATTATATCTAATATAGATAAAATAACTTTAACGGAAATCCCCCATAAATCTGCCGTTTTCTTAACATCAATGGTTTTAAAATATTTAACGATATGTTTTGGCAGTACTCTATGGAACTTAAAAGTATTTGAACAAGCCTTTACATTTTGTTTGAGCAATGATTCGGCGACAGTAGGAGAAGAGTTTAATGATTTAGTTGTCAAAAAACGAACATCAGTAAAATGTTTCTCAAAAGCCAAAGCAACTTCTTGATCAGATCGAGTTAAATTATTGTTAATATTCAATTGAAAATCTGAATTGCGCGGTTTGACCTTGCCCGTTTCACTATTTATTATTCTCCAGGTCATTTTAATTTTGTTAGATGCAGTTATAATTTTGTTACTTAAAGATAGTGGCACCCTCCTTTTTTTCATGGGTTTCTTGACAGACTGTACTACAGTTTTATAATGTATAAAAATCTGTATCTGTAGTCTCTATTTTAATCTAAAGTGTTAAAACTTAAATTTTTGAAATCTTATTATAACAATATTACACTTATGGGTACAAACAATATAGAAATGACTCCTTTTAAAAAAAATGTTTTTATTCTACTTTTTCTTTTATACTTCTCAAGTAAATGTTTGCTGCAAATTGTTAAGTTTTCTTTGGATTGCAACCAACCCCTCCAATTAACCATAACCATTTTTTCTTAGTAAATAATCCGGAAGGAATCTGTTTGACAAACGGAAAAATAAAATTACATTTATAAATCGCAAACCGAGGATTTATTTTCTTGTTGCGTGGGCAAGTCTATCGATTCAATATAAACATTCAAGGTAAATATCGCCATTAATTTTGATATAGTTTGACTTAACTTAATCCCAAAGAGTGTAGGAACTATCCCACACAGGAAGTCAATCCCTAGCGTACATGTAAAATATTTTGTATAAAAATGTATTTACTAAATTCATACAAATTATCAACAACGTGACTTTTTTCTATACAAAATATCAAAATTAACAAAAGAGTTGAAAACATTCTATATTTTAAACAGTATATAACATTTTTAACCAAAATCAAAAGCGTCAAAACGTTGCCGACTTCTTAATACTTTACCTACAAAATGTACAATTATCAGGATTATAATAAAGGTTACTTTTTAAAAAGAACCACTATTACACTCTAAAAATTACAAAATATCTAGGAGCTTATTTCTTGCGTCCCGACTTGTGCCGTTACAGAGTCATGAGATTTGATATCCTTTTCTATCTTGCATTTTTGCCATAAGGAATTTTCTTCTCCCTTGCACGCTATGTTGATCTATACGCCAGTATATTCTAAGTCTATGATCTATATTTATTAACATTAAATATTATTATAATCTATATGCTTATCATAATCTACATTTTCATAAATAGGTACTGCACTGAGGAAAACTAATTCTAAAAATTTCAGTAGCTTTCCTATTTCTTTATGATTTACCATTTCTTATGCCATAGTTACAGGGAATTATTTTGAAATCAAAATATCAGTTTCTTTTCGCAAAAACCTTTTTTTAGTGAACAGACTCTACTCTCCACAAAGCCTAACCTATCTGCGAAGAAAATCCATTTTACTTAAGTATAGCTTGCTTTTGTTTACTCTACCATTATCTTTATTAGTTATTCACATAGGTAGGAGTTTTAGCGTTAACTTGATCACCAATAGATTATTACTCGGTTTAAATTGAATTTTGATATATTTTAGGGATGACAGTTTGTGTATTGAATGTCTTGGCATGTTAACTAGAGGAAACGATGTTAATAGTTTATTTATATATATATAAAATAAGGGTGACAAACGAGCACACAGTTCACCTGATGGTATGTGGTTGCTGTGGCCCATAGACATCTACATCTATCTTCGTTTGCGAATTAAAATGCAGATGCGTTGTCAGCCGTGAGGACTAAGATGAATTCCCCTTTTCCAGTAAAAAAAGTTCCGGTTCTCTACACGCACCATACGAAACACAGCAGCATTAAGCTGATATTTTATGCTGGTATTGTGTGAGAGTGTGGTCCTTCCCCGATTGAGCCGACCCATTCGTGCTACAACCATACTATTAATATAGCTGCAGCATTGCTCTACCACGTAAAATAGTGCATCGATGGTAATAAAAATCTTAAATTTTTTAATCCATTTCAGTAACTTGAAATACTACTATCTTTGACGATCCACTGGGCTATCTGTGGTCAAAATCTTCTAAAAACTTCACAATGTAACCAGACTGAAATTTTAATATTGACTGAAAGACTCTATATCCTTGGTCAAGTCATAAATTTAAAAAAAAATTATAGTCATTCACAAAGTCATTCATTCATCATTCTGTCACTTGAATTTTCATGAATTACGGGTTGCATTTTTCTATGTTTGTGAGAAAATCACGTTACTCTCAATGATTATTACAATAAATAATTTTAAATCACTTTAATTTTATCATTTATTTAACTCAAGAAATATGGCTACAAACGCTGAGGTAACCGGGCCAGTCTCTCAAGAAGATATAGAGGCAGCAGAAAAACTGAAAAACGAAGCAAATGAACTCTTTAAAAGTAAGAATAACGCTCGTTAATATATAAAGTATCATAAACGTTTAACTGACTTACGATATACATTATGATTGCTCCTGATATCTTAACATACTATAAAAAACAAAAGTATGATATACCTAACCTCAATTTTCCAGAGCAACATTACGACGATGCTATAGAATTGTACTCAAAAGCAATTGAGAAGAACCCGAATAATGCAGTTTATTATGCAAACAGGAGCATAGCGAATTTAAGGTTGGAAAACTTTGGATATGCACTCGGTGACGCATCCAAAGCAATAGACCTTGATAAGTCTTACACTAAGGCTTATTATAGGCGGGCGGCTGCTCATATGTCATTAGGAAAGTACAAATTAGCCCTTAAGGATTTTGAATATGTAAGTATCACAATCACTATAAATACTATACACTTAACCTTTCATCTTCCAGAGTATCTGTAAGGTGATCTACGTGTAAAAGTTATAGACCCTGCCAAAGAGTATAGTTATATTTAGAAGGGACCCCTTAAAACAATAGATAAGAGTGTTCAGAGCTTAGAGTACAAATAAGCAAGGTATATGTGCGTATTGCTCAATGCCTATTATGCCAAGTGTAGCCAGATGTTCTATAGATAATGATACATAGTTGAGGGTGGTTGAATAGTGATGCGCCAAGATTGACGCCTATGCGTTATTGTACTTAAGTTATTAATATGGTATTATGTAAGTATTTGAAAATATTAGGTAAGTGATAATTACAAGGTAACACAAAAATCTAATAAATTTACTCCATCTTAAAAACCATATTATACAACGTTACTGGAAACTCGACAACTTCCTGGCAGGGTATGATAGGGAAGTCAAAATGCTACAAATTTGATCCCCCATATGTATAGCCTAAAATGAACAGGTCTTGAGATATAAGCCAATACAATCACAAAAGTACAAAAAGTATTTACAGTAAAAAATTACGGGTCTTAACAATTTTTTTCTATTTTTTCACTTTATCATTAAATGGTCTGTACTGAAAAAAATTACTATGACGTGATCATAAAACTATAACCATATTAAAATATGGTTGTAGTTTTATAATTTAAGTACATAGTGAAATAATTAAATGCACAGATATTCTCACAGTTTTAATTTTTAAACACCATTTCTTTTCATCAACCTTTCATTTTTTTTTGTAACACAACTAGTCTTCTTACTTATATTTTCTTCATCCACCAACACATACACCCCCACATCATACATACAACAACACTCCTACACCCACATTCACACACTCTTTAATATATGCGTACTAATTACAAATTCTCTAGAGGTTAAACTTTTTGTAATCTTACTTTTTGTAATCCTTAAGGGCAGTAGTGGGTCATTTCCAACAGGAGTATCCTCTACTCACTGGGAAGTCTTAGTAACATGTTAACAAGATTACTGAAATAAATGCATTATTTATTATTTATTTCTTAGAATTAAGTTTTGGGCATAAATCATAGATTGTAGTGGATGTAAATCCCTAATCGAAATATTTTTTTCAGGTAACCAAAGCTAGGCCAAATGACCAGGATGCGAAGATGAAATATAATGAGTGCAATAAAATTGTAAAAAAGATTGCATTCGAGAAAGCAATATCGGTAGATAAGAAGGAGGTTAATATAGCTGACTCCATTAATCTGGACGCTATGAGTAAGTGTATTATATGTAAATCGTACTTATGTGAATTTTAGCATCACATGATTATTTAATATCTATCCTGTAGAAATAATGACATTGTAACAAATATACATTATTTTAATAAATAAAGAAAAGTCAACTTTTTCTATGTGACACGTAATTTATACAACATACTGTAGAAACATTACAAATGTTATTATTTCTGCACAGTGAATGGGTTAACTAGATCTAAGTGTAGTTTGACATAAAAAAGCATATGATGGTGATATGAAGTAGATTATTGGTGATGAGATGATGAGCATTCCATCTTAGTCTTCAGGGGTGAAAATGTACCTAAATTTATTCTTAATTGGGTATAGACGTAAATGTTTATAATGGGTCACAGCATCCATCTACTAATTATTATTGGGTAAGCTGTGTACTTGATTGTCACACTTATTTGTGTAGACAAAAATAAGATCAAAGTTGGCTTGAATTCAGTGTCTGAAACATTTCTAAATTTAAAATCCAAAACTTAAAACCAACAATGTGAGAGTTTTATAAATATTGCATAAACAATTTGTATGTGTTTTGATCATGAATGTAAGATCTACCAAAATAAAATTGATGATGAAAGTAAAATAACTAATTTAAACATTACTAATATTCCCTTTAACCATTCCTGGTAAGCTTAAATTGCTTATGTAAGGAGGGATTGAGTTTGAATCGCTGGTTCAAACCCACGGCCTTTTTGAGTTCGCGATCTACTACTGTAGGAATTCTACTAAGCAAGATTAATACAAAATCTTCTTAACTTGAAAGTTGATCATTATAAGTTTTATGTATTAACTTATCTCAATTTCTTAACAGCAATAGAAGACGAATATGAGGGACCAGCATTAGAAGATGGCAAAGTAACACTCAAGTTTGTTACTGAGCTAATGGAATACTATAAACAAGAAAAACAGTTACATAAAAAATATGCTTATAAGGTATTTTATATTTTACATTGACAGAAAAACTATAACAAATTAAATGTGAAAGTACTTATATTTATGGAGTAGATGTAGTGTAAGAATATCCACTACTCCGGATGTGGTCCCATCTTCCTGTGGGTGTCGTAAGAGGCGACAAAGGGTAAGAACCCAATAGAGATGGGCAGCAGTCTTCCTAATAACAACTAGAAAATAAAAAGAATGGTTGCCAACCCACCTGCCAAATGTAACAATAAAGTTGGCAAAGTTTAGTTGAATGTGCTCTTTTCGGCAACATCATCACTAGATATATCTAGACATGATGTTGTGTCTAGACATATATATAGCGTATTTTGCATGAAGACAATAAGATATTGTAATTATTCGAGTGAAGAAATCTCGAAAAAATCCACCAATCTTTTATGTTGCCAACAACCTCCTCGCCACACCAGTAGCATGTGGGCCACCTTTTTTCCTCTCTCATACATGCCCTGCACAGTGGACTGTCTGTACACATGGGTGAAGAAAAAGAACAAATAAAAAGTAATATCACTTGTTGCCATCGTAATCTGTTTAGTTTCATTAGCATGTATTTGGATATACAACCATTAATACAGGACAAGGCCTTCTTAGCTTGCCTGCTATCTTCTTGATCATTCCAAAGCTCAGCGAGTTGATTAGTATATTTTTAAAGTACCAGTTAACGAACATACTAAAACAGAATTGGTTTAATTAGTTCCGGCACTATGGTATTTAGAGCCGATCCTCTTCTGGTAAGCTCGTCAACTGCATTGTTACCTAGGTCTAGAGATCTGGATGGTTGTATTAATATCATTTAGGCACTGATGGCAGAGCTTATAGAACTGCCGTGCTATCGGTCAGTATTTGAATGAAGTATGGACCCATTCATTCAAATACTGACCGATAGCACGATAACTAACTAACTATGGCAAATATCCTCCCTATGAGGCAATCTATGAAGGTGGCCTAAGCAGTGGACTTTGATACGCTGTGATGATGATGAAGATACTTATATATTATATGTGTGTATACAAGTATACCTTTTAGTTTGTGTATGTGTGTGTGTATATGCGGGTGTGCGTACACGTGTGCGTGCTTATATATGTGTGAGACACTTTCTTGATTCATTTAAAGTTTGGAAATTAAATAAGTTAATTTTGAACATTATTAATTTAACATTTAAAAAATGACAAAAAAAAATTATGTATCGATTTACTATGGTTTAATTCCTAATCAAGCCATTTTATTACAGATCCTTATAGATGTAAAGGCATACCTACAAAAACAACCGACACTAGTTGATATTAAAGTACCGGATGACCAGAAGTTTACTGTATGTGGCGATATTCATGGTCAGTTCTATGACCTAATGAACATATTCAAACTCAACGGCCTACCATCAAAATCTAACCCTTACCTGTTCAACGGCGACTTTGTTGATCGAGGTTCATTCAGTGTGGAGTGTATCTTCACATTGTTTAGTTTCAAATTGCTTTATCCGGATCACTTTTTCATGTCTAGAGGTAAGAGTTTGTTTATTGCAGTACATAATTATAACTTATAACAAAAAGTAAAAACAAACTTGACGGCTCCGTGGCGCAGTGGCTTAGCAATGAGTTGCTGCTCTGGGGGGCGCGGGTTCGAATCCCGCACGGAACAAGTATTTGTATGGCTTACAAATAATTGTTCCGGGTCTGGATGTTTGTCCTTGTGCAATTTGTGTTTGTAAACTGCCTCCACGATACAGGAGAAAATCCTAGTGTGGGGGTAACGTTTTTTTTTAACAGCAAAAAAAAACTTCAAATTGCTAAAAAAGAAGTTATTTATTTGATACCTTCAGGGGGGAAGTTTTTTCTCCAAATTTATATGGGACTACCCTTAAAGTATAACCTCTTTAATTAAAAAAAAATCATCAACATTAGTTCACAATCTGTAAAGATATCGCATAACATACATACAAAAAAGAAACATACACTCGAATTGAGAACCTTCTCATTTTTGAAGTCTGTTAAAAACTATACGAAATAACTATAACTCGTTGCACTCTATGCCTGCTTGCGTGCGTGCGTGCAATAAACCCATATGAAATATACCCTCAATTATAAAAAAAGGAATATAACTATAGAGATACTGTGTAGTGGCGGTGTAAGAATATCCACTACCCTATATTTTCCCGTGGATTTCGTAATAGGCGACAGAGGGAAAATGAAACAGGAGATGGCAGCAGCATCTTCTAAATAAATATCAATTTAAAATCGAAAACAAACAGTTGGAGATCCGCCAAGCGTGTAGAAAGAGAGGGAGAAATTAAATCATGTCATTTGTTTGCACACTCGGGATGGTATCCTATAGAATGCCGAGAGGCTGGCACAGCCCTTAATGTTTTTCTTTCCACAACTAACATATGCCAGTTAAAAGTTCCACTTAATTAATAGACTCTTCTAAAGTCACCAATGTCTTAAAATAAATTGAGTCTACATGTTTTCCAGGCAACCACGAAACCCTGGACATGAACCGCATGTACGGGTTCCGCGGCGAGGTGACCTTCAAGTACACGGCCCAAATGGCCGATCTGTTCACGGAGGTATACAACTGGCTACCATTGGCTCACTGCATCAACAACCGCGTACTGGTGATGCATGGTGGATTGTTCTCCAGTGATGACGTCACTTTGGAGGATATACAGAAGGTCGATAGGAATAAACAGCCCCCGGAGGATGGTAAGGCTTTATTTGTTTGACTATATTACTTTCAGACCAACAGATGTATATATGTAGATATGGTTGAGTTTACCTAGAAATTGCCTCTATTTTATATTACATAGTGGCGGTGTAAAAAATTATGAATACCCTATATCATCTTGTGGCTGTTGTATGCATGCATCTATTATGATAACTAAAAATAATAAAAAAAGCTGTGGTTGCCAACCTGCTTACCAAGCATGTCAACTATGGCAAAACATCCCCTCTGGGAGGCAGCCTGTGGGGAAAGCCTAAATTCTGCTGTTGACTTGTGATAGTCGTTAATGATGATTGGTAACAAATACAAATTATTTTAATAAAAAAGGAAACTTTCTACGTGACACCTATACTTATACATAGTATAGCCACTCTGCAACTGATTTATTTCTGCAGTAAATGGGTCAACCAGACCAGGAAAGGACTGCGCTCACTCGTGCGACCCATTCGTGCTACAACCATAATAAAGCTGCAGTATGGCTCTACCATGTAGATTGTTGGTTTGATACTACAATCGTCGACTTATCCATCTGTGGTCTTTATGGATTGATGAAGATAGAAATGACTAAAGTACGATATTTAATTTCACTATTCATAGGTATAATGTGCGAGCTGCTTTGGTCGGATCCACAGCCGATGCTAGGTCGGGCTCGATCGAAACGCGGAGTCGGTTGCCAATTTGGGCCCGATGTGACAGAAAACTTTTTGCAAAAGAACGGACTCGACTACATCATCAGGAGTCACGAGGTCAAGAACGACGGCTACGAGGTTGCACACGACGGGAAGTGCATTACAGTGTTCTCGGCGCCCAATTATTGGTCAGTATAAATTTGATAGTGAAGATTGTCATAATTAAACACTATAATATAGGACTTACAATAACATACCTCTTAGCATTGCGCACAAACTTCAAATGCGTGGTGTAGGGTGTGCAAAAAAATCGAACTAAGGAATAATTTAATAAAATAAATATTTAGTTTTATTAACTCAATCATTGTATAACTTCAGTCAATATTTTTGATGTCTTTATTGTCTCTGTATCTCTGTTTAAAAGGAAATTTATGGTTATATGTGTTCATAAATTATGTAATAATAAAATTAAACGTCATATATGGTTGCCTTTCTTTAAAAATATCATTATGAAAATATTTCTTCCAATGATAAATTATTACCGGTGATTAATGCATGCTGTAAAAATAATAATTTTATTATCTTTAACTGTAATTAGTTTTTTTAATTTCTCAGCGACACGATGGGCAACCTCGGCGCATTCATCACAATGTATGGAAAGGACTTGGAGCCAAAATTTACCACATATGAGGCTGTGGTGAGTGATTTTATTGTATCTTTTTATAATCGCATATGTGTGTAACTCAGACTGCAATCGTTTTGTGGTAATCGTTCCTCATCTGCACCATGTTTTAGCATTATTGATAATATTTTGTAATCTAAAATAAGATATTAATGTAAAAACGCATTGGCAGATAAGCAATACTGATACATTTAGATGGTATTAAGAAACTAAATGTTAAACTTCAAAACGTAATATCCCACCAACCGAGTAGTGGCGGTGAAAGAATATCCACTACCCCATATCAGCGCGTGGGTGTAGAAAGAGGCGATCGAGGGAAACTAAAACAGGAGACGGGCAGCAGCATCTTCCTTATAACAATTCAAAATAATAAAAAACTGCGGTTGCCAACCCGCATGCCAAGCGTGTTGACTATGGCAAGATCCCCCTATGAGACAATATATCGGGGAGGCCTATGTTCACTGGACTTTTATAGGTTGTAATGGATCTCACCAGAATTCTACTATCACATTAGCAACGGACTATAATAAAATCTATCTTCATTATTATTATCCTAATTGTCTATAAATAATCTTATTCTCCTTATAAATAAAAAAGAAAAAATATTTCAAAGACATGTGAAGTCCGCCTACACGCAATTGGGCAGAGCCGCGGACGCTTCTTTTCCCTAAAAACCCTCTCAACAGTGAGAGGAACCCTTTACACTGCACTGGGACGTATATATGCTGTAACTTAATCTTAATACTTTCACTTTAATCTTACAAGTCCCATAAAAAAAATTCTTGATATTTTATATCTACGTTATTATCGTCTATTATTGTGCGCCCAGCAAAGCGAGCGGATATCAGCTAGTGATTATATATTATATTTAGTTTTTTTTTACTAATTTTATATTTAAATTTGAATTTAGCTTATTGACCGTGAAGTGGCGGTGCAATAATATCCACTACCCCACATCGTCCATTGGGTGTCGTAAAACAGCAGTCTTTTAATAACATCAAGAAACTTAAAAAACATGTGTGCAGTTCCCACGCGACAGAAGTGAAACTTTCAGAAAATTAAACTTTCAAATGATTTTAAAGTTTATCGTTGTAATGTCATTTTTAAGAAAAAAAAAATTAACTCTCAAGGCGGTACGTAAAATAGAAGCTACATGGCCTATACACGACTAATATAATATTATATTATATCTCATTCTCTCGCAGGCTGAATCCTATAGATGTATATGTTTGTCTTTTTCATGTCGTTTTTGTTTCATTGAGTTTCGAATTACAATTCTATAGAAGTTTTCACTTCAAAACTGCCAACTCGCCTGCCAAATGTGTCAAGTATGGCAAAAATCCCCCTTATGTAAATAATATTATATATAATAAATTTGATATGTTTTAGATAAATAAATGAAAAACAAAATTTATGGAAACTCTCTAATTATATATTATATTGTACCTACTTTTACAAATTTATTTTCGTTTCAGCCTCATCCGAACGTCAGACCAATGACCTACGCCCACTCTTTCTTCAGCAGTCTTTGCCAGTGAGTTGTCTGAGCTCTCCAGTATGTTGTACAGCTGTTCCTGAAAGGGATTTACCAAACCAAACATACCCAGTTATCCTCTATTTTGTCGGCATCACAATATCTAATTTGGAACATAACGAGTGTTCACACGCAAATTTCACACAAACGTATTTTTGTGTACGTGTATACTTACGTTAAAATATGTTTTAATACGTGCGTACCAAAACCGCACTTAGCTTGAACACACTAGCAGTAAAGAAAAATGCTACCAGTGTATTATTTTTTTTTATATAAAATTTTATACCACCGCGGCAAGAAGCCAGCCATTATACACTTGCTCAACTTTTTCGTCGGTCGTTTCTATTATTAATTCTTTTGATCTCCGTCTCTATATTATGGTTGTAGCACGAATGGGTCGGCTCGGCCGTGGTTGAACCACGCTCTCACAGAATACCAGCTTAAAATAGCAACTTAAGGCTGCTGTATTTCGTATGGTGAGTGTAGAGAACCGGAGACCCTTTTTACTGGAAACGAGGCATTTTATCTCAGTTCTCAGGGGTGACAACGCATCTGCATTTTGATTCTTAATCGAGGATAAATGTAGATGTATCTATATACATCTACATTTATCCTATGGCCTATGCCACAGCATCCACTTACCATCAGGTGGAATGTGTGCTCGTTTTTAACATTATTCTATTCAAAAAATTAAAAATTAATTTGCCCGTTCGTAGTCTAAATCACGTTTAAATAAAGTGCCTTGCGGTTGCTCTAATTTACTTGCGGTTACTAGAGACAATTTGCAGTTATTCGAAGTGACTTGAAGTTGCTTGAAAAATTAAACCCTTGACAACTTATAATCACTTCTAGGCAATCCTTTTAAATCCGTTAGTTTTTTAAATATTGAACCAACTGAAATAAATAGTAATTGTAGTTATAATTTATGTATTTAACATTGTATAATAATTATTTGCAAAGCAAATAACTTCGCGCTGACTAGCAACTGATAATTATTTAAATAATATTTGAGGTTAATTTTTAATCTTTATGCTGACCCATAATAGCTGTAAATATCTGTATTAAAACTATTGTTAATCATGCTGAATATTATTAAAAAAAAATTCTATCGTGATTTTAGCAAGAACTAAGCTTTAGTTCGCGATAGGCTTACAAAATATGTAAGGGGTCTTCGAACTCAAATACTCATATTGAGTGATATGAGTTGTATAAACGTCAATAATTTAACTATTTCTTTGTATAAAATTAAATGATATTAATAAATAAAAGTTTTCTTTGATTTCGTTAACTCTGATCGCCTTACGCAGCTGTGCCAAGACATTATGAATTCTATTGCCTGCGAGTTAAGATTCATAGAAGCAATGGAAGCCTTATAAGCCACTTTTTCATTATTTGAAAAACTACGTAGTTAAATTTTAGCTTAGATGTATTCTCATCAGTTTCATACGAATTTATGCCAAGTCTTTCCACTATATACCAAAAGTTGTTTAGGACCCTAAAATTGACGTGTGATCGATTTTTTAGAACTTACCTATTGCTTATGTAAGTGCCTTCATCATATTTATTATCTATACTGCTGAACCTAGACTTGTGTCGAAAAATTTACAATAACCGCTTCGCTTGGCAAGTTAGGTCAATGAGGGCTAATAAGTTTCCGCTCACCAGATGTCGCTAGTTGGGACTGAGGTGTAGTTATTTGTTAGTGTCACCAAAGTGCAAAGTTGCGTTTCAAATAAAAGTTTCTCGGTTTCTAATATGTACTTATATATATAAATCAGTGCCTCAGTGGTTGCTTTTTAATGTTTTGCGCATATCTTAACTCTATTTTAATTCTTTTAGTTTTAACAATACCCAGTTTGGTCTATCCATTTTTAATCTAGTTAATATAAAATAAAACTAATTTTTTGAAAGATCCATTAACCTTTATATTTCCCAACAATTTAACTTTTTCATTAAATCTCAAATATTTCACATCATTCCCAAGTGGCGCCGCCCTGGTGGCAGAAAAGGTTGTAGAATCATCCTCATCACCTCACTACGCGAACACGAAACGGGTTGTAAATTACTGCTTTAAAACTAGCCTCGACCACATAGTAAATTTTTAAATGTTATGACACATACGGGACGAGATAGGTCAAAATTTTATATTAAATTGCCCCATTGATAAATCCGAAAGCATCCGCAGTAAAGTAATTTTTTATTTATAAAATTGCATTATGATCTAACAAAAAGATTGTTTAATTTTTTTAAAGGAAAAAAAATTAAGTTTTTACCAGCTAAAATTATATATTATGTTTAAAAAATGTTTCATTTTACATTTCACATGAATGTAATAAAATATTGCTTAAAATCGACACACATTTATTAAAAAAAAGCCACATTCACAAGATGGGTCCCTGATTTATGCAATTTGGTTACCATACGATGACTATTTTAATATTTTTTATATTTCTTAGATAACTCAAAAAACCATAAAAGTTATAATAGTTACAAGTTAATGTCGAAAGTTTTCCGTGTACACCTTCCATTTCAGTACTTTTAAATTTTAAATCTCTTCCGACAATTTTGGTGGGGCTAGTTCCCGAAGATTTATTTTTTATGCAATAAAACTATTTTGTTTTTCGAACTCTTAATTCGTTGTTTGCACCTCAGCCCAACATAGAAGGAAGGAACAACGAATCAATCAGTGGGTTTAGTATCGCCGCCATTTTTTTAAAGTAGTAACTTTAAATTTCGAATTCCGCTTAATCATGATGATAATAATACTAGAATAATGAATATTATTTTTTGAATTTACTTGAATTAGTAATTATTAAATTAATATATTTAATTATTAAAATTGCAATAATTTTTACGAATTACGTCGACCATGATTGTAAGAACTTGGCCTTCTTATTTATACGTATTAGGATAACTTAAACGGTAAGTTACGCGTACCGTCGCCCTAAAATGTTTAAAGTGAGTAAAGTGCAATTTTTATAACAATAATGAATAACGGATTAAAAAGATTAGTCTATTTACTTGGATGTATATTTATAGTCTGTTCGCTCAGATAGTGTCGGTACACCCGGAGGCGCACTTATTATTTTACTTTTATTTTATTATTTTTTGTTTTTATTAAATAAATGTATTTCCAAGAATAAAATAGTATTTTATAATTCTTATGGCTTTTGTAATGAAATACGAATATAAATAATATACACAAGTTAGGTAACAAATAACCTGTGACAACGACGCTTCGTTTTAAAATTACCAAATTCTCCTGCGGGTGTACGCCGCACGCAGCGTATATGGCGCGACACAGGCGACCGTATCTAAGCGACCAGACTATATACAGTGGTGCCTCACACAACGAACTTAATTCGTTCCAGGAGCAAGTTTGTTATGCGAAAAGTTCGTTATGTGAAACGCGTTTTCCTATAACAATACATGTTAAAAAAATAATTCGTTCTGTAGCATAAAATATGCTCAGATGACATAAAAAAACATAATTAAAAAAAAACACATTTTTTAATTTTAAGACAGACTAAGTAGAGTCTACCGAATCTTGCACATCTTCATCCATTTTCTGCTTTTTGGCCGATGGTTTCATGAAAAACCTGTCCAAAGTAGTTTGTTTTTCTCTTTTATTCAACATCTGCCGGAAATAACGGACAAGAGAATCGGAGTAAAGATCGTTGATCCTGTTGGCTTCGGCTGAATCCGGATAGTGGGCATTGGTAAACTCCTGAACTGCTTTCCATTTGACCAGGATGTTCTTGATGTCAGCAGTTGGGATTGGTTGATTGTTGCTCCTCGTTATCAGATGACGCTTCCCTTTGAGCATTGTCCCGTTGCTGGACCAGAAGTGCTTGAAGCTCTTCAGTTATCAGCTGTTCTTCGTGTTCCTCAATAAGCTCCTTTACATCCTCTACTGCCGTGATACGTGCGTAAGTTAAGCGCAGTGACTAACGACTGCAGTGCCTGCGCGGGAGGATGCAATACATCGGCAGCGATCGTGGAGGCTCGGGCGACTTTGTTGTGTGAAACGAAGTTCGTTGCATGAATCATGAAATGAACGAATAGGAAGTTCGCTTTGCGAGGCACCACTGTACTCTGCTATCGAATGTACACACAAATAAGTCTTGTTATAAGCACTACAAATGTCATGGTCAATTATTCTATGTATATGTATACATATGTACATAGTGCTTGTTTCATTGTAGTGGTGAAATATAAAAGAAAAAATGCAGTAAGTCCATATCAAGAGGCAATTGAGTATTAGAAAATATTAGGTAATATTAAAAAATATTACATAGAATTTTAAAACTTAGTCGGTTGATAGTTTTAGTTAAAATTAAGGTTATACAAATAAGGTGTTTATTTGACTGCAACTAACATCTTTTAATGGTATTCCTATATAAGTTTTATAGAAATATTTCATTTTTCCGCTCGTAAAAGTGTTTTAATTACGCTACGTTAACTAGAGACCAGATGTCTCTAGTTGAGACTGAGGTTATTTTATTTATCACGGAAATGGTCACACTATGTCATCAGCATTAAAAAGTTGCGTTTTAAATGAAAGTTTTTCGGTTTCTATTGTACGTACGCTATCGTACGCTGTGTCCTTTCATGTTTTTGACATTTTTAACTTTTTTTTTTAAATTCTGCTTTTAGGAATATCCGTAGTTTGGTTTATCCATTTGTAATCTAATATAAAATATCACCTATATTTCTGAAAGAAACATTAACCTCTACACTTTTCTAACAAATTAACTTTCCCCGCCATGAAATCTGTCAAATATTACACCTCATGTCTAAAGTGGTACCGGCAAGGTGGCAGAAAAAGTCGTGGATGTCATGATTATCATTAGTATCACCTCTTCAGCTGCTTCTTGTGTATTTACATATAATCATTCTAGCATTTTTTAACATACCTACATTCTTACTTGCGACGATCTAACGTATCGTGGTTGTCAGCAATATAGGCCCAAATGCCGACTTGATGCGGTGCGACTTATTGTTAAGTAGTACAATACGCTATTAAATTAAAAAGTAAACACTGTTTGTTTCTTTTTTTTTGAACCTTTAATCAAACTAGATTAAATACAAGGCCGTGACGTCATAAGCGAACCCCACTGCATACAAATTTTAATTGTTTATAATAAAAAGTATTTTCTTGTAACAAAATAAATGTCGAAATTATAACTAGGCAATTACACACAAAAGAATTTCTCTAAATTTGCCTTAATTAATGTGTTACAATGTTGGCCTTCTAAAAATGCATAGTTTTTCACTAATATTTGCATTTTACAATTTCACTAAACCAACTAAGTGATTGTAACCTAATTTATATATTAAAATTCTTCATTAAGACTTCAAAGATCGGCCACGATGCCTAATTGACTGAATGAATGAATGATTGAATTCGCATTTATTAAAAAAAATAGTTACTCAGATAAGTAAAATACGGCCGACGTATCTTGGCGAGTCTGAATATAGGCTCTGCGAAGTTTAGCGCATGAACACTCGTGAAGAAAACTGTTATTGTCATTTTTTTATATATACCAATGTACAAATAAAATTTCCCTAATACAGTGACCAAAAATATCAAAACACTTTGGAGACATTATAAATTAAAGATTCAATTTTGATACCTCACCTTTCGATAGGGGCAGATTTTATCACAAACACATACAATATTATTTACATTTAATACTTTTTATTTATTTACACTTATTATTATTTAATCACTGTCGCTGAGGGGGGAAATTCCTAACATAAAGTCGTCGGCCCCTTGTGTACCATGTGAGGTACTTGGCATAGGTTCATCTTCGTAATCGTCGCTCTCACTTTCAGACTCACTTTCTGAATCTGAAGCTGTATTAATGATGAATAATTGATCCGTCATTTCGTCAATAATATGGTCGCTCTTCCTATAGTCATGTTCGACCTCTTGCACTTTTCTGCATAAAGCACTCCATTCATTCTGACCCATTAAATTTACTTTTTCTTGTATGAGCTCCATTGTCCGGGTTACGTTCCAGTCGACGTTTTTAGCGGCTACGTGCCCTTTAATGGCAGCCCACACCATCTCGATGGGGTTTAAATCGGGATGATATGGGGGTAAACGAAGGACATCGTGGTTGTTTTGTTTAAACATTTCATCTATTACGTATTTTTTATTCACGTCTTTGTTTTTTTTTATTAGATCGTAAAGTTGTGGTTTACGCATGTCCTTTTCATATGGTATACCCTTTTCTAATAACCACGATTCCATTTTTGCCTTCTTGTCATTAGATGTAGGGGCAGGATCCATTAATTTGTTGTGGTACGGAGCATTATCGATAACCACCACCGAGTTAGGGCTCAAATTTGGAATCAGTTGGGTCCGTAACCATTTCTCATAATTTTTGAAATTCATGTCATCATGATAGTCTCCGGTTTTGCTGCCAGATTTGAACATTAGTAGCGCGTTCGGAACAAACCCTGCTTCTGACCCAGCGTGTACCATCACTATCCGCTGACCTTTTGATATCGGGCGCTTTAGTCCTTGAGCGGAACCATCTGACCACGCCTTACCTTTTGTATGTGATGAGTGGGCATACGACTCGTCAGTGAATACAATTGGTCGCCCTTCGTCCCTGTATTTTTTCATTGCCTTCAAGTACAAGATCCTTTTCAGGCGAATGTCGGTCTTCTCTATAAGAACCATTCTATTGGTTTCGGTCTTTCGCCACTTGAAACCCAAGTTTTTGATAATTGTCTTTAAGCTCGTTTTACCACCTTGAAAATTTATATCCCGTTTGAGTTTCGCTAGTAATTTGTTTATCGTCGGCATTTCTTTTTCAGTTTTGTGGAAGTTGTGTATGCATCTTTTTACTACTCCCTGGTCAAAATTATCCATATCAGTAATAGGTTTTGATCTAGACCTTTTTTTACCAGGCGTGCGGAATACTGAAAGTAAGCCCGAAATATTGCCTTCAGTTGCGATCCGCTGTACTGTGCGTTGGGACACACCAGTTGCGTTAGCAACTCTTAAATAAACTTTATCGACATCTTTTACGCCTTCTTCTTTTTCTTTTTTCATATATTGCGTTAAATCGTAAATAATTTTTCTCGCCTGGCGATTTAACACACTGTTATGTTTTGGTGGCATGTTTGGCGAATAATATAAGTGCTAACTGACACTTGCAAATAAAACAAATAAAACAAATAAAACAAACAAAACAAACTTAACACTATTAATAAAAACAAACAACAATAACAACGAAAACTTTTGTAACCGACTGTGCTCAAGACAGAGATAGCGACACGAACACGACACCAATGCTAACGTGTGACTGAGAAATATTACCGTGTACCGAGCATTGCCGAATAAGCACGAAGCTTTACGAAGTAACCAGAAAGGGATGTCCAACACGCGTGCCTGAGGGTGTTGTTTAATCGATTTTTATTCAAATCGATTAAAATTAAGACATAAAAATATATTTATTTGCAATTTATAAGGAGGTTCTAAATTTTCTCAAATAGTCGTTACTCAAGAAGACGTTAATAGATAATTGATATTTAAGTACATTATGTCTTTCAGCTGAGAAAATAATATGTTTTTAGTTTTTTTTTTTTATTTAAGTCGAAATCTTGTTTATTATCAACAAAATTCACTATATTTGTAAATCTATTTCGTTTAATATCTTATATAAACAAAAATCAATAACTTCTAAATAAAACTAATCGATTGCGATATTTTATGACTAAAGGGTCGATTGTGTTTACTTATGGTCAATCTCTAGCCTAGACCACCGCCCCCCGTACGTCGCCTCATGCCACCATTTTGTTCCTTAAAAAAGCTATTGCGCAACCTTCTGCGCGAAGGTCGGACTCGCCAAGATACGTCGGCCGTATTTTAAGTACCTTCAAATTTTTATTCGCTGATCTACGTCGATATAGAAGCCAAACTAGGCACAGACTAAACAAGTACTGTTGCAAAGTTGCAGCAATGTTGATTTTCTACAGCAAAACAATCGCTGAATTCTAAAAATATTAAATTGAAAATTTTAAAATCTCTCGAGACAAAAACGAGCTTATTATCTTCAAACGGCTGAAAAGATTTTCTTGAAGCATAGCTATGAACACTCGATGAAGTCACCATTCAAACAAAAAACTAAATCTAAAACGTTTCATGCAATAGGGAACTACGATGCCGCAGACATATACACAGATATACAAATACGCAGATACACACGTTAAACATATAACACTCTGCGTCGGGTGCCACAAACGTCTAAAGATACTTTTATTTTATGCTATTAGATATCTATGCATTTGTCTAGCATTTATTTTGTATACATATTAAATGTATATCTATTGATATTTTTGTCATTATTATATATTACATTTAATATATTTAGAGTATAATTTTTATTCTGATGATATAAAATGTGTATAAGTTCGCATTAGTTAAAAATATAAGGCTCTACAATACAGGTTTTTAGTTACAGCCATTTTTTCCGCTTAATTTGTTAATGTGTTTAAGTCATATTCAGACCATTTTATTTATCAATAACGTGCTATTCGGCGTTATTGTCGTTTGATACTTTATTGCGATTTTTTTCAGGTGAAATATATTGGACCATAAGATTAAATCCAGTTATTTTAATAAAATGTACTTAATTAAAACAAAATATGTTGTAACACTTCTACATCTGACTAATACTTTTTTCTTTTGTTCAATACATACCCACTGTACCATATATTTTTTTTATTTTTCATCTTCTACTTCAAAATCAATGGATCCATCAAAATCTTCAACATCATCTTCTAAGTCTCTAGATCGGTAGAATGAGGTGAAGGAGGGATTTTATATCATCTAGCTTTTGTTGAGAAATAGGTTTTCCTTGTGGCCAAAGTTGCTCATAATCCCTTGATAATGTCAATGAGTTATTTGTTGCCCCTCTTTTTGGTATTTTATTGAGATCTAATTCATGGGTTTGACCGCCATGACAGGTTAAAAGAAATCATCCGACCAGGTCTATTCTTAAAAATGTTTATTTCTTCAGTTTCCAACCAGCGTATAGCATTTCCTTCTATATCTTTTTTCTATTTACTATTGTCTTCAGCATTTTAGAAACCCCGACAAAGTCTAAACATTCCATTTTAGTAGCTGTCTACTTGTTTCTCTTACGACAACTGGTCATCACATCAATGTAGTCTGATTCGATATCACTAAATTCGCTATCATTTTTTAAGAACCTATGCCCAGGAACCATAAATCGTAGGGTGATTTTCTCTAGGTTGTCATTTTCTTCTAGTAGTGCAAATAATAGCAGAGTCAACTTAATATTTCGGTTCTGGCCACCACAGGAGTCTGACCACAAGATGAGTTATTTGACTTTTGAGACTAGATTTAAAGACACATGTTTGCGTAAAGTGGAGCCTACTTCTCATGCTCCCCTGCCTGCTATTCCTTCCACCCAGGACGTAATAAAACCCTTTACAGATTACTTTCAATATGATCATAAGTCTTAGCCAAAGTTATGTCTGGTTTTTTCATTGCACGTGCGTCTTCAGCTTCTTTATGGTGCTGCTCTCTTTCCTTCTCTAAGTTTAATTTCGTTTCTTGTGAAGTAGTATCTCTGTTTTTTACTGCTAATAGATCGCACTTATTACACGTGTCTTTCTGTGGCTTTTTCCTTTGTAGATTAAATTTGGTATAAAATATTATTTTATATGACGCAAATGAAACTGTCTTTCTTGATTCATCAGACCTTGCATCCGATAAATATAAGTCCTACATTTTCGGCTAAGTCAGATGCGGTGGTAAATACATCCTGTCTGTCTGCGCTCTACACTAATGGGACATATTTTGGGAATTTATAAATGTGTTCGATAATACTTTGTTCAACATCCTGAGGCATCTTACGAGTGTTTCCTGATATCTTTCCCCTTTTTTCTTAATATGTTCCGAATTTGAACAGCATGCTTTAAAGTATCTGTCAATCCTTGCAGATGATATTCTTAAAGTATCGATAAACATTTTGGCACAAACAACTATGTTTTTTAAAGAATATGTGTTGTTTCTTTTATTTGAATTCTTGTTTCGTTTCCTTTTTATTGATGTCACTTTTACGCTGGAAGATATATACAGGCTCTTTCCTTCAAAGCATAACTCCCAAAATTTTGAAAATTCTTCTTGACGCTCTCTTACCGATATTTTTAATGACAACCATTATTACAGCGAACATCGATAAACTTTCGTTGATTGACTACTTCTCCCTTTTGATTTATGTATTGATTGTTAGTTTCACATAACTTTTTACTAATTTCACGTGTTTGATCAAGATATTTATTTTTTCTGCCCTTCTTTGGTCGTCCAGTTTTATTTTCATTTATTATTTGTTGAGATATCATCGGGTTCTGTAGATTGCATTCACCATGATTGCCAGTTGATATTTCTGATATAAGTGAATTTTCTTCAGCTAAAACACTAACTTGAGTTGATATTATTGCCTAGTATACTGGGGTATTGTCACACAGATTGACTGTTGAAATAGACAAATCGATGTTTGTACGATCAGCATTTTCTTGCTGAGAACATTCAATGCTGTAACTTTTTTCTTGTGTTTCTTGTTGTAACTTATGGTTTGAATTAGCTCTACTATTGAATTATATGGAATCTAAATACCCTGAGTCTAAGTCATAATTTTCCATCTGAATAAATTTTTGGTAAGCATCATCTACTTCGGTACAGATGCTTATATTATTTTCGTCATTTTCTGTTGTTGTAAGAACAAGATTTAGGAAATTAGATATATCTAGTAATACTCCTTGTTCATTAGCTTCCAATAACTCATCTTTAGGTGAAACATTGTAATGGTTAGCCTCAGATACTTCGGTTATCTAAAAATATAAAACAAGATAAGGTCATATTGAGCGGGTTATACGTATATTATTGCACAAAAATATATAATTCATCAGATTACACTATTCAATATCAAATATATAATTTTATTTTAACGAGTAAAAAGGCAAAAGGCAAGGCAAGCCTTATCAGATACAAAAATAATCACCAAAATCAGCTAAGTTTCTTCACATATACGCATCGAACATAGAACCGCATCTTTATTTAAATCCGTACAAGTCACACATTAACACTTGCCGCATGCTAGGCACATACTAACCTCACATACTAACACCAAACCCACAAATCACTAACATGCAGGATTTGAAAAAAAAAAATATTTGACAGATAAGTACCTCATCATGCAGCTGGGTGTATTTGTTCTGTGCCCGGGTTATGTCGTAAATCTGAGTAGTGTTTTTAGAATAATAAAATTATGTTAATATTATGATTTAGTTATGTATTCGGCTAAAATACAATTCAAGCGTCCACTGTGATGTGTGTAATTCACCACTTGCTGTTTGAGTTGGATTTCATAAAGGATTTTATTTAGTCACGTCGAAAAGCGCGTGACGATTTTGTGATTTTAAACCTGTCAATATTAGTAGGTATGTAGTTAAATAAATGAATAGCTATTTATCTTTAGGATAGGTATAGATAAATAGGTAAACGGAATTACTGGACAACATAATCTAATGAAGGTAATAAAGGAGTAGTAAGTAGGTATACGATACATAATTGTACAGAATTACTTTGCATTGCATCACTGCATGTTAGTGAAGCAATGAAACGGTAACCACGATTATTCTTATTAAATCTATCCATTTAAACACTGTTTTTCAAATTCATTCATAAACAAATAAATAGGTTATGAAATCGCTATCGGAACAAAATATTTCTACGTTATTTTTTTTATTTAAAGTTTATTTCAAGTTATCTCATAGCTAAAATTTTAACGAAAATATGTAAATATTTCAACATTAATATACCATTCCGTTTCACTAACATCTCTGATATTGGAGTAAAATTGTTGCAAATACGAATAAAACTTCTTGCCTTCCGTTTTTTTTTAAATTAATAACGAATGTTATTTGAATTTAGAATAAGGACAATAAATAGGCGGGAAACAGTGTAACAGTAATCGGCATGTGCTATTGCAGGCACCAGGCACTGCTTTGTTAACTATATAGGTACATGTACAGTGAACGTATTTTTAGTCTGGAAGCTTATTACAGTAACACAAATCATTTAGCTCTACTTGTTTTGTATAATACCTATGATGTTTTTATATTTGTTTTATAGTATATGTTGCGGCTAAAACCCGAAGTGCAGATACACCCGTTTAGCCGACTAAAATTAGTGCAGCCAGTTGCTGTGGTTAAACTTAGGTGTATCCTATATAATATAATTTATAAATAACTTAAGGGTGAGAACCTACTTTCACCGATATGACTTGATACGTGCCATTTTATTTTTGACAAATATAACAGTACTCCTAATTTTAACCGACCGCAATCGGCTGCACCCATTTGTAACCGGCTAAACCTAGATCTCCTTACTTGTATGTTTTTGTCCGTTACATATTTTTTTAAAACGTTATCCCCGCACTAGGATTTCCACCTGTATCGTGGAGGCAGTTTACATACAAAAATTCCTTAAGTACAAACATCCAGTACCATTCCGTGTTCGGTATTCGAACCCGCGGCCTACAGTGCTGCAACTCATTGCTAAACTACTGCGCCACAGAGCCGTCAATAAGACGGCGTCGCAGTCTTGACGTGTTGAAGCTATTTTAATTAGCAACTTGTTATAAACAGCACGTGTAATGGTGCGAGTGCATCATGTGCGGAGTGCTCCATACCTCCGCACCTCTCCACAACGGAGTTGTTTTGCGTATTCACTTTTTCTTCGAAGTTCGACTTCTCGTACGAACATGGCCATTCTGTCTAAGTCATTTGATTCGGTTTCTTATTTGTCGTGATTCTGTTTGTTGTGGCCATTCCGCAAAAAACATTCAAATCATTTATTTTGTATTTTACTTCTTACTGTGTTTTCCGTTTTGTAACGTAAAAGTTCCTACTGGGAAATATTTATATTGAAATAATTTAGAAGAAAAATAAAAATTCATGGATTTATTTAAAAAAAACCTCTTATTCATATTATGAATTTTGTATTAATTGATCTGACTTCTGTAAATAATCCATTTAATTAAATCTGCAAATCAAAAAACACCCACCCACTGCTTAAGGATCGTTTTATACTCGTATTAAAAACATTCTACAATTAAATCAATTTTAATAAATGACAAGCTACATCCATCGTTTCTTTGATAGTATTGTGTTCTTTTCTAGAACATTCTTCGACGGATAAATTTGACGCATAAAAACAATAAAATTATAGGTTAAAGTAAGGGCTGCCGAGTGAATGGAAATGGAATGCTTTTGTACGAGAATGAAGGCGCCAAATGTTTTATATTTTTTTTTTAATTTATAACAAAGTTTAATTGCCAGTTAGTGTCCAAAAGACTTGCTCTATTTTATAGCTACAGCTTGAACTAGGTATATAATCTTTTTGTAATTTAGAAAAAAAAATAAGACACCTAAGGTTATTTTAGTGACAAAGCGCGTCAATCGTCAAGATGGCAGACCAATTGGCGAATAGGTACTGTAAAAGGTAATCGTGTAAAAGCAAGTCCTGTATTAGACTTAGGTCATGAAAATGAAAGATTGTAAGTAATTGTTTATTTGTCAATGATTGAGTTGCCGAGCATATCAGATGTAGATAGGGTTTGGTGTTAATAAATAAAATTGTTAAATTTGTACTTTTGTGATTTTATTTTAACTCTCCTATAATATAAAACATATCAACAAATAATTATAGACAAAAACCTAACTCGAGCATAATAACATGAGACTTGAGTCCGATGACCTCACAGCTGATTGCTTATACAGTGTGCGAATAGCGGAGGGCGTCGTCTAAGCTCTTAGGTAATTGAAAAGTCGTACTCCAAGAACAGAGAATGATTTATCATAAAAGGTCGAGGAGTGCACATGGCATTGAAGGGAAAGATATTCCTTGTATCGTAAGGAAAAATTACAAGAGCTGAGCAATTTAAAACGTTCTTTTAAATAGGGAGGACTCGATACTTTTTTATAGGAATGGGTGACAAACGAGCACACAGTCCACCTGATGGTAAGTGGTTGTTGTGGCCCATAGACATCTACATGTATCCTCGTTTGCGACTCAAAATGCAGATGCGTTGTCACCTGTGAGGACTAAGATGGAATGCCTCTTTTCCTGTAAAAAGGGTCTCCGGTTCTCTATACCCACCATACGAAATACAGCGTGTTAAGCTGCTATATAACGCTGGTATTCTGTGAGAGCGTGGTCCTTCCCCGGTTGAGCCGACCCATTCGTGCTACAACTATACAACTAATATAACTGCAGCATGGCTCTACCACGTAAATACTATTACTATATACTATTATTTATTCTGAGGTTCTATGATAATTGTCATCTCTGAAGACTAAGATGAATTGGCTCACAGCCCATCATTATACTGGCTCTCAATTCATTTATTCCCTATAAAGTACGTCGGGAGAAAACGTCCTGCATTTCGTAGAAGAACGAAGCCGATTCCGCATAGAGGATCCCATCTCTTTACATTTGCCGCGTCTAGAGTCTAATAGGTCAACGAACCAATCCTACGTACTCCAGGTTCCTGCAAAATACAAAGAGACATTCCTCGCTCCCGATTTCTGGCCCTCTGGGGTAGTGTTTCGCCGATACAGGGACGCGCCAAAGAAGAAAGTTCCCTAAATAGTGTTATGTTTATGTTTCTATATACAGAGTTATTGCATGCCGTAAGCGCAAAGCGCGTAGGTATGTTCTACTAACGCCTAAAAATCAAGATTACAACGTTTTGTCGCATGAAATCGTATCTAGCAATCATATTATACATATTGTTACGAGCTTGGGGTTCGAGACAATTAAAAACTGCCGATTGAATTACCAAAATTGACACTTTAATCACACAACACTAATTACAATCTAAAATCACACTAATAATAAAACACAGTTCGCCGTTATTTCGCTTCGAAGTATTCTCTTGTATCGCCAATTCAATACTGCCTCGGTCGTGGTCTATACCGGCCTTATATAGGGCCTCAGACAGTTTCCAGAACCTTCTACTGTAGCGACATCTAGAATGTTCGAGTACATATCGGTCCCGAAATTTCTGGAAGGATCTCGACTCTCCTAGTTCTGCTACTCGACACTAGAGGGCGCTAGTGTAACTAGTGTTGCCATGTACAAGACATTAATAGTGGCGCGTAACACTGCCCCCTCCTAAGACATGCACGTCCCGAGCATTATTGGCCCCATAATAACGCGCCAGTCGATCCACATGGACAATCTTAGGAGTACCTCTGGCACCTTTCTGTATGCGGTAGGTTACATCATTGATCCTTGTCACAATCCGGTACGGTCCGTGCCATTTAGCTTGAAGCTTAGGAGATTTCCCTTTGCTGCGAACTGGATTGTGTAACCACACTAGTGAACCTTCATCAAACCCCTTGTTGTTCATTTTGCGGTCATACCGTGTTTTCATCTTCTCAGACGTTTGCTGGCCCGTCTGTCTGACGTGCTCATAAATGTCATTCATTTTGTTCCGCAAGTCATTTGCATAATCGGTTATACTGCGTGGGGCATCAGGTGGTATTCCGGTGATCAGGTCTGCAGGCAGCCGCAATTCTCTCCCAAAGTTTGCGAAAGCTGGTGTCACTGATGTACTTTCGTGAACAGCGCTTCGATATGACAACAAAAACGGTTGTATATGCCTGTCCCAGTCTCGTTGCCGTTTTTCCACAACTTTTGCTAGGTACCTCTCCAATGTCTGATTAAATCTTTCTACCATTCCATCAGATTGTGGGTGGTAAGAAGTTGTTCGTGTTTTCTGAGTACCCATAATTCGGCAAGTTTCCTGGAATATTTGAGACTCAAAATTCCTTCCTTGATCGCTGTGAATCTCTAAAGGTACTCCAAAACGACAGAAGACTTCATGAACTAGTTTATCTGCAACTGTTGAAGCTTCTTGATTTGGAATGGCGAAGACTTCTGGCCACTTAGTAAAGTAATCCATGACAACCATGAAATACTTGTTACCACTTTCACTTTCCGGAAACGGCCCTGCAACGTCAATGGCTATCCTCTCCCATGGTGCACCAACATTGTACAATTTCAATGCACCTCTACTACGAATTTGAGGTCCCTTTACAGCCGCACAACTTGTACATTTGCGGCACCAGTCCTCGACATCGTCACGACAGTGGACCCAGTAAAACCGTTCTCGGATCTTCAGTAGAGTTCGTTTAACTCCCAGGTGGCCTCCTGAACAACCACTATGGTACAGCTGGAGAACATCCGGTACTTTAGCCTTAGGGACAACCATTTGCAAATGACACCTGTCTCCCCGACTATTTTCCCATTTACGGCACAGGACTCCATCCTGAATCAGCAAGCTGTCCCATTGGGCCCAATAGCTTTTCGTGGTCGAACTCATTGCTGAGACGTCGCTCCACTTGGGCTTAGGAGCACTGGCCTTCATCCATTCCAGAATCGGCTTAATGTCCGAATCTTCCTGCTGTGCATGTTGTAGGCTGTCCTTCCATTCATTGCTGAGCTGGTCTGTCCTGAATATCCTCGCAGATACCACTTCTTTACCCTCTTGCCTAGTACAATGCTTGCAATCTTCAGCGCAAGGTCTTCTTGATAATGCATCTGCATTGCCATGAGATTTCCCGTTGCGATGTTCGATCACAAAGTCGTATTCCTGTAGTAGTTCAATCCACCTCGCAACTTGTCCTTCCGGATTTTTGAACTGCAATAGCCATTTCAGTGCAGCATGGTCAGTTCGTAAGTAGAATTTCCGCCCTAGAAGATATTTGCTAAAATGCTGCAAGGATTTTACCACAGCAAGCAATTCCCGTCTTGTGACACAATAGTTCCTTTCCGGCTTTGACAACGACTTGCTGAAGTACGCTATCACAATCTCTTGATCACCATTCCGTTGAGACAACACACCGCCAAGTCCTATATCACTTGCGTCTGTGTCAACTATGAATTCTTTGCCCGCATCAGGGTACCCCAAAATAGGTGTTTTGCACAGACGGTTCTTGAGCTCCTGGAATGCAATATCGCAACTTTCATCCCAGCAGAATTGTCGCTTCTCCTCGGTTAGCTTGTGCAGAGGTTTGGCTATATCTGCAAAGTTCTTCACAAATCGCCGATAATAAGAGCACAAACCCAAAAATGCTCTAACCTGTGTCTTGTCTTTTGGGACCGGCCACTCCTTGACAGCAGCAATTTTCTCTGGATCCGTGCGGATACCTTCTTCCGACACTACATACCCCAAAAAACTAACTTGCCGTTTGAATAGTGAGCACTTCTTTGGACTCAACTTGAGGTTGGCACTCTGGATCTTCATGAGCACGCGTTCCAGGTTTTGAAGGTGTTCCTCAAACGTACGGCCTACGATGATGATGTCATCCAAATAGACCAGACAAGCATCTCCAATTAGCCCGGTAAGTACAAGCTCCATCAACCTTTTAAACGTTGCTGGAGCATTGCACAATCCAAACGGCATGACTTTGAATTGCCACAGACCCTTTCCTGTGGAGAATGCAGTTTTCTCCTTGTCCTTAGGGTCAATTTCAACCTGCCAGTAGCCACTTTTCAGATCTAGCGTACTAAACCACTTTACGCCTGTAAGCATATCCAGCGTGTCATCAATTCTTGGCAAGGGATAGCTGTCCTTCTTTGTAATGTCGTTCAGGCGGCGATAGTCAACACAAAACCGCATGCTGCCGTCCTTCTTCTTTACCAGCACCACAGGTGAACACCATGGACTAGATGAAGGTTCAATAACACCATCCTTCACCATTCCCTCAATCATGGTTTCCACTTCCTTTTCACGTGCTACAGGCAATCTTCTTGGCCGCTGACGAATAGGCAATTCTTGTCCTGTGTTTATTTTGTGTTGAACTAAGCCAGTCTTTCCTATGTCAGCTTCGTTTGACGAGAAAACATTGGCGTACTTGAGTAACAACTTCTTCGCCTTGACCATTTCATTCGGGGAAAGAACGCTGCGACAGTCTTCTAAAAGTGTGGTCACTATCGTTTGTCCATCCTTGCTGGGGGTCCCGGTCGATAGATATTCGCATCGACGCAACCAATCCACTTCCTCACTAGTACCAACCAATGTGCCTTTTTCTATAATCTGTTCCTGATCACAAAGGTTCAACACACGTACTCCTGAGATATCGGTGGTTCTGACCAAGGTTCGAGCCACTTTCCATGGAAGGTCATTGTCTACCCTTTCCACGAGTACACAACGATGAGCTTGCCCAGGACTCCGAGGAAGACTAACCGGCACAATCGTTTCCGATCTCGGCGGAAGAACAATCTTCTTAAGGCTGTACACATTCCCTGGTAACGCCCCTTCCATGAAAAGTTCTTCTTGTCCACATTTCAAAACACCTTGCTTAACGTCGATCTCACAACAATTCTTCCTCATAAAGTCTAGGCCCAGGATGCAGTCGTCCATTATATCAGCCACGATGACATTATGCAGGTAGATCATGTTGCCTAGCTTCAACTCCATCTCCTTCTCTCCACGGACGGGTATGCGCTGACCAGTGGCTGTCACCAAATTAATGCGTTCTCGGTTGTATGCGGAGTCACCAAGGAACCGACATATAAGTTGGGAACTGACAACCGTGCGAGAGGCTCCAGTGTCTATGGTCAGTTTACATGGCGTTCCGTTGACTTCGCCCTTGATGATTAGGCTGTTCCCATCATGAGTTTGTGAGATCGAAATCCTTGGGGCTCTTTTAACATCAGCCAGCACCCGCCAGTTTCCCTGCTGCTGCTGGGCGGTGCTATTATCCGCACTACCCTCTCGAGATCGATCACCTTCCCTTTTTACAGTTCGCTTAGGGCAGCTGGATCGAAGATGGCCCCTTTCTCCACAGCCGTAGCACCTAGGGCTGTAGCTTTTATTGCGGTCCTGAACTTTAGCTGCTGCAACCTCCCTGACGCGGTGGGAACGATGATCCTGCCGCACGGCTTCCACCTCCAGTGCATGGGTCAAGGCGTCCTTAAGCGTCTCGTGGTGCCCGAGCCTCACAGCAGCTCTGACTTCAAGGTCGCGGATGCCGTCGATGAATGTCTGCACCAGGTTCCCTACAATAAGCGCAGGTACAGACTGGTACGCTTTTCGAACCAGCTTCTCCACCTCAAGGGCCCACTGCTGCAGGTTTTCGTTACTGCGTTGCACGCGATCTTTGAGCTGCGCACGAAAGACGTGTTCCAGGTGAGCGTCGCCATATCTCGCCTCCAATGCCTCAAGGAGCTGCTCGTAAGTCACTTCCTTACCGAGAGCTTCCAGAACAGTTAATGCCTGGTCGCGCAGGCCTAGGGTGAGAGCAGCCATGGCCTGACTTTTATTCCAGCCGTTCGCTTTCATGACAGCCTCGAACTGGATTTTATAGGCCGACCAGGAAGAAGTCCCGTCGAACGGTGGCACTTTGAATCCACGTAGCGAAGGTGTTGTAGCTACCACGGGAGCTGTAACTCCATCCCCAAGTTTGAGGTCGTCCAGCGTTTTCTTCACATCAGCCATCAAGTTGTCAACCCGATTGTTCACTTGGTCGATTCGGGTTTCAGCTTCCGACAGGCGGTTGTCATGTTGAGCAACCCTATCCTTCACCTCCTTTATCTCTTTCCCGAAGGTAGCGTGAAGGTCCTTCCTGAGAAGCATCTGTTCTTCCATACCGCGCTGCAGCTGCTCTTCCAGCCGACGGGTCTGTTCCTCCTGTCGGCGGGCCTGTTCCTCCTGTCGGCGGGCCTGTTCCTCCTGTCGGCGAGCCTGATCCTGCAGCATCATCATCAGAGCACCTAAGTCAGGTGCTGCAGATGCAGGAGCTGCTGACGGGCCGGCCTCCGTGGTTAGCAGCTGCCCATCCGACGTTTGCGGCGTTGCATTACCAAATCGTCTCTGGTCCGTCTCCTGTTGGCGTTGACTTCGGGTACGGATACCCTCCGTGTCGTCTTTAGGTAAAATCGGCATATTTGATCCCACTTCTGACACCAATTGTTACGAGCTTGGGGTTCGAGACAATTAAAAACTGCCGATTGAATTACCAAAATTGACACTTTAATCACACAACACTAATTACAATCTAAAATCACACTAATAATAAAACACAGTTCGCCGTTATTTCGCTTCGAAGTATTCTCTTGTATCGCCAATTCAATACTGCCTCGGTCGTGGTCTATACCGGCCTTATATAGGGCCTCAGACAGTTTCCAGAACCTTCTACTGTAGCGACATCTAGAATGTTCGAGTACATATCGGTCCCGAAATTTCTGGAAGGATCTCGACTCTCCTAGTTCTGCTACTCGACACTAGAGGGCGCTAGTGTAACTAGTGTTGCCATGTACAAGACATTAATAGTGGCGCGTAACAATATAAATGATATAAAAAACACATTGTCAGAAAGATAAATGATTGTTGAAGATATTAATATTTTTTTAAAATCGATTAGTTGCTATTTTTACATAATAAAGGGATTTTAGTGGCTTATGGTGTGGATTTATCAAGTGCGCATGGCTTCGTAAACACGATAACTTTTGAAAATATCAATTGTTCAACTAAATCTATTTTTAAAACTCTTCATCTATAGTTTAGTTTAGTTATAATAAATTTTTGAACCTTGTATGAATTTATTTTTTACTAAATAGAGACTGCCTCACTAAGTTTCAGTTCGGCGTCAACCGCCGTCGTGAGTGGATACTGCATCTTTAAAAGCACAGAATAAATAATAGTAGTACGTACTAAAAGTAAGTAGGATGTATATTTATACTTAAATACGTCTTGGACTCTATGGAGTGACCTGAATGATGATATGATGATCATATGAGCATTATGATACCTGCACTTTTGGATTTACCAAACTTTTTTTTAAATTGAAGTTTGACATAAAATTATCGGAAAATTGGAAGTATAATAAGGTTATTAGTGAAAACTTGTGTGTATTTAAACTAATTTAAAAAAATCCGCATAGTCATGTTATACATAATTTTTAATGCGCTTAGGGCACGCACAATTAGATTTACCAATAGTTTTGCAATAACCGACCAGAATAAGTACTATGGGCAAATGGTGAAGAAAAACACGCGCGAAAAATTCGTATGGGTCGATCGGTAGGCAAAAACGTTGTTGCCCATAAATGACATTCAATTTTTGACAATTTCAAATAAAAGTAGATTCCTTATTTACTCGTATTTTCAAAAACTGCGATAACGGTATATCATGACTTATATATTAGAACTTAAGTTTAAAATTGGGCTACTCTTTGAAAAATAACCCTGTATATTTTTCGGTTGAGGTTTTTGTTGGTTAGTTGCTATGGGATTCTGAAATACAGTTATTGTAATGTATTGTATTCTCTTTAGACTGGAACAGTGCACGCACTACTATTCGGCAACGGAAATAGGTAAGAGGGTGTGTTGCCCACTCAGATGAATTCCTGGGCTGAAAAGAAGTCCTACCATCTAGTGAGCTCTTGTACCAACGCTAGAATTGTTAAATGCAATTTTAATAGTGTTGGCTTATTATTATTTGGGCATTTACAAGGTTATTTCAAATCTTTGTACATAAAATTCCTGTGTGCGTGTATTCGTAATTCATCTCCCCCTTAGGGCGCGTTCCGATGACACGCACCCGCTACGCGCACGCCACGCGCGTCAGCACCCGCGTCTAACTCGCTTTGAAGTTTGTTGCATATAATTTGAGTCTTATGACAAATCAATAAATCTGAAATTTTATAAAAAGCGCGTGTGCGGGGTGATCGGGTCACCTGGATGTTTTTTAGCTATAGTTGGATCCGGTAGGTGTTGTCGAGTTACAGAAACATCCGAAGCCGGGGCTGATCGCTAGCCTTACCAGGGCGGCTGAAAAGTTCGTAGCCTACGGTAGGTTCTTGTTACTCATGTCACTAGTTGTAACACTCAGTAGTATTATAAAAGCAATCACTAATTAAGTGTGCACTCATAGTTAAATTATTTATTGAACAACAAACATCACCATGCCAGCCGAATCTGGAAATTCTCGGAATTTTGAACACCGCGCCGTGATAAAATTCCTCGTAAAGAGAGGGAAATACACCGAAAGACATTTTTGAAGAGATGTCATCGGTTCTTCGGGATTCTGCGCCTTCATATGCGACGAGAGACCTGTGAAGACGACCCTCGCCCGGACCCTCGCCCTGTCACGGTACTGACCGAAGAAAACGTCCGAAAAGTCGAAAAAAATCGTTCTGGCTGACTGAAGAATTAAATTGTGGCAGATTTCTGTAGAACCTCAGATTAGCAAAGAACGAATTGGAGAAATTTTACATGAACATTTGAATATGAGAAAAATTAGCGCGCGCTGGGTACCGACAATGCTCACACCACTAAACAAACAACGTCGACTCGCAAGTTGCAAAGATTTTAAAGAAACATGGATTCGCCAATATGATCCGGAGTCCAAACAAGAGTTCATGCAATGGATAAAAAAAGGAGAACGGCCGCCGAAGAAATTCAAGCTGGAAAAGTCGGCGTCCAAGCTAATGGCGACTGTTTTCTGGGATAGCGAGGGAATTTTGCTTATCGACTACCTACCCAGGGAAACTACAATGAATGGCCAGTATTACGTCAATTTATTGACTCCTGTTCTCGAGGTTATTGTACAGAAACGACGTGGGAAACTGACACGCGGAATGCTCTTTCCGCAAGACAACGCGCCCGTTCACACCGCACATGTTGTGAGGTAAGCCCTGAAAGACGGGGTTTCCAGAGATTGACCACCCTCCGTATAGTCCAGACCTAGCACCTAGAGATTTTTCCTGTTTTCAAATTTGAAAAAGGACTGAAGGGGCCGAAGATGACAACGAAATGAAAGCTGCAGTTGATCGTCATTTGAAGAGAAAGATACAAAATATTTTTGGGTGGGTTAAAGGAATTGCATGCGAGATGTGAGAAATGTATTTCACTTGAGGGAGATTATATTTAACAATAAAAAATAGAAACCATATATTTTCTTTCATTACGTACCTTAGGTCGCGGACTTGTCAGTCGCCCTTCGTACTTAAAACCGTTGATTATTGCTTACTTTTTTTATACGTGGTAGAGCCATGCTACAGCTATAATTACTGGTATAGTTGTAGCACGAATGGGTCGGCTCGACCGGGGAAGGACCACGCTCTCACAGAATACCAGCGTAGAATAGCAGCTTAATGCTGCTGTATTCCGTATAGTGAGTGTAGAGAACTGGAGACCCTTTTTACTGGAAAAGAGGCATTCCATCTTAGTCCTCAAGGCTGACAACACATCTGCATTTTGATTCGTAAACGAGGATAGATGTAGATGTCTATGGGCCACAGCAACCAATTACCATCAGGTGGACTGTGTGCTCGTTTGTCACCCTATTTCTATAAAAAAAAATTAATATCAAAAGTACACTGCTGGACTATATATCATGTCTGCCATAACACTTGGAAGCTTAAATGGCAGTCGCAGTTTTTTTATTTTCTAGATGTGATTAGGAGAACGCCGCTGCCCGTCTTCTGATTTGTTCTCTGTTGCCTCTTACGAAACCAATATGACGATGTGGGATAGTGGATATTCTTACACCACTACAAGGTTGAAAAACAATTATTTAAGAATACTAAACTCGCAGTAGTTGTTTTATTTTAATGATTTATTTAAAAAAAAATTAACACTATGCAGGTATCAATTGCGACATTATCTTAATAACAGTTTTCTTATCTAATTTACACTTGGGATACAGTGTCTCACAATCCGTGTCTAGAGATTTGCCGGCGGACAATGCTTCGAATATCGACGTGCCGTCCATCATCCGGCGTACTAAAGAGTTACTGAAAAAAAACAAACAATGACATATAATTCAAATGATTGTAATGCTGATAGTGTCAAATGATTTTTAGTCCATCTGGTGGTATGTTTTTCACTGTGGCCCACAGACTTGCAGCTAAATTCAATTATTTAAGAATTAACTTATATTGTTATTCCCTGAAGACCAAGAGGTTATAGCTCATCATCATCTACAGACTTCAAAAAGGAGGAGGTACTTTTTTTTTTATAAGATAAGGGTGACAAACGAGCACACAGTCCACCTGACGGTAAGTGATCGCTGTGGTCCATAGACATTTACATCTATCTTCGATTAAGAGTCAAAATGCAGATGCCTTGTCACCCGTGAGGACTAAGATGGAATGCCTCGTTTCCAGTAAAAAGGGTCTCCGGTTCTCTACACTCACCATACGAAACACAGCAGCGTTAAGCTGCTATTTTACGCTGGTATTCTGTGAGAGCGTGGTCTTTCCCCGGTCGAGCCGACCCATTCGTGCTACAACCATAATATAGATGCAGCATGACTCTACCACGTATGAATTCCACGTACTTAATTCAACTGTATGTTTTTTTCTTTTTTTTATGTGTGTTATCTCGTAACTTTTTTCTGGGTGAAGCGATTTCGATGATTTTTTTTTATTTGAAAGATGGTGCTTCTCATGTGGTCCCATATAAATTTGATCAAGGTCTGACCAGTAGTTTTTAAGTTATTCTTAATAATTTATATAGAAGTCGGGTGTACAAAATTTTTTCATTTTAAATTATCTATTAATCTATTCATTACAGCCAATAGAAAGTCTACTGCTGATATGTACAGCCTCCATTGACCATTTTCACTTATAAAATTTTACTTTGTTATAGAAATAGTTCGGCAAGCGAGCACACAGTTCATCTGATGATAATTGGATGATGGGGTCCATAGAAATCGACATCTATCCTCGAATCAAAATGCAGATGTGTAGTCACTGAGGACTAAGATGGAATGTTTCGTTTCCAGTGAAACACGCCAACATTAAGCTGATATTCTGTGAGAGCTTTGTCCTTCCGCGATTGATCAGACGTACTCGTACTACAACCGTATAGCTGCAGTGAGGCTCTACCACGTATACTAAATTAATTTTTGGTTTATATACAGTCCCTATTTCATATAAACATTTCTACGTTAGCAACTAACACTTACTTGGACAGCGATGCTAACATCACGTCAAAATCGCTTGCATTTCCGTTGACCATATTCTCATTTGCCAGCTGCACGTAAGAACAGGACAGTCGCTGCATACAGGCCGTCGAATCAATGTTGTACTTGCTGAGCGTTTCGTCCAGTTTGCCTAGCATGTCCGACACTACGTGAAGATCTGTCTCCGCGCCTGGTTATAAATAAATATTCAGGTATTTTAAAGAACCATTAGTGTGTGTGTTTTTTTTTGTTGCATCATTGAAGTGATAAGATGACAAGTGAGCTAATAGTCCACCTGATAGTAAGTGGCAACTATAGTCCATTGTCAACTGCAAACACACAAAACAACTTTAAACAAAGTAGACTACAGATGCGTTGTCACCACATAAGAATAATATAAAATGCCTCTCAACTTGTAAATATATTATTATGTAAATATTGATCTATACCATGTACCCGATATTATTCTTTGGGTGTCGTAAGAGGCGAGAGAGGGAAACAAACCAGAAGATGGGCAGCAGCGTCTTAATTACAACACCTAAAAACATTAAAAAAAACTGCGGTTGCCATCCAAGCGTGACAACTATGGTAAATATGGGGGAGGATTATGATTAGCAGTGGACTTTTTTTGGATTGTAACATAGGTAGTATTAATAAATAAAACACAGAACATTCTAAATTAAATGTAAAACAATAGCGTAGTACATTATATTACGAAGCCTGCTCTCATTTTTGATTGCTATAATCAGGGCCCATGCTGCTCCAGAGCGTATTAAAAGAATTCAGAGTCCCATTTCTCAGAGTTTTATAAAGATAGTTTACTTTAGCACTAAGCAGGTCAAATTCAGTTTATAATGCGTTATACAATCTCCATACTGCCGAAAATTGTAACTCTTGCTTGCTTGCGATGACTCTCTGCGTCTGATATTTAAATAATGATAACTAAAATTGAAAATTAAATAATTAAAAATTAAAAATTTTGTACAGCCGACTTCAATATTAGTTATTAAGAATAACTCAAAAACTATTGGTCTGACCTTAATCAAATTCATATGGAACCACACGAGATGTACCAGCTTTCAAATAAAAAAAGAATCATTGAAATCGGTTTACCCAGTAAAAAGTTATGAGGTAACACACATAAAAAAAACATACAGTCGAATTGAGTACTGTCTCCTTTTTGGAAGTCGGCACAAAACCCCGAAACAAAAAGAGCTGATGATCTTCAAACGTTTGAACCGGTTTTGATAAAACATGTCTAAGAACCAACGCCAGAAAACCTGCGTTTAAATTAAGAAAAAAACGCGGCCTAATCGGTAATTTACCCGTTTAAGAGCTACAATGCCATAGTCAGACACAGATAGCAGTCAAACTTATAACACACCTTTCTTTGCGTCGAGATTTAAAAAACGGGTCACACATGTAATTTATCCTACATTGAAAGCGTGTCACATGCATAAATTGCACAAAGTTAAACACCCAGATCCGACGTTAATTAAAACAATTATTTATAGACCATAAATACTTGTTCCGTACAAGAAACGAACCTCAATGCTTCACCCAAACTCTTAGGCCGTATACAGAAATAATCTCCATAATATTTATTATATATGTAAACTTTTGAACATTGTTACATTTGAGTTTACATTCAATATTGTTTCTGAATAATGAGCGTTCTGAGACACTTAACTACCGAGCCGTCCAATCTCTTTTGACCGAAGACAAAGGGGAAATCTCCCGCCGGGCATTGCACCAATGCAATTCGGCCAATATGCTCCGTGTGGTATTTGGAGCTTACCCTACACAGTCACTTGGTAACTTCAATACAATGATTTAGGCTTGGGCTCTGGTTCGGTCAGGAAATGATTACGACTGTACAAACAATTGTAATTGTTTTCATAGACTTACTTCGACCGTATCCTCCTCCATAGCTATAAGAAAAGGCGTGGATGATCTTCGGAAGTATAACAACTGCACCGAAACCTAGGAGCGAACCAAGGAGAACTCCTCCCAAATCGATTTTTACTGGTCCGTAGATTCCAGGTGCGGTTCCGCCATATGGTGACTGTAAAGACAGTTTAAACATGGATTGAATTAGGGTAACCCTCAAATTCTTTAAAAACACAGTCTTAAAAATTAAACGTACTGCCTAGCCCATTTATCTCCGTATTTTAACCTAATATAACAATGTAATCTAAACCGAATTTCGGACTCGGCGGCTAGTCTCACCGGAAACTATAACCATATATGCAGGATAGGATTATAGTGCTCGAGTCCGATGCTACACGAACGGAGAGAGATCAGGCTCAGGTACAACGTTATAGAGCATTATAGAGCCATGCTGCAGCTATATTAGCAGTATATTTCTAGCATGAATGGGTCGGCTCGACCGGGGAAGGACCATGCTCTCACAGAATACCAGCGTAAAATGGTAGCTTGACACCGCTGTGTTTCGTATGGTGAGTGTAGAGAACCGGAGACCCATTTTACTGGGAAAGAGGCATTCCATCTTCTCACTGGTGACGACGCATCTGCATTTTAATTATTTATTCAGGATATATGTAGATGTATATGGGTCATAGCAACCACTTACCATCAGGTAGACTATGTGCTCGTTTGTCACCCTATATCATATAAAAAATCACAAATTCGTATTATTTATCACATTTTAATAAATATTTATTATTACAATTTCGCTATTATTTGTAATTGTGATTTAATAATTCATATTTTATCGGTTTGCCTTAATTTTCATTTGATTGGTCAGGAATATGTAATTACCGTTAAGTGGCGGTGTAAGAATATCCACTCCCCCATATCATCCCGTATTGAGTCCGATGAAGCTGTAAGAACCGCATAGGCTAACAGCATTTTAACATCGCAGAATCTATACCATCCCGGGGGTGTCGTAAGTAGGGTTGCCAACCATACTGTTAAAAGCAGTATCATACTTTATTTCACTCTTTAATACTTTTCTCTACTTATATTATATAAAATACTGTTCTAAAAATTCTTCTATTCATTATTATTTTTTTTTTCATTTATTTTAAATTTAACTTAAATCGTAAAGATGCTTACGAATATTATAAAAGTGATAGTAAATTGTTAAACGCAAGAAGCTCTAAAAGTAAGTTTAGAGACTTAAAAAAAAACTCTTTGTTTTACTAAAATATTGTTAATTTTATTAAATTACTGTTTGTTTTTGCTCTCCGACCTTAATATACTTTATTTCTCGTGTAAAAAGTTGGCAACCCTAGTCGTAAGAGGCGACAGAGGGAAACAAATCAGTAGATGGACAGTAGCGTCTTCCTAATAACGACTTAAAATTAAAATAAACTACGGTTGCCAACCTTCTTGTCAAGTGTGACAACAATGACAAACACCCCCATATAAAGCAATCTACGTGGTGGCTATGTTCAGCAGTGAACTTTAGTAGGCTGTAACGGTAACGGTGTAACGGAATGCTGTAATGTTATAATGAGTCTTTTCCATTAGTAGGGACGAAAATGTGGAAGCTACGTTCCAATTTTTTGAACCAAATTATTACCCCTACATCATTGCGCGGGAATTCTGCGCTCATTTACCACAAATCTGAATAATTAACTTTTCCAGTAAATGCATGTCAACCAGGGCATTCTGGCAGCAGGTTTGCCGATGATCACCCCTCCCACTTCCCTTGTCCGCGTCCCGCGCTTCTCTGGCAGTACAGCTAACAACGCCTTACAAACTTTCTGCATGTCGATAATATACATTATGACCAGCAATGAAAACAATGTAATCTTTTTATGGTCTACCTTTATGTGTTCTGCTAGTTAGTAATGTTATAACTTACTCCATTTCCGAAGTTTGTGATACCGAATCTTTGTGTTCTGTCCGGCTGATTGTCGCGCTCCTCTCTACTATTTTTGTCCACTCTGGCCGATGGTTCCGCCAACTGGTCCTCTGTACGCTGGTATACCGTACTTGGCATGAAACCCCTGGAAAAATATTTTTTTATATATAAGAAATAATGATTTCTTTTTATTAAACGTTACCCCCACACTAGGATTTTCTCCTGTATCGTGGTGGCAGTTTACAAACACAAATTGCACAAGGACAAACATCCAGACCCGGAACAATTATTTGCAAGCCATACGAATACTTTGTTCCGTGCGGGATTTGAATCCGCGGCCCACAGCGCAGCAACCCATTGCTAAGCCACTGCGCCACGGAGCCGTCATTCTATTTATTTATTTCGTCATTTTATCTTTTGTTGAGACGAGATCGTAAACTGTCAGATGCTATTGTAATCACTAATCACTATGGCTTATAGATTACTTAGATATTATATTCATACAAAATATAAAATTTCTTTGAGAAATAACGAAATTCCATTGCCGTAGAGTAAGAAAGCCAATATTGTTAAAGACGGCGATGGATTTCATTTTGACTTCATAGGGGTGACGACTTGCAGGTTGCAGGTATCTTATGTCCATGGTCTGCAGTAACCACCTACAATAAAATGGACTTCGTTTGTTTGTTTGTTCGTCTTCTATGCATTCCTATATCCGAATTTAGATTACGATGAAACTTTGTTTAGAGAATGTATGCGTATACTATGTCTTGTTGTATAAGTGTATATCTCTAAATGTATATATAGGTATATTTAAGAGGCACCGAATTATTTCAATTTATAAGAGTAGATATAAAATAAAAGAACATGGTAACGGGATTAATAGATTGTATCGTAAGAAAAAATTGATGCACTGGTGTCATTACTCAGAGATTTCTTTGTATGGACTAAACACCGCTTCTATATCCTCATAACGTCTTAATTACAATAATAAAAAAGTGTATTACCCATCGCTCCTATAATTTGCCGCAGCCGAACTCAAGCACACAGTAAATAACACAGTAACGCAGAACCCTATCTTGTCACCCATCTTGACTACGCTTTAGATACGTATGCCGGGTTCTACACTACCATTAATATTTTATACGAGACGTTCCGAAGCTTGGTTCGGAACAATTGCATGGGGAAACACCATTGTGATGTGTCGTGGGCTCGTGTTTAAGAATTACACAAGACCAATTTTACTGGTTTACAATCGTTACGATGATGCTATCGAAATGGGAAGCTAATGCATAGAATATCCAATTATGATGCCCTGGTCTGGCCACAACAGCAACTGGCTTCTAAAGATCTAATACCGAGGAGTACACACGGGACAAATTATTATTAAACATTAAAGAGCCAATAGGTCTACAAAATTACTCTTTTTATTTTTTTTATTTTTATAGAAAAGGGTAACAAACGAGCACACAGTTCACTTGATGGTAAGTGGATGCTGTAGCCCATAGACATCTACATTTATCCTCGATTAATAACCAAAATGCAGATGCGTTATCACCCCCGAGGACTAAGATGGAATGCCTCGTTTCCAGTAAAAAGGGTCTCCGGTTCTCTACACTCACCATACGAACACAGCAGCATTAAGCTGCTATTTTACGATGGTATTCTGTGAGGGCGTGGTCTTACCCCAGTCGAAATAATATAGTTGCAGCGTGGCTCTACCACGTTCTTATGTTTACACAAACAGTACACATTATCGTCATTGCAACGTCTAACATCTCAGTTCTCCGGTGACCATAGGTGCTGCTAGATTTATTTAAAAGGCATATTGCCGCTATGTTTCGTGCGGTGAGTGCCGAGAACTAGAGACCCGTTTTACTGGTAACCTTAGTTATTAGGGAAACAACGCATAAACATTTTGATTATTTATCGAGGATAAATGTAGGTCTATATGCTACATCATTTACATACCATCAGATGGACTGTGTCCTCGTTTGTCATCCTTACTTGTATAAAAATCACCGGTTGATAGTGCCTATCTTAATTGAAATTCATAATTGGAAAATCCAAAAGTGCTCACCTCGAACGCTCGTTTATTATGTTTTGAATCTGTAATCAATTTACTTTTATTATTTAGTAATTACCGAAACACGTATGTATTTCGTTTATAGCTACAGAAAATAGTTTCCGTTTAATTAACTCGAATTTTTTTTTAATTGTAAAAATTGTAAAATAAGTAATAAAAAAGTATATTAAGGCGCAGGTTGAGCAAAATGTCGCGCTAGTCGTTATTTGTGCGGTTTTTAGGACCCATCTACTTTTTATTTAAAAGATATATCAACAAATAAAAAACACATTATATTTCTACATAATCTTGATTCCATAAAAGCTATATCCAATTTTTTTTTTAAAGAATAAATGTTAATATAATCTCCTTACAACGAAACCACATAAATGTGAAATTATTATTGATAACATGCATCTCCTCGTAAAGTAAGTATTATTTTATTTTACGATTTACACCAATGGATAGGCAATTTATTAATGAACATTTCTATAGTAATTTTTTTTCAAAAGACCAAAATTTAATTTTATTAAGAATTTATTTTAAAATCTGGGCATATTCACTGCTCACGGGCTTGCTGAAGTCAGTGAGCCCTGAGCTCTTCGACGTGAAGCCCGTGTCGTTAGAGCGTCGACCAGCGCATACACTCACGTCGTATCAGTCGATAATAATATTACTTATTAGGTTATTTATAAGTAGTATTGTTGTTTTAGGTATTTATATGTGTTTGTTTTCGGTATAATTTTTCCTATTAGTTATACATATATTTGTTGTGTTTTTTACTGCGCGATGAAGCTTTTTGCGTATATTTTCTTTGAAGTAAATGCAAATAAAAAAATGAAGCACCATTAGCATGTAAGGTTCGAATCCATAATTAAAATTTCGACAAATATTATAATTTACACTATAAAAGGCTAATTCAATATTATCACCCAACCACAATATCTTATTAAGTATAGTACTGCCTCGTTGGTCTAGT